>VZRV01004979.1:838171-1206343 GCA_013398115.1 Falcunculus frontatus | reverse complement strand
CGCCTGGAGCCGGCTCCGGGGCCGGGCCGGGGGACGCGCCTGGCGGAGGAGCGGCAGCGCTCCCCTCTCGCCCGGTGCGGGCGGCGGCCGGGCCGGCCGGAGCCCTGCGAACCGACTGCCCCCGGCAGCCGCACGGGCGAGCTGTGCCCGGCCCTGGCCTTCTGCCGAGCCCCTCTCGCGACCTGGATTGCGCCTTTCCGAGTTAGTCAGAGACTCTCAGCAGGAGCTCCTCTATCCCAATCTGGGAAACACATGATGAACTTTAGTTTCATTAAATGCGTTTTCAGAAGCGCTGCAGACAAAAGGTACCCCAAATGCTAGCATTTGCCTGGTTTTGTTCGGCTGAGCCTCTACTGTTACAGAGACACCATCTCCCTCTGGAGCAGGCAGTGGGCAGGCAGTGGTGTCAAGGTGAAACATTTCTCCTCTGACACTGTGATAGGACTAAGTGTCTCTCCGAAGCAGATCAGCATTGGAAAATATACCGTGCTTAATCGTGCCTCATGTTACACTGCTTTGACAGTATCTTCTTTGTCCTCTGGTTCTTCAGCACTTCATGTTTGCAGTTCTGCTTCAGCATGCACAGGTTGTGAGTGTGGAGTGGTGTGAAACTCGGTTCTGAGGGATTATAAAATGTGGGCCACGTTGTGGGGATTGTACGGATGTGGTGTGAAATGAAGTGTACAGAGCATAATCTTGCATTTTTCAGAGCAATTATGTGTCCCCAGATATGGGCCTTCTGGTAAAAGGGAGCAGTTGTGCTGTAATTAAATAGATATTTGATGTCTTTGTCACTTCTTCACAATAACTATAGAGAAAACACAGAGGAAACGTTAGGGTTAGAAGAGAAAGAATGAGCACAAGGTTGTTTTCAAAACAATGAAAATTGTCACTTACATGACTGAGAACGTTGCTGTAGCAAAAGATAAATGGATACAGGCAATGAACTCTTGTGGTGTTTGCTTCCCTTTTAAGTCTGTTATTTAATAGGCAAATACTTGACAGTAGCTGTGAGTGCTGTACACACAATAGACTGTTCTATCAGCATGCAGCTAACTTATGCTGAAAGCCGGTAATCCTCTAAACCAGCAAACTTCAGAACCCTTCCTTATGCTTGTGCTGGCCAACAGAGAACATCTGCTCCTGCATTTCAAAATTAGCATGTCAGGGATTGCCTACAATTTCCAGAATGTAGGAAGGCGGCATTTTTTTTTAAAATAATCTAATCATATTAATGAAATGTTTAAATTTTATTACCATCTGCCTTATTATCTACTATCTGTATACTATCTGTTTTTGTGGCCGAAAATAGGCTGTAGTACTTGTCATTAATGGTAGACACCAAGCAGCAAAGGAGCTTGTTATTGTTGCTGAAACTTTGGGGAAAACATTTAGTTTCTTCCTTCATTGAAAGCAAACCAGAAATACAGCTCCTTTTTTTTTCTCCTCAAATAAGAATTTGTGAAGTACAGATTTGTTAACTATTTTCTCAAATGTGGGACACTGCTCAGTTTCAAATTACAAGAGGTGTTTTTGTTCTTTGGCTTGCTTCTGTGAGGTATATGGCCTTTTAAGTCCTTTGCTTCTGTTTTTTTTCCAATACGAGCATAGTGTGAGGATGGAATAGTCATTCACGTAGGTTCCCTTTTTTGCAGAATAAGACTGTTTTGAATGTTTAGCGGAATAAGACAGGCATTGACTTAGGAGATAAGGGCAGCACAGAGTCCATGTCTTGCAACAGAATGTAGCAGAAAAAAAGATCTGTGCATTTTTGAATTGCTTTTTACAGGACAGAATCTTCTGAATTGCATATTCTTTGAGTATCAGTGTTGACGTACATGTACCATTTGAAATATTTCCTGTGTGAATTCTTATCCTTCAGTGTTTGTACTTTTTATCATTCTGCTTTTAAGTTTGACTGTGGATCTGCTTTTTAGTTACCACTCTGCATTTAAAAAGACATGTACTCTTACTACTACAGCTAGTAAACAACAAAAAACCCCAACATACAGTTACATGGTATTATTTCTTTATCATGGAGTGGTAACATGATTTAATGCAGCCTGGTCTTACTCTTCTTGAATTAGTGTTACATCTTGTAATGACGCTGGTGCTGGAGAGTGTCCACAGAAGGACAGTGGAGCTGAAGGGTCTCAAGACTGAGTCATACCAGGACCAGCCATGCAAGCTGAGGGGGCTCAGCCTGCAGGAGAAGAGGCTCAGGGGTGACCTTATCACTCTACAACTCCCTGACAGAAAGTTGGTCAGGCTCAGCCTCTTCTCCCAGACAACAAGTGACAAAATGAGAGGAAACGGCTTCAAGCTGCACCACTGGAGATTCAGTTTGGGCATCAGGAGGAAATTCTTCATGGAAAGGGTTGCATTGGAGGTGGTAGGCACCATCCCTGGAGCTGTTGAAGAAACAAATGGATATGGGCCTTAGTGCTCTGATCTAGTTGACAAGGTGGTGATTGGTTAAAGGTTGGACTCGATCTTGGAGATCTTTTCCTACCTTTAATGATTCTATAATGCCATGAATGTGAATAGTATGAAGCCTGTAGCTGATTTCAGAGTCTGTACCTGATTTAGCCTCCTTCTGTTAAAATACACTGCTGCTGGATGGCTTCAGCTTGCTCTGTTGGGATGGCAATTGGAAAGCACCCTGGGCCACACTGTCATATCGCCAAATACATAGAGGACTTGGCCACATAGTTTTTGCCATTCCAAACCCTAAACCAAGCGGGAAGTTAAAGTTTGGTGTCAAGTTGTAAAATAGAGGGGTAATCTGCTCCTATTATACAGCTGACCCAGACTATAATGGGCCAGTGTAATTGTTATACTCTACTGGGATATTTTAGTGCTATGTTATTTGTAGAAATGTAGTAAGTGTCAATACTTAAGTGTGAAATAGAAAGTTTTCACCGATATACAGTAAGTAAAGGAGAACATAGCATAGCAGTTGGTGGCATCAGTCATTTATTTATATCTTACAAATAAATTCCTACAATCTTAGAAAAATCTGCCTGAAAAATATATTTGAATGAGAGTGGTTTTTCAGAGTTATGTAATTTAACGGCCTTCAAAACAGGATTCCATGGTGGCTAAATTAAAATTTAATATTTTTCTAGAATGGAATACAGTGAAAACAGAAGTAATGCTGATCTTGCACCCAAAAAGGATGGGAGTGGAATATCCATGTAACATGAGTCTTGTTATAGAGTGGCTTCGGTCTTTAGACTGCACAGATTGTTCACTTTCTGGTGTGTTACAAGAATGATTTAATGTTTGCCTCTTTTATTAAAGTTTTAACAGCCAAAGAGGAATTTGATTTACAATTTAGGAATTAGACTAAACTTTCTCTTCAATGTATTTGATCTCTCTAGGTTGGCAGCCTCGGTGGTTTGTTCTAGACAATGGGATATTGTCATACTATGATTCCCAGGATGATGTTTGCAAAGGCAGCAAAGGAAGTATAAAGATGGCTGTGTGTGAAATAAAAGGTAAGAATTAATAGATTTTTTTCTTGAGGAAATTTTAGCTGCCACGGAAATAGAAAAGATCACCAGTCATTCATTTTTGCATCGCAAGTTTTTCCTCCTCTCTTTTTGTTTATCTGTAGTCCAGTGTATCAGCTTCATAGTTCACAAATAATAACGAATGTGAATTGAGTTCTGAGATTTAGAACACACTGTATATTTTTTTGTTAGTGTTTCTTTAGTGTAGATAGAATCAGTGATGTAAAGTGGAGAGGATCACTTTTAAAATTTTTTTTTGCCATTCCAGTTGATTTTGCTTGTTATCTTGTTCTTTGGGTGAAGGAAAGGGAGAGAAAGGTTGAGCAGCTTCAGGCTTTTCCTTACTCAGCAGTGCTGCATTGTGATTTACTGTATTACTGTGGGATTATCATAAGCATTTCAAAACACTTTGAGCGGTGTATTTAATAAATATTGTTACTGAGTTGAGGTTATTATTATTTCAGTTTTTTTTTCTCTTCTATCACAAGTTCATGCAACAGACAACACGAGAATGGAGCTAATCATCCCAGGGGAGCAGCATTTCTATATGAAAGCAGTTAATGCAGCTGAAAGGCAGAGATGGCTGGTCGCACTGGGGAGTGCAAAAGCCTGTTTAGCAGATACCAGAACAAAAAAAGAAAAAGGTATGTGTGTTACCTAGAGTATATCACTTTTTCGGACTCGAATGGTGCAAATATTGTGGTACAAAGTCAGTATTATTGTCTTTTAATATAAATTTTAATTATTTCTAGTCATCTCTATGGTAAATTCCCCCTCAGTGTTAGAGTTAGAAGTGACCTCTGTTGACCTCTTATATCTTAAGAAGCTGAAATACCAGCAAGGTATTGTTGTAGCTGTTGTGAAGCCATTTCATTTCTGCTGTTTTAGTAATTCTTCATAGTAACTATTCTTTTTTTCCATAGTTTTTCTTGGAGGGCTTAATGTAACCGTTTGCAGCCACTCTGGTTGGCATAAATTTAATCCAATCATTTTTTTCTACATCTCATTGCAGCTAAGAAAGATTTCAACTTTATTCTTCCTGACAATACGACTTTTTTGTAATAGTAATTAAATTAGCATCAGTTATCCAAGAGTATTGTGTGCTTCAAGTATATTTCTTGATTTATTGTGGAATCCAGTTTTCCTCAAAATTAAGTGGAAGTTTAAGTGGATTTTTAAATTGATATTTAAATGAGAAGTGCTTAAAAATTACAATGTGTATGTACATCGTATGCAATAAATTTATATTTCCATGTTTTTTCATAGAAATAAGTGAGACCAATGAATCTCTTAAAACCAAAATGTCCGAACTTCGTCTCTACTGTGATCTTTTAATGCAGCAAGTTCATACAATACAAGAATTTGTTCACCATGATGAGACTCGTTCTCCTCCCAGCATTGAGGTGCAGAATTCTAGAATTTCTTTTAATTCCATTATATAATAACGCCTCAAGTTACTGTTGATGTCTTAAACCTTATTCATCTCCCCAGTGCTGGGAGACAGCCTAATGGCAATTATTGAATGCTTGCGTATAGATGTACTAATAGTGATTTTCTGTGTGTAAAGTACCTAGATGGTTTAACTGTAATTGTGCCAGGTGTTAGGAAGCAATTGTGTTTGTGAGCCATTTGGTTGAAAGGCCAGAAGAGCTGTCATATCAGCGATACAATATTTTGTCTTGTCTTGCATCTCTTGTTTAAGTAGTTAAAACAATCTTGTTTGTCCGTTCTTGCTTCCTAGTGTAGGAGGGTGTTCCATTTTTTTATCAGTGAAAGCTAGTGTTCCAGGCATGGGAAACAAGCAGTGTAGGTATCTATCTCTGGATGTGCGCAAGTACAATGCTAGAATGTATTCCTGCTTTTGAATGAAAGTACTGGAAATTATGAATGACTTCGTTCTTTGCATTCTTGAGCAACATCTGAACAATGTTGTTGGTCATTTAGTGCAAAGCCAGGGTTGATGTTTAGTCACAACAGAGCAAGTTTGGGGAGGTGAAACAGACCTGCAGCTCCTTGCTCTGGCGTGATAAAACTGTTCACACCTTCTGTTGCAATTAATTTGTTTCACTGAATGATCTTCTGATACCATTTAGTCACTCTGAGACAAGCTTTGCAGTAAGGCATTGTTGGCTGATACCCTAAAGAAACTCAGATGTCAGAAAAAAGTTACAATGCTGTCACATTTGTTTTCTTAAATCGGTCTTATGGTAAGGTGTACATTTAATTAAATGAAATGGGAAATGTAGATTCGTAGTCGTAATGAGGGAAATTAGTGTGTCTGGGAGAGGTGGTGGGGGAGAGCTGTATTTGCATATTTTAATTTTTTTTCTTGCTTATGCTTGTGCTTTCCTTTATTTTCAGAATATGAATGAAGCCTCTTCCTTGCTTAGTGCCACATGTAATACATTTATCACAACGCTTGAAGAATGTGTGAAGATTGCTAATGCCAAGTTCAAGCCGGAAATGTTCCAGCTGTCTCACCCCGATCCCTTGGTTTCTCCTGTGTCACCATCACCTATTCAAATGGTTTAGACATTTTGAAATACTGTCTTTTCTAAGTGTCATATTGGTGATTGGATTGGGGGGAGGAGTGGCAGAATGCTATGCTATTGCTATGTGCTATGATGTTGGAATCTTGACTATGTTATAAATCAGTACTGGTCCCAAATATAAATAAATTTTCCATTCCCCATCTTTGTTTGCTAGCCTTTACATCATCAGAGTAGTTTATCATATGTATCAAGGCCCTGTAATGAAGTATCTCTTAAATGAATGAGGTTTAACTTTTCCTCAGTTGAACTGTTCAGTGTTTTTAGAGTGCTAACTCTACACTGATCATAATTACATAACTTCACCTCCTACTTAAGTGCTTTGTGACTTGAAGCGCTTCAGCAAGATAGCATGTTTCAGTGTATATTATTCAAGATGTTTGTTTTAATATATCATTTCCTTATTTGACAAAAAAATATATAATGGTAAAGATATTACTTACATAGCTATTCACTAGTGATTCATTCCCTTAGAAGGACAGTGTATGGGAATCAAATGCTTTCTCAGTTCTGTGTATGTATTCCAAGATGAGCTGTATTGTGGAATTTTTTGGATCTTTCATCTCTTTATCTTCAATCACTTTATTTAAAAAGCTGACCATTATGATTTAAAATTATAGCTTTCTTTGATATGCATAGAGATTTGACAGTAAAAGCAGAGAAAGCACAAGGAATGAAGAGGCAGAATTTGGCTTTATTGTGTAAGGAGGAATTTAAACTTCCATTTGGTAAAGGAAAATGTCTTGATACTTCTGTATATCATAGCAACTAACAATGGCTCTGTGAGGAACTTTGGTGAAAGAGGGAATTAATTCCATACATTAATTCCATAGCACCTTTTTGTAGTAAACTATTTCCTGTGCGAATGTTCTGAAACTTACAATACTGATGGCAATTAATCTGTTTTCATATAGTTAAATCAGATTTTTAAATAAGAGTGGTTGCTTTTTTATAAAAAAAAAATTCCGTCTTTCTTTGTAAAGACTGTTAATATAAGTAAAAAATAATGTAGATATGCATACCATTCTTCTAAGTAGCTTGTGACATTTTTGGTGTTGTTAGTTCTTTGGAATTTTTTTTTTTCCCCTAGATGAAGCGTTCCATTAGCCACCCTGGTCCTTGCTATTCAGAAAGGTAATTTTCTATTTCTTTAAGCTTTTTTCTTGTTTCTCAAAAGACCTCCCTGAACTTGCTAGCATTAAAATCAAAACGTTAGAAGAAATGTTTGCTTGGGGAAAAAAATTAAAAATGATAAATTGATCTAATTTTGAAAACAAAGGGTGCAGATTATCAGCTATTGGTGGCAGCTGCTGTTTTTAATACAGTACCAAAATTTCATCATGCTAGAGGCTTTATGCAAATGGCTTGTTTTGACAAGTTCATGAAATCAGATGCAGAACACTAACATTCTTTTTCAGTCAATATTTCAGATTCTCAGATTATTTTCTTCATTTTTATTTCCACTTTCAGGCTTTGCAATTGTGAAATTAAGATTGTTGACTGTGCTGGTTTTGGTTTATTATAGTAAAAAGCACTGATACTCAGAATTGAATCTAAGCACCAAAGTTATTTCAAATTTAAAGTATATAAAATTTGTGTGGGTTGTTACAGATTTTGTTTACTAATAGATCTAATTTCCTTTGTAGGATTAATCACTCTGTAAAAGAACCAGGTTCATCTCTTCACCGGTTTTCTCAGCGGCGCAGAAGAACTTACTCAGATACAGAATCTTACAGTGATACACTTTCAGAAGATTCTCAGAGTAAGTTTGAAAGGGAGGGAGTTTTCTTTGTATCCTTCTGTACAATTTATTTCTCTGTTTACAGCAGCTGTTCTAGCACCAATATCAGCATGAGGAAAAAAGTTTTATTTGTAAGATTCCTATATTATAAATCAGAGCACTTGGATAGTTTGTTACCTGGTTGACTTGTGCTGGCTTCCATCCATATTACAAAGGATCTTGCAGCTGGAATAGTTATGTTGAAATCAGTAGGACTACTGGCTAGATAAAATTAAGACATATCCAGAAAAGGGATGTTTGTCCTAGTAGACTCTTACAAGAATGATGTTCTAGTAAATGATGTGGAATACTGCTGTTTGCCACCTGCTTATTGTCACAGAAGAAATTCTCTTTTTGGCAGGGGTAGTTTTCACCCAGTGCATTGTGGAAAGATGGTTCATTTCAGTGGCTCCTTGCATTTTGTAGAGATCAGCACTGCTCTGAAGGCACACAGCCTTGCCAGTAATAAAGATCATGATCAGAATTTACTCCCTCTTGATTAGATGGGCTGAGTTACTAGCCAGTTCTTCTAAGGTTTTTCCTTCTGAATCTTGCTGGCATTTTGACTCCATTATAACTCCTCTCAGGCAGACTTTAACTTGACTAGTTCTTCTGATTGCTTATATATAAGAAATGCTTTGCAAATACAGTAGTTGACAGATTGGGTGATACTTTTGGGAGTTGAAAATTAAATACTAAATTGATCTCTTCATAGGATCTGCTCATTGTTCTAGAAGTGCTGTCAATGGAGATCTGGTATCATCAACCATTCCTGAAGAAAATAAATCAGTGTCAAAGGAAAGATCTGAACTGGAAGAGACTCTTTCATCCTTTTCCTCCTGAAGCAACTGAAAGTATTAAATTTTCTATAAATAATGCTATGCAAAAGCTGCTGTAATTATACTGTTGTTATAGAAAGTAGTTATTTCCCTTTTTAGAAGGATTTCTCTGCACTTTATAGAATAACATAAATACTATCTTTGAAGTGTATTTTATCTTTATATAGTTTATTTGCAAGAGTATTTTCCTAATATTTCACAGTTTGAATGTGCATTTTTTGGAACAAATGATGGCTTTAACAGATAAGCATCCACATTTGTAAATGCAGCTCTTTTTAAAAAGTGTGGAGGTCTGACTGATACATGAGTAAACATGCATTACAAACTTCAGCAAAAAGTTTTCATTTCTTTGGAGAAAATGCAACTTGTGCCATGGGCCTATTGGTCATTTGTACCAGGTCATCCACCTGGAGCTGTGGTTAGCCCCACAATGGCTTTTTTTTGCTTTTGTAAGGGCTGTGGGAATGGGCACTAGTGGCTCTGCTCCAGCAGCTTGACGGTAATTGACATTGCCGCCTTTAAAAACACAAGGATATACATAATCCAGTCCTTATTTTTAGGCAATGAAAGTAGAAATATTTAGTGTATTTTTCTAAACAAATGTATAAAAATAACTTAATATGAAGTATTTGTACCAAACATGGGATATTTAATAGTTTTTATTTATTTATTCTTTTTTGCATCAAAAATTTCTACCTACTTTCACTACTAAAGGTCTAAAGATCTACTAAAGGCTTCAAAATGTGCATAAATTGTTTCTGGGGTGTGTAGCATCACAAATAATTAATACAGTGCTGTTAAGATTTACTCTGCTTACTTAAGATGTGTTTTTAGCAAAGTATGATAAAAACAAGAGCTGATATGTTAGAGCGTTCTAAGCTGCTGTTGTAATGAATATTTGTATCTATACATGTTTTATTTATGAGATATTTATACAAAAGGGAGTGTCTGTTTTTGCGACTCCTTTATATCATTTGAGGATGGTATACACCAGAAGATGGATTCTGCTCTCAGTTACATCAGTGTAAATTTGCGTTAACTGTAAGTGAGGTCAGAGTCTGAGTCTCTTAATAATTAATGAGTAATATAGTATAATAGTGCCTACTAGCACCTTGGTCGAGAAGGTTGTTAATGTTAGCGTTGTAAGCTTTTGGGGATTTTTGGGAGGTTGGTTTAGGGATGAACTTGGTCTATAAAGTCTTAGCTGTAGAGCACTTTAAGCAAGCCATTTACTGTTCTTGATTTACACAATTGCTGAATAAATGTACAGGGTTTTTTGTACTCAAGCACATACCAAAATCTGTTTTTATAATGAGATCTTTAATTTGGTTTAACTAGTCTTCCTTTTGTGTATATAAATAATTTGAAGCAGGCTCGAAAGAACAGATGGGAATGGGAGCTTTCCTTATAAATTTTTGGAATGTTGATTTATCTAAATCAAAATAGGTCCAATTGTTGAGGAAAAACATATGAGCTGTTGACCATATATAAAATGCCAGTTTATAAACCATTATGTCAGGTTCAAATGGAATGGAATGGTTTGTAAAACGGGTTTGTGAATACCAGCTCAGAGCTGTCATTTGTGCTTAGTTCTGTCAGTTTTCATGCAAACTGACATATGCATATCAGTCACACATATGCTTGTACATTTTTTTCTGAATGTTTGCTTCAATGTATTCTGTATGACCTGACAATTGTAAAAATAAGTATTAAAAAAGATGTTCAGAGAAGTAAACTACATACTGTAATGAGGGTGTTGTCTTGCTTCATATGCTGTCAGAGGTGCTTTTTGAAATTTCACTGAGGTTTTTGCCAGCTTCTGTAGTGTTAAGTACATGTTACAGTGACAGATACAGATACCGTTTTCTGCTTTCAACTTCTATGAAGAAAAGAGGTTGGACTCCACATTGTAAAAAAAAAAAAAAAAAAGTGAGACTGATCAGTGCATGTAGTAGTAAGTAATAATTTTAAATACTGTCACAAGACAAAAGTTGTCGTGATTAGATCCAAGCACAAAATTTGCATGTAGTTGCTTCAGCACTGTTTTGGGTTTTTCTAGGTCCCCAAAGCCATCATTTCAGCTTTATGCATATATATGTGATATGTTTCTGTTAAATCAGCCTTTTTATGGATACCTGTGCCAAACATCCTAAAACATGTTTCAGTGAGATCAGTGAAGATGATATGCTGTCATACTTTTGGTAACTGGGGCTAAGAAATAATTTCTGAAAATTATGTGGCTGAATCATGGTGATCCATGCATAATAAGACTAAAAAATACCTGGATGCTCTTACATTTTTCATTTCCAAATTTAGGAGAGAGCTTATCAGGAATGCCTGATTGTATTGTTCTTTCTAGTGCAGAATGAGAGCTGAACCTCAACAGAATAGTTAGTTGGTACTTCTAGTTTTGATCTCAAGTGCTTCTGAAGAGATCAATCTGAAACCAATTCAAATTTCTAAATAGTATTCATCGCTTAAAATAAGCATGGGACATATATTGAGGTGAAAAGTGGTAACTTTAGTTATATCTGACGTTTCTAGCATCATGTAATTAGAAATAGAATGTGTAGGAATTACCAGCTTTCATTATAAAGAATTAATGGTAAGGCATGTGATGATTTGGAGAGTTGTGAGTACTGAGATTACAGTGTTCAGGGGCTTTAAAGTACAGTAAATTAATGATTGTATGTCTTTCAACTTTGTAATTCAGCTTCACTTTTTAAACTTTTTTTTTTCCCCGGAGAAAGCAATGTTTGGGCTGGGAGGACTTCAGAGGTTGCTTCTGAAAAAAAAATTTATTCCTTATTTAAAAATTGATATCACAGCTCTTTGTTTTTGTTAAGGTTATTTTCACAAACTATAAACTTGAGTTTTCTTCCACCCCTATCACTTTAAGTATTCTAGTGTAGCTGTTTTTCCTGCTAGTGTAAATTAGAAACTTTTAAAAGGGGTATAATAGCTGAATAAAGGAAATGTCTATGTCTGAAAACCAACTAAAATGCAATAAAATGAATCTGTCAGTGTTATTATGGCTCTCCACCATCACAGTTATTTTTCTCAGGCTGCCACATGTCAAATGTCAGTAGCAAATGGATAGCTCTATAGTAGGATTTCTACAGCAGCTCACAGAGCTTTGTTAAAAAGCTTTTGCTCAAGCATCAGCACTCAGGAAACATGAATGCCAAATGCCTTCACACACCATATCAGTGGTAGGACATTTTTCTAAACCTGGTCCTATAGCACAATAGATTTGATTTTTGAAGAGAGCAAATGTCAGCTTGTACAGTTAGAAATCCCAATATTTGACCTGGATATAATAAGTAAGTAATCCAAAATGTGGGGGGGGTTTTTCATCCAGAGACTGCTTAATCTGTAGTCTTGAAAAATGTTTTTCTTAGGCATGTGTTCTGTGAAATGGAATATTGAAGCTTTAGGTTGTAACTTCAGCAATGTCACTGTAGGTTAGCATTTGCTTAGCAGTCTTGTGGAAAAACACTGGCTCAGCTGGCCGGCCTCTAACATTATCTATTCAAGCTGTGTTTCTGCAAAGCCCCTAAGTATTTTAAATCCTATTTTTAGACATGTGAGTGACTCATCTGCCTAAAGTACTTGCTTAAGTGCTGTGCAGAGTTGGGCCAGAGAGGTACTGGCAGGATGAACTTGCTTACACTGCCACACCAGTGTTCCTCCTCTTCATCGACTGAGTGTTTTGAGACTCAGGAGAGACCATGTAAGATTGAGTTTCCAGTAGCCTTTTTGAAGGAGAGGCCATGGTTAAATCTGCAGATGCTATCACTATTTCTTTCTGCTGAGATGATTAAATATCTAGTGCATTTTTAGTGTTAATTTTATTATGTGCCTCTGTACACAAGTTGTTACCTAAAAAAGACTGTACCTATGCATTTTTATGTCTTATATTGAGTTTGTTGGTTGGGATTTTTTTTAAACATCTAACGAAATGAGAATTAGAAGCTTTCTTGAGTGTTTTTTTTTTCCTCTTTGAATGGTTTAAACATTAAAATAAACAGCCTTTTTTACTTAATTTTAATTATTTTTTACTTTTCTCCCTAAGGAAGAAATATCATGCACTCTTAAACTCTTTGATATTTATGATTGTTTCTAAGTCTTCCTGCTTCCATCACTTGAAAAAGTTTGGATGTTGTCCTGACCCAGAGCATTAGCTCTTCTGAAATATTTATTTTTACTTTAGTCCTTGTTTTGACCCAATTTCTTAGCTTTCCTGCATTTGGATAGATAGTGGTTGATAATATATAGGGTTATAGGAACTGATAAAATAAGCTTCTATATTCTTTTTGGAATAGGTTCTTAAACATTCTACCCACTTTACTACTTCTGATGAACTTGAGTCTTTTTTTTGTCATGCTGAGTGTCACAGTGATGCATCCTGTGTGCTAACTAATGCTCCTGCTCCACTTAAGAGAATTTTACAGCTCCTGAAGTGTTGCATTTCCGTGAGTGTATTTGCTCTCAAGCTTTTTCTACAGAGTGAATTCTAGAAGCAGACTTGCTCCTTTGACCTTGATACTCTTTTTCCCACAGATAACATACCTCCTCCTGCCCCCCAACCCCTCAAATGTAAAGACAGGCTTTGCTCTGACAGATATGTCAGCTGACTTGTGGGATGAAGAATTGATTAATCACCCACGGGAAGTGACAACTTGTAGGTCCAGGCAATTAGGCTCAACTAGTCTGTACCAGTTGCAGCTGCCAAAAAACCAAGAGGATATAGAGGAAAGCCTGGAAATAACAGAGGGATAAGAACAGCACAATGCTTAGGCATGTGCTAGAAGTTATCCTTTGTCAATGAAGAATCTATGACAAAAATTTTTTTTTAAAGTGGCTTTTTTCAAGGCTGGCTGGTGGACAGGCTCTTTTGGATAGATGGCTGGATTGTCAACAGTTAACTACCTGGTTTGCATTAGAGAACTGCATTTCTACCCCATCTTTTGTTTCAGCAACTCTTTAGTGTAGTATGTGAACTGTAAAAACAGCACAATAAATAAAGGAGTCACAGACTTTATGGTGCAGAAAGCATGCTTTATTTCAAATGAACAATTCTATCTCAAGGAGGTTCAACAGCTACCAAGCTCTATTACTACATTAGGAGAACTAAAGCAAATTGAAGTGCAGGCTGGTATTTGATGTTCTAGCAACAGTTTGTTTTCAAACTGTGGTTCATTGCTTAGTTGCCTGGAAGTGACTACTGGGTGTCTAATACTACCACACAAACTCAATCACTGCACCCTAAGAACCTCCGAGATGGGGTACTGCTGCTGCACTTGAATACCTAAATAGCTTTGTTGATTAAGGGGATGGCCAGGTGATGTTACTTTTTTAAAAGCTATTCAGGCAGTCAATATGTCAGAAACAGTACACAGACAGTGGGTGGACAAAGTGCTGGCCGCTCGCACTTTGTCCAGAAATTGTCAGTCAGGTATGAAAATTATGACATAATCAGATCCAATGTAAAACATTAAAGTAATGCTTACAGGAGGGTAATTGCAAACATCACCAATGCCTTACATTTCTGATTCAACATAAATGTTTGTGCACGTATAAAATACTGTGCACAGTATCATGTCTTAGGTGTAGGTAATCTTCAACAGGGAGCCTCTCTACCTGTTGAGGCATTCTTAGACATCAACAATGAGTTGAGGCGCAAAAATTCGTTAAATGTTGAGCAGGATAGTCGTTTGCTAGGAAACTTTCCCCTGCCAACTGTTAGTTCCAAAAGTTACGTTTCAAAATGTCATAAAATAAACGGTACAAAACTTCATAACCGTTAACTTCGGCTATATACAGTATGTACATGTCAGTGAAAAAAGTGTTTTAAATTCTTAGGTCAATAATGACTATAAGTCATAATGTATAGCTCTGGACTTTGTCTCGTTCAGGTAGGTAAAAAAATATTTTTCTTTTATATTTACATATCAGATATTTCAGTCCATATATGAGTCACTTGTAAAAATAAAAGTGTAAATAATACAGATTAAGCTCTCTAAGGTGATCGGATATTTATATTCACAGTGGCAGAATCGGTACCAAATTCATTCCCTAAATTCAGAGTATAAAGTCCACCGTCGTTCTTCTGGACATCCATGATGATCAGGGTGGTTAGATCTTCACTGGTTTCGATGTGGAATCTGCCTTGCTGGTCCTGACTGGTAATTTTTCTCCCTTTGCAGTACCATGTTATTTCAGGAGCAGGTTCACCCGAAAAGGCACAGGATAGTGTGAGAACTTTTCCTTCATCAATGCTGATATCAGATGGGAGAGCTTCAATTTTGGGTGGTACTCCTTTATAAAACAGAAGAAGAAATACCAAGTTAGTCTGGTTTCACTAAGCCATACAGCAGCTTTACTCTGAGGACTACTTCAGGATAGCTGAAGCACTAACTCTACCAATAATTGTAATGCTCACCTCTCAGACCTGATTTAAGCATTTTACTAGTTGAACTCTCCAGTTGAGCCATACTAGATTTCCCCATAATACTGCTGGAGCTCATCTCTACAAAGGATTCTTTCATGGAGGACATGCTTTTGGCAGACATGCTTTCAAATTTCATTTCAGTCATGCTGCTACTGCTGAAACTGCTGAATGAAGCCTCTTGTTTAGAAGAAGCCATTTGAAAGGACTGAGAAGAAAAACTTTCGTGCATGCTTGCGTCGCCACTGGTCTTCAATACTACCTCTTTCGGAGGTTCTTCAACTAGAGCTGAGGAGCATTGCAAACATAGAAGGAAAAAGCAACAACATCACATTAACGAACAAAGTCATGCAGTTCTGTATGGTTAATTTTACAGAAATGAAGACAGCATACTTTGCTTTCAATGGAAAACTGCAGTGGAGTATAAAATTGCTTACAATCATTTGATTCAAGATATCCAAATCACAAACAGTAATTTAGAAATTAAATATAGGCAATGAAACTTAGAGTATGTATGAACTTCAAGGAAAAACATACATACTTAAGAAAAAACAGGTCATCACACAGTGCTTATTAGAACCACTACTAGAATTAGACACCGAGAAATTGTGCGTGTTCAGTTCATATTTGTAGAAGCTGTGAAACATTTTCAAGTTCTTACAAACATAGAATAGTAAAATCTATATTTCACTGCATTGTTCAGTAGCTATAAAGGGCAACAGGAAAGCTCAATCACTGCAGCTTTGCTTTAAATCCAAACGCAGTCATACAAGCAAATCACAGCCATCCCTTGATGCTAGGAACTGGGATATGGTATAGCCAATAAAATACTAAACCCAGTTCAGTTGAGTTGCCATAAAAAAATTTAACTGTGGAATGACTTTGTTTTATTGCAACAGGTTTTGTTAGTAAATGAGGAAAGAATAATTACCAGCACCAAGGTCTTAACATACTCATCCTAGAACAAATGCTCATAGCTTTCTCTTAACATGCACCTGTTGATGTAATAGAGCACCTCTGTGCAACTCTGTGGGTGTTAAAAAGATTTCTAATGCTGTTTTAGGGCTGTGTATGTAATATACAAAAGAAATGTTAACTTCTTAAAGTACCCAAGTCAATGTTACCAGTGGCTTTTATTGTAAGTCATTTTAGTAGACACACCAAAGCAAAAAGTTGTGACTATTCTGAACACAAGACCTGAAGAACAAACTTACGGAGTACAGTCAAAGATGCTGTAGCAGAGCACTGCCCATGGTAATTTTTTGCCTTGACTGTGTATTTTCCAGTGTCACTCACTGCTGCATTTCGAATCTCAAGAGAATATGTATTTTTAGAGCGAGATACTCTGAGGTGCGATGAAACTGCAATCTAAGGTGGGAAAAAAAAGGGTTTCATTAAGACTGATTTTATGAGTAATTCTAATTTTTCAAGTAAATATTAATAATTAATAAATAATTACTTACAGGTTGATTATTCTTTAACCACTCAACTTCAGGAGAAGGATCTCCGGAAACTTCACAGGTGAACAACACGTCTTGTCCTTCATTGACATTTTGAGACTTAGGCTGCATGACGAATGCTGGTTCACTGGAGCGCTCTTTAGAAAGGGTCACGACATACTGGCATTTAATAATGCCTTTGTCAGTTTTACCCTCACAGGTGAGTATACCTTCATCCTTATTACAGGCTTTCTTGATAGTTAGTGTGTGATCACTTCCAGAAACACCGTATCTGTAATCATCTGAATTTCTCAGCTCCATTCCGTTCAGCACCCATTTTACTTCAGAGGCACCAGGAATGTTGGCTTTCAATGTCACTTTCTGCCCTTCAGACATTGTCATTTTAGTAGAAGAAGCTGTAATTTCTGCCTTCAACTGTTTGACATCTTCTGTAACAACTGACTTTTTAATGACTTCTTGAACTGCAGATTTCTCTTCAGTTGCCAGTACTGATTTCTTCTGTGTAGAAACTGTAAGCAACTCCTCTTCTTTCTGAACTGTTTTATGAGATTCAGATACACCTTTTACCTGGGAATGGATATTTTTAAATACTTGGCCAGTAAACTGGAAGTTAGTTTTTGAAACACCTCCTTCCCCAATAATTTCACAAGTGTATTCTCCTTTATCAGATTCCATGAGCTCATGGATTTTGAGCTCATAAGTGCCATCTGCTGCATAATGAAACTTGAAATGATGGTCTTCTTTCAGTTTTTTACCATCCTTATACCAAGCCACTTCTCTGACACTTAAAACATTGCTTTCAACTGCACAGGATAACTTTACCTTGTCTCCAAGAGTTTCTGCTTTCAGATGCTGTTTTATCTTTGGTGGAGCAGCAGTTGGTAATTGTACTTTCTCTGCTGGTACCGTTTTGTCTCCAGGTGGTGACTTAGCTTTTGGGGGACTGCTGATGGGTTCAGGAGATTTCACTCGTTTAGGAGATTTAACTGGCTCAGGTGACTTTACACGAGGCTCTGGAGATTTGATTCTTGGAGGTGATGTAATTGTTTTTTCAGGAATTTTTGTTCTTTGAATGGTCAAAGTAAAATGTGCTTCCTGTCTTCCTTCAGAGTTTTCCACCACAACAGTGTAACTTCCTTCATCTGACATCTGGACCGAAGAAATTTCAAAGGTAGACTTGTACTGTGTTCGTGTTACTTGGAAGCGCCTTGAAGAAACAATAGTTTGACCTGCACGGAGCCATGTTATTGTTGGTGCTGGTTCGCCATCAACATCACAGGAAAATCTTGCGGTCTCCCCTTCAGAAACTGTGATTGACCGTGGCTTTGTAAGGATTGTTGCTGGCAGAGTGCTTTTAAATGCTTTGTGAACTCTCCTTTCTTCCAATGATTTTTCTTCAGCTGCAGTGACTTTTTCTTCAGAAGCAGCATAGTGTTCATAGGATAAAAGTGATTCTCTTGTTGCTGACACTTCTGATTTGACCTCTCTTACTGAGGAACTTGCTTCTGTTGCAGATGCCTTCTTAAATGAGGAGATTGCATATGCCTCTGTTTTTGTCAAGTCAGGTAAAATTGACCTTGGTACTTCTTCATCTCTCCTCTGGGAAGAGTATGTAGTGTAATCTCCTCCAGTAACATCAAGCGTTGCATAATCAGAGCATTCCCCTTTGTAGTTTGTGCATACAGCTCGGTATGTTCCACTGTCATCAATGTGGCAGTCAAGAATCTCTAGAGTTAATACACCACTTGTATTAGTAAAGTGTATCTTCCTGCTCTCTTGGAGCTCAATACCATTGTGGTACCACTTCACTTCAGCAGTTGGTTTTGATTGGACATTTAGAATGAACCTAGTATTATGGCCACACGGTACTCGGTGTGAGCGCATTCTCAGGGTAATGCGAGGAGCATGGTCAAGGGTGAAAGGCTGCTGAGTCAGAACTTCGTATTTCCTTTCCATTGTTTTTTGAGTTTTCAGAGCAGATTTCATGGACTCATATCTAGAAAATATATCAAATCTTGCCATCCTCTCAAACCGGGAGAGAGATCTTTCACTAGAGACTGGGCTAGGTGAGCGTGGTCGAGTTCTCTCTGGAGTTGGGGATCTTCTCTCACTTTCTTCAGGAGGCCGTGAGCGAGGTCGAATTAATTCAGATACAGGACGCATCAACTCAATGTAAGTTGGAGAAAGGGATCTTCTTCTCCTTAGTAATCTAGAGGGAGGTGAAAATTCCCTGTGAGCATATTGCACCATTTCTATTTCTTCTTCTTCTTCTGATGTGATCTCAGTTATTTCTCTTTCCCTCCTCCTCCTGAGTCTACTCTTTTCTTCCTCTGCCATATATTTGAGCTCACTCCTGTATTCAGAAAGTCGTTGATCCGTGCCAACGGGACGGAGCAATTCTTCATCCTCCCTCTCATCCATTATTCTTTGCTTTTGTTTAGGTGGTCTGTAGGCAGCCCTGTCATGACGTTGACGAAGCTCTGCGTAGCTTGCACTGGTCTCAGCTTTAGTTGGGATGTGATAGCTTGAATACCTCAGCTCTCTTTTTCTTTCTTCCTCTGAACTGACCTGTGCTCCTGCAGTAGAATACCGAAGGGCAGACAGTTCAAAGCGTGGGGGGCTTCTACTTGGTGGGGAAGCAGAAAAGCCTAACTCTAGCTCTTCTTCAAGGCGCAGTCTTTCCTCTTCAGTTCTCTTCATGGCTAAGTAGTCATCTATAGGCATGAGCAATTCCTCATCAGACAAATCGCCAAGCGATCGCCTTCTTGGTCTATAGTAATATTCATACTCTGGAGATGGGGTACGCCGGCGTGCTGGTCTCACAATTTCAAGATCATCTTGTGTGAGCTTTGGTATGCGCCATTTAGGCTTGTACTGATCAGAAATGCGTGGCAGTGGCATCACATAGAATTGCTCCCACCTGGAAAGACGTATGCGTTTCTGACGTTTCTGAACAGTCCTCTCAAGTTTTCCTGGCATTTCATACTGGTCTCGCAGCCTCTTGTACCACTTCATGTCTGAGAGAGGCACAAAGTGTTTAATATGCTGATCTTCCTCAAGAGCAGCACGCACATGTTTGCGAGGCTCTGGGATCTCATATGGCATACGAAGTCTTCTTTCCTCCTTCTCCTTCTTTTCGTCTTTCTCAATTTCATATTCACCTTTGACGGTCTTTGAGCTAACAGCTGGTTTATATAAGATAGCAGCTTCTCTGAGAGCCTCTTGCGCAGTTTGTGTCAGTGGAACAGCTTCAGTCCCAGAAAGGATTTCTGCCATTCGTAAGGTCTTGTCAATTTGCCTTTGTACGTGCTTCTCCCGCTCTTCTTCCGTCTTGTACTCACGCTTGACATATTTCAAGCGTTCAACTTTTAGATAAGCCTGACAGCTTGTAGATCCAGCACTGTTTGTAGCAGTAACTCTGTAATAGCCACTGTCTTCTGGTAAAGTATCTCTGATATGCAAAGCATAATAATCTAAACCTTCATGAATTATATCAAAGTTGGGACCAAAGGATAGAGGTTGACCATCTTTCTCCCATGTCAGCGTTGGTTTTGGCACACCAGACACCCGGATCTCAAAACTGACATTTTGGCCTTCTTGACATTCAGCATTTGCCAGCAGTCTTTTAAACATTGGCCTGAGTGTGGCATCTGCTGGAGGTGGATGTGGAATCACAGTCAGCTTAGCTTTGCAGCTATCCTCGCCATATTTATTGCGTGCCACAATACTGTATTCAGCATCATCCTCTTCAGTGACATTATTGATGACAAGCTGATAAAGACCCTTGTCTGATTCAAAAGTGTACTTCTTATCATCATCCCCAGGTTTGATTTTCTGGCCTGATTTGTACCATGTTAAGCGAGGTTCTGGATGAACTGTTATAGTTACTCCAAACCTGACATTTTCTCCGACATATGCAGTGCGGTTATACAAAGGCAGAGTAAATTCTGGGGGATGCTCTAGCAGTCTCATAGTATCAACCCGTCGTTTCACTTTTCTAACAGTTCTGCATCTGTAGTGCTCAGAAATTTCTCTCACACCTTTAACAAAAAGTTCTGCATAAGAGCTGTCTTCACCATAATCATTTACTACCTTGCATCTGTAGGTACCATCATCTGATTTAGAGACATCTTTGACATACATGGTTGCCACACCATCTTCATATTTGATTTCATATTTCTCATTGCTTTCTAATTGCCTCATACCAAAGTACCATGTGACTTGTGTGGACTCATCATAGTTTTCAATCGTACATACATACTTGGCATGGCCTCCTTCTTCTGCAACATTATGCTTTATCTGCCCAGCAATAGGCCCAATGTCTATTGGGGCAACTTTAACTTTAGCCACCGTTATGCCTTTCTGGGATCTAATTGCACCTCCACAGGAAATGCGGGCTACTGACACAACTGTGTTCCACTCCTTCTTTACTAGAGTTTGATAGTATCGCCTGTGCCTCAAGGTCTTAATGGTTTTAGTGCTGGTCTTTTCCGTCTGCTGTTTTAGCCACACGTGATTAAGCGCTTCAGCAGCTGTCATCCGAGATTTTCTTTCCTTTACTAGTAGGCGATCAATGAAGTCCATGGCCTCGATGCTTATGTCTTTGAATGCTTCATCATCGAAGGTGTATTCAGCATTTAGAATATTTTCAATAACTTGTTGGTTTGTTTCAGCAATGAAAGGGTTAAGACCACTGAGAAGTATGTATGTTAGAGCACCAACTGACCACATGTCAGTAGCTGTGCTGACCAAGTCATGGTGATGTACTTCAGGCGCATAATATTCAGGAGAAGTGAACTGGAGTCTAAAGCTGTCTCCAGGCCTCAACTGTCTGGCTTGACCAAATTCAACAATTTTAATTACAGAGCTTCTTCTTGTAAGGTAAATAATATTGTCTGGTTTAATATCAAAATGTCCAATGCTATGACGATGTAAAAATTCTAGTGCATCACAGACCTGGCGTACATAACTTACTATTTCTCTTTCATTAAGTTCAAATGAAGCTGTGCTGATTCTTTCAAAGATGTCAACCCCGGAAATGAATTCAAAGATCATGACTAATTCTTCTAGGCTCTCAAATGATTCATGAAGATACAGGATATTTTGATGCCTAGCAATGTTTAGGATGGAAATTTCTTTCTTTACCAAAACTTGGTCAGCACCCTTTACTTTGACAAACTTGGCCAGGTAAGTCTTTTTTGAAACTGCCTCAATACAGCGGTGTGCAATGCCAAATTGCCCACGTCCAAGCTCTTCTGCAATCATATATTTGTCATAGAGTTCCTTTGTAGAATAGTGAGCTGCTTTAGCTGCCGTAACTTCTCTGGTTTCATCAACTTCTTCATCATAGTTCATTACCCGGGTCTTATCTTCCTTTGTTACAATTGGATCAGTAGGTTCAGAAGGCTGACTTTGGCCAAACTTGTTCTCTGCAATTACACGGAACTGGTAGGTGGTCTTGCCAAACAGGTTCACCACTGTGTATCGTGTCTCACGAGCTTGTGCAACACGAATCCATCGCTCTGCTGTTGTAGCACGTTTCTCAATAATGTAGTTTATGATCCTGCTTCCACCATCAGTAGCTGGTTCACTCCAGGTTAAGTTGACTGAATCCCTTGAAATGTCAGTTACCTTCAGACCTCTTGGTGGATCAGGCACATCAGCCACATCTAATTCAACTGTTTTTTGATCGATTCCAAATCTGTTTTTGGCACAAACAATGTAAAACCCTGCATCTTTTCTGTCAACACCATTTGGGAAAACAAGAGATGTGAATGATCGTGTAACAATGACTTGGTAGTGTCCATTAGTATCAATGAGATCTTGTCCCTTCTGCCATGTGATCACAGGGGGAGGCTTGCCACTGAATGGAATCTTGATGCTCACCACTTCCCCTCGGAGGGCATGAACAGCTCCCATGCCTTCCAGATTTTTGGGCAAATGAATCTTTGCAGGAACTGGAATAGAAAGAGGAAGAAAAAACACATGACCAAAAGCACATGAGAAGAGCACCAATAATCTAAATATTCAAAATTAAAAAGAATTTGTCTTGGTTATCAAGACCCTTCATTCACCTTCAACATCCAGAGAGGCAGTGCCAGACACAGATCCTCCTTGGTTGGTAGCTCTAACTTGATATACCGTGGCATCATCGTCTGTTACATTCGTGATGATCAGCTGGTAATATCCACCCTTGAATTCCTGTATCTTGATCTTCTCCCCATCTGGCATGATTTCTTTGCCCTGTCTGTACCACTTGACAATTGGCTTAGGATGACCAGTGACTTTGCAGACAAATGTGGCATTAGCTTGAAATTTCACATTCAGATTCCTTAGTTCTTCCTTGAAATGTGGAGCTTTAACTGGTACATCAGATTTTGGAGTGACTGGTTGGGATACCTCACTCCACTCACTTTCACCACCAAGATTCTCACATTTTACACGGAACTCATATTCAAGACCTTCAATAAGATCTTTCACAGAGTAGACTGTTTCACGAATTTCATCTGTTGTTACAGAAATCCACTTGTTTTGTTTTTTCTCACGCTTCTCAAGATAGTAAGTTCTAATCTTTGCACCGCCATCACTAGCAGGTGGCTTCCATGAGACAACGCAAGAATCCTTCGTGATAGCACTTGCAACTGGCTGGCCAGGTTGTCCTGGTTTTTCTGTAAAGAATAACAAAGTTCAAAAACTGAAGTGAGCTTGCCTTACTAATTAATTACAGGGTATGCTGGTTTTGGCTGGGGTAGAGTTAACTTTCTTCCCAGTGGCTAATATGGGGCTGTGTTTTGGATTTGTGCTGAATGCAGAGTTGATAACATAGAGATGTTTTTGTTATTGCTGAGCAGAGCTTACACAGAGCCAAGGCCTTTTCTGCTTTTTGTACTGCCACGCTGGTGAGGAAATTGGGGATGTATGGGAGGGTGGGAGGAGACACAGCCAGGACAGGTGACCCCAACTGACCAAAGGGATATTCCAGACCATATGACACCATGCTCAGTATATAAAATGGGGGAAGGGTGGGACATTTGAAGTGACGGCATTTGTCTTCCCAAGCCACTGTTACATATGATGGGGCCCTGCTCTCCTGGAGATGGCTGAACACCTGTCTGTCCATGAGAAGCAGGGAATGAATTCCTTATCTTGCATTGCTGGTGCACGCAGTTTTTGCTTTTCCAATTAAATTGTCCTTATCTCAAGCCAAGAGTTTTCCAGCTTTTACCCTTCTGATTCTCTCCCCGATCCCACTGGTGGAGGAGCAAGCCAACGGCTTCATGGGGCTTGGCTGCTGGCTGGGATTAAATGAAAACACAGGGGCATACAGACACTGACATTTTGGCCTCTACTTACCAAATGGAGGCTTCATAAAAACTACTGATGAGACCTCCAGTGCTTCACTAATGCCGTACATATTCTGAGCAGAAACACGGAAATAATAGCCTGCATTTTCAGTTAGGTTAACAATTCTACACGTTGTGCCTGAAATACTTGAAGATACAAGTTGCCATTCTGCTCCTTCCTTGGCTTCACGTTTCTCTATGATGTAATTGGTTATCATAACACCTCCATCATCCTCTGGTGGTTTCCAGCTTATCACCACAGAATTCTTCAGTATAGACTCTATAACAATTGGCCCTACTGGTTTATCTGGTTTATCTGTACAAAAAAAAAGCACAAAATTTTTATTTCTTTTTCATGTCAATATTTGAGAAAATATTCCACAAGAATACTGAAAATAAAATTAATTACCTTGTATTTCCACTTTAAGTGCAGTGTCAACTGTTCCAAATGTGTTACTGAGTTGTACTTTGTACTTCCCAGCATGAGTTTTGTGCTGGACATTCTTAATAGCAAGATGAGTATAGTGTTCTGTGTTCTCAATAGTAATTGTTTCTGATGCTCTCAAAGGTTTGTTGCCATGGAACCAAGTTATTGCTGGTACTGGCCGGCCAATATACACAACATGAAGGCGGAGGGTGCCACCTGCACCTGCGCAGTATTTCTCTTTCAATGGGAAGCCAGGGTGGAACTGAGGAGGAGCCTGCAATAATAGCTTGCCACTAGTTTCAATTTCTCCGACATCATTGGTAGCCATACAGGTGTAGAGACCTTCATCCTCCTGTTCATCTGTCATTACTGTCAGTGTATGATTGCGTCCATCAGATGACATTTTGTATTTTCTGCTTTGTACCAGCTCTTTGCCAAAGCGGTACCACTTAATATCAGGCAAAGGTCTCCCAACAATCTGGCACGTCAGCTGAGCTGCCTCACCCAGTTTAGTTGTAACATCCTGCATTTCTTTCTTTATGGCAGGTGCTTCTCCAGCTATGACAAAGAAAATTAAGAAAATAATGATGATTACTATGAAATTTTCCTATATTATTAGATTTCTGGAAATTAATTTCCATTTATACTTGTTCCTCTTATACTTGAAAGACTGTCCTTTGGGACAGTCATGTTAGCAAATATCATGTAAAACAAATAGGCAGCATGTTAAATGCAGCACCATGGCTTATGACAAAGCAAATCACAACAATATCACAGCAAATGTGACAATATATTTTTGCTCACATGTTAATTTAGTTTTCACTGCCATAGCGGTCCTTCGAGGTCTGCTGAGGCCAGTCTGGTTTTCTGCAAAAACACGTAACTCATATTCTGTGGCCTCTAGTAAACCTCCTACTGTAAACTGCCTGTCCTTGATGCGTTCCTTATTGCACTTTTTCCAGGTGCTTTCCCCAGACTGGCGATATTCAACCCAGTAGCCAAGGATCTCTTTGCCACCATCACTTTCAGGTCGTTCCCATTCTAATGTAATGCTGTCCTTAGATATAGAAGTGATCTCAATTTCTCCAGGTTGGCTTGGTTTGTCTGAAAATTAAAATAGATACAGAAAATCAATTTTTCTCTAAATGTCATTAAGTTGCTCTTCAAAAGATCTGTTAATGCAGACATTATCTTACCGAATGGATCCTTGCATACAACTGGTTCAGAAGCAGGACTTGCTTCACTTTCACCAATGTCATTTTGAGCAATGACACGGAACTGATATTCAGCATCTGGAACAAGTCCTGTGACTGTGTACATTGTAGTGGTAATCTGTGTCTTATTATGCCGGACCCATTTTTCTGTAGATGTCTCTTTACGTTCGATATAGTAGCCAGTTACACGAGAGCCACCATCATCTTTAGGTCTGGACCAGGACAAGTTGACAGAACTCTTTGTAACATCAAGAACTTCAGGTGGGTTGTTTGGAGGCTCTGGCGGATCTATTAATAATGATAATAATAAAAATAATAGGAATAACAGTGACATAGCATTAAAATTTCTGCATATATTATTGCACTTTAAAATCATAATGTAGTAACTAATTTTATTTTTTTTTTTTGTCTAGAAGAAAACTTACTTAGAGGTGTTTTTGGTACTGCTGGTTCTTCAGATTTGAGAGATTTACTAATACCGAAATGGTTTTCAGCAGAAACACGGAAGTGATATTCCACATTTTCTTTGAGCCCTTTCACCACTAGTGATGTCCCCTTCACTCTAGAGTCAACGGTGTACCAGGCAGTCTTTGGCACTTCTCTTCTCTCAACGATATAACCCAGGATATCTGCACCACCGTCATCTGTAGGAGGTCTCCAGCTTACTCTGACAGAGCGAGCTTGAATATCATCATACTCAAGCGGTCCTTCTGGTGGATTTGGAATGCCAATCACTCTGACTTTAATATACACAGCTTTCTTGCCGCACTTGTTTTCAAGTACCAAATCATAGGTGCCTGAATCTTCTCTTTCTGCATCTTTGATCACGAGTTCTGTGTGAGTCTCAGAAGTCGCAATCATGGCCCTCTTGCTGATGTCCTGTCCTTCTTTTGTCCATTTGCATACTGGGATGGGCTTACCCTTAATGGGTATTGTAAGCCTGATTACTCCTCCTTGTCTCACCATGAGACCTTCTTGGTATTTTTCATCAAGTTCATAGTCCGGATATTCTGTAAACAAAAATAACATGTCATGCTATGTCCTTCTACAGATGATATCATGCTTGCTTTAGGCAAAAATTTTTTTAGGACAGCTTTCAGCAAGAGTTGAGACTTGAAATGTCTTACCAAGCATTTCTGTTATTTTGACTGTTCCTGGCACTTCAGCAGGTTCTCCTGGCCCACCAGCATTACAGGCTAGAACACGGAATCTGTACTCTGCACCCTGAGGAAGATGTGTCAAGGTGTATTCCCGAATCTTGGTCGGTGTAGTATTGCATTTGGTCCATTCAAATTGATCAACCTTCTGCATCTCAATTAAGTAGCCAGTAACTTTAGAACCACCTTCATCTTCTGGTGGACTCCAAGCCAGGGAGACAGATGTTCTTGTAGTATCAGTGACTCTTGGATTCTGAGGTTTACCTGGAGGAGCTAGAAGAGAAGATCAGTTAGGCAGGTGGAATTTTTTTTATGAATATCTGAAAGATTAAACTTGCAACTTATGATCTGTAATAAGTCTATAGCGAATTTATACAGGAAAACTTTGAATGAACAATTTTCACTAATATTTTCCTTATTTTCTCCAGTCGGAATCTCATTTGTTAATACATCCAGATAAATTTCCAAATTAAAAAAAGGAGAAAATTTTACTAGTGTCATTCCCTTCTACCATAATGTGTTTAATCTTTGTAGGAAATTGCTTACCAATTGGGTCTCTGGCAACAGCAGATTTGGAAGGACGGCTGGGTTTCCCAGTGCCTCTGGCATTGATTGCTGTGACCCGGTGTTCATATTCTAATCCTTCAACCAAGCCAGTAGAACGGTAACGAGTCATGGTGACTGGAACCTTATTTACACGGATCCATCTATCTGCTCTAACTTCTTTGCGTTCCACAATATAACCAGTAATCTGTGAATCACCATCGTCTTCTGGAGGATACCAAGTCAATGTCATGCCATCTCGAGAGATATCAAACACTTCTGGAGTGCCAGGAGGACCAGGAATACCTGTAAAAACATGACATGGAATTAATGAAGAAAGCATCACATGACTTCACACATTAATAGTATGTGACATATTGTGAATAACAATGTAATATCAATGTCTTATCAAACTCTCTTAGTAGCAGATATCTAAGTAATTTACAAATCAGGTCAATGAAAACCTTCTGGTTTTGTAATGGGGTAAAGCAATTTTTCAAGACTAATGGTAGACCTGAGCAGAAAATCCAAGTTTTCCATCCATGTTCTGTGCAGTGCATCTATAATACATACACAGATTTATGGATGTCATTTTTCTCTGGAAAATAACAAGATTACTGTGCATCATAATGTACAACTCTATCTGGCAAAAGGAAGTAGCAACATTTAGAAAATTCTAGCATATGTGTGGATATATAAGCCCATTTAAATATTTAATTTTAATTTTAAAGGTAGGGAATGAACAAAAATTCGGACTTACGGATTCTGCTCTTGCATTCTATAATTTCAGACTGCAGGTAAGATCCAATTCCAAAGCGGTTTGTAGCAGCTACGCGGAACACATATTCTGCACCTTCAACAAGTCTGGTGAACTTAAATGTTGTCCTGGTTACTGACTCTGAAACTGGCAGCCATCCAGGACGGTGAGCATCACGCTGTTCTACCACATACCCACTAAGGGCAGCTCCACCATCCAGCTCAGGTGGTTCCCAGGAGATGGTTACATAATTTGAATCAATTTCATCAATTCTGATAGGTCCAACAGGTGGTCCAGGCTTGTCTAGGGGAAAACAAAAAAAGAAACTTACAAAACAGGTGGAAAAAAGGAATCATATTTCTCATGTAAAAGTTGAAATGGAGAAATATCATGGACAATTATTTGCATGAATTCTTACCAAGGATTATAACCTTTAGGGTATCAGTAACTGTTCCAGTGGTGTTCTTCAGTTCAAGTGTATACTCCCCAGTGTCATGTATGGTGGTCTCACGCACAGTTAATTTGGCTATTTTGGCAGCAGTCTCCATTTTGATGCGTTCTGATTCTTTTAGTTTAGAACCAGCAAAGAACCAAGATGCAGTTGGAGGTGGTCGTCCTTCAATTGGAATGGCTAATTCAATGGGCTTGCCAGCAGGTACGTGGATCGTCTTCTGAGGTATTCCAGTGAAGTCAATTGTTGGTAGAACTAAGGAAAGCAAATAATTGATATTTTAAATACCTATTTAATAACTATCACATTCACTTGGTATAAGCTTGACCCTATTGTTTTCAACAGTAGACACCTACCTTTTCGGTCTTGAACTGTCACTGCTGTGACAATCTCTCGTGGTTCCGACACGCCCTTCTGATTCTGTGCTCTGACCCTGAACAAGTACTGTTCACCTTCATTGAGAGAGATAATGGTATGTTCGTAGACGGTAGGCTTCAATGTTACTACCTTCAACCATCTTTCTGTTCCAGCTTTGCTGGCCTCAATAACATAGCCGGTCAATCTGCTGCCACCATCATGCAGCGGTTTCTCCCAAGCAAGTGTAACAGTTGATTTAGTGGTGTCAATCACTTCGAGTTTTTGTGGTACCATGGGGACATCAGATACCAGTACTGCATCAGATGTTTCACAGCCTTCACCAATGCCATAAATGTTTTCTGGTAGTACTCTGAAATAATACAAAGCTCCTTCCAGAAGTCCAGTAACTCTATAAAATGTCTTGCTGCATTTGGTAGTGACAGTCTTGTAAGCTCTCATGGAAGCTTCACGTTTCTCAATTATGTAATTGTTGACTGGGGCTCCACCATCAATGACTGGAATTTCCCAAGTAAGTGTCACAGAATCTTTTGATACTTCCTTAACTCTCACTGCAGGTGGTGGACCAGGTGTATCTAAAATAAACAAACAAAAATTTTTTTTCCCCTTCTGGATCCTTTCATTTTAGAGTCAATGACTACTTCTGCATAAAACAAAAATGCTGCAATTTGATTTACAAGCTAGCACAGCTCCAGAAATTACGTATTTTCCTTTGGATTAGATTGTTTCCCTGACTTCTCAAACATTCTCATGCTATTTAAAATGCAAACTTCCTTTGGAATGAATGACACTTATTTCTGAGCAATGAGCACAGAGTGGTGTAATGCTCATATACAACCGCAGCAGTACTTACCATACACTTTCACAGAAATAGTTGCAGATTTTTTTCCTGATTGATTTTCAGCCTCAATGATGTATTTTCCAGCATCATACCGATTAACTTTATCCACAATAAGCAGAGTGTAGCTGTCTGTAGTATCAATAATGCCTCGACTTACAAGGTCAACACCCTGCTTGCTCCATGTGATTACAGGAGTAGGTCTGCCAGATACAGAGACCATTAGGCGCAGGGAACCACCAGCTCTTACTGTAACGGTCTTCTTCAGATCATCAGCAAGCTCAAGTTCAGGTAATTCTGAAGAAGGGTATAAGAAACATGGAATTAGTTAATCTTTTAGAGGTTCTAAAGGAAAATATCATTTCTTTAAAATACACATTAAGTTTTCAAATTACCTATTCTTTCCACAGGTTCTATTTCTGCTGATGATTCGCTAAATTCACTCATACCATTCACATTTGTTGCAGCAACTCGGAATTGGTATTTCTGGTTCGTTTTAAGACCAGTCACGGTGAACTCAGCATTCCTCAGAGTGGCCGTTGTATGTGGTCGATACCACTGTTCACTACCTTCTTCTTTCATTTCAAGAACATAGCCTAAGAGGTCAGCACCACCATCATATGTGGGCTTTGACCATGCTAAACTTATGCTGTGCTTTGTAGTATCCACAACTCTTGGAACAGAAGGTGATGCAGGAGTATCTTTGAAAAAGAAGAAAATGCATTTTACATTGATGCAGAAAACACTGTACAGTCAAAACCAACTTCCAGACAGATAATCCTGGGAAATGCATTTAAGATGAACTATAACTGTTTTTAAGTTATTCCAACACTAGCTAGTTCAGTGAATTTATGTGTGGTTATGGGTTTCTTAGTTAAAGTGTCAATGTGAGTTTATGCTCCATTATTATAAATAAATATTAAAATACACTTTAAATATTGTAACTTACATGATGGTTCTTTACATAACATGTATTGTGAAGCTTCACTAGGTTCACTGTTTCCAGCAGCGTTCACTGCAGTGACACGGAATTGGTACTGGCTCCCTTCCATGAGACCAGTGACTTTCAGTCTGGTATCATAAATGGTGTAATCTCTATTCACTCGTGTCCAGCGCAGACTTTTCCTTTCACGTTTGTCGACAAGATAGTCCTTAATCTCACTGCCACCATCTGATTCTGGTTTGGACCACTGAATAATGACATGTTCCTTGCCGACACTCACTTCTTCAGGAGCACCAGGCTGTGTTGGAATAGCTATTTTTTTAAAAGGTGAGAAAAAAAATATTATTCAATATATTGTTTATCCATGAGAATTATTCCACAAATTCTGATGCAGAATGGAAGGTAGTAACACTCACTGAAAGCATTCCTGGCAATCACAGGTTCTGTTTCAAGTGGAACACCTGGTCCATATTTATTGACAGCTCTCACACGGAAGATGTATTCATTATTTTTAATAAGTTTTGTTACCACAGTTGATAAAGTCTGGCATTCAGCCTCAACAATAACCCAGTGAAGTCTGCTGGTTTCACGCCTTTCTATGATATAGTGAGTGATTTCTGCACCTCCATCTTCCTCAGGAATGTTCCATGCCAGAGTACATTTCTCTTCTGTTACTCTGCTAACTGTGATTTTGCCTGCACATGGACCTGGTGAATCTGTGCAGGAATCAAAATAAGTATTGTTATTAGAGGCTAAGGAAAAGCACCTCATTCTTTTTTAAAAGAATGTGGGCTTTTTAGTATACTAAGTATTAATACTAATCATGGGATACATACCAAGCACTTTGACAAGAACAGAAATTTGTTTCATCCCACTGGCATTTTTAACTGTTAGGGTGTATTTTCCACTGTCACTTCTGTCACAGAACTTGATAACTGCAATAGCTCGTTTGCTGGTGTATTGCAGAGATATCTTTTCACATAGCTCCAGTTCCCTGTCACCTTTGGACCAGAAGACTTTTGGTTCTGGTTTTCCACCAACAGCTGCATCAAGAACAAGATCTGATCCAGCCCTAATGCTCAAAACTTCTCCCTGAAGTCTGGCATCAAGTTCAGCCTTTGGTGGTGCTGGAAAAAGAGATTTGAAAAAAAAATTACATGACAGTACTAAAAATATAATGTTATGTTTTTAATTGTTCCAAGTAAATATTCCTTACTGTATTCATCTTTGCAAATGACAGCACCAGTTGATTCAGATCCTTTGCTAATCACACCAGCCGCATTCTTTGCTAATACACGGAATTCATAGGCTTCATCTTCACTAAGAGCTGTCACAGTAAAAAAGTTTTCAGAGACAATGGTATAATTGCATTTCAGCCAACGTCCATCACCAGATTCATTATATGGTTTGCGCTCAATAATATATCCGACAATTTTGCTTCCACCATCATAAAGTGGAGGTGACCAGCTCAGCGACACTGTAGATCTGGTGACATCTGTTACTTCTGGTCTTCCTGGTGGATCTGGAGGAATAAAGCAGAAAAAATGAGAAATGCAATCCTATTTTAGCTTAAATAACAATGTAACTCTAAAAGTAATACTTACCAACTGGATTTTGAGCCACTACAGGTCTGGAAGCTTCACTAGCTTTGCTAACACCTGCAGCATTTAGAGCATAGGTTCTGAATTGATATTCTAGGCCTTCCACCAACCCTGTGACTTTATAGTTGCATTCACAGCATGGTACTTTGTTCTCCTTCACCCAAAGGATGGTGTTGCGCTCCTTCTTTTCTACCCAATATCCAATGACTTTGCTGCCGCCATCATGATAGGGTTCCTCCCAGCGAATGGCCATGGCACTTGCAGAAACAGAATAGACTTCTGGCCTTGAAGGTGGACTTGGTGGAACTAAACAGGAGAAAGATGGGGAGGAAAATGTTAGTAACTATAAATACCTCAGTCAGAGGAAAAGAACAAATTTTGAGAAGTGTTTCACTTACCAAATGGATGCTCAGCAACTACTGGTTTTGATTCAACTGGCTTGCTGACACCAAATCTATTTTCTGAGCTTACTCGGAAACTGTACTCTTGATATTTTGTGAGATGACTGACTTTGATCTGTGTGCGTTTCACACTGGAATTTACCAGCTGCCATGCTGTTGTGCCAGATTCACGTTTCTCTACAATGTAGTTTGTAATATCACTGCCACCATCATCTTCAGGTTCCTTCCAGGTCAACACACAGGACTCGGCGGATACAGATGATATTTCAATTGGGCCAGTGATGGGACCTGGCCTTCCTATGACTACCACTGTGACAGTAAATGTTTTCACACCAGCAGTGTTCTCAAGCGTAAGGTAGTATTTACCAGAGTCACCTCTCATACTGTCTTTTACAGTCAGTGTGGTTCGGTCTTTTGTTGTCTTGATGGTCACTCTTTCAGTTTCCTTCAGCCTCATCTCCTCAAGTTTCCACGTCACTTTTGGAGCTGGGCGCCCACTGATTGGTATATCAATAGTAAAGGTGCTTCCAGCCTTGCACGTTATAAGTTGTCTGCTTATGTCACTAAGATCTGCTGTTGGTTCAATCTGTGGCTCCTTAACAATAACAGAAGAGAAAGCTTCCCTTGGCTCACTGTAGCCAGCATCATTCTTTGCCTTGACCCGGAACTCATATTCCGTGTTCTCCACAAGGCCTTCAACAGTGAAAGTAAGTTGCTTGGTTTGTCCAGCTGCAGTCCAGAAGTCAGATCCTTTTTGTTTCATTTCAAGAAGGTATCCAGTAATACGGCTACCACCATCATGATCAGGTTTAAGCCAAGCTAAAACTACTGAAGATTTGGTTGTATCAACAATATCTAGTCTCTTAGGTGGAGCAGGTTCTTCTGTGGCTACAACTGGTTCTGTTAATTCACAGGGTTCACCTACACCATATTCATTTTCTGCTGATACTCGGTAGTAATATGGCATACCTTCTGCTAGATCTGTGACCTTAAAGATTTGTCGAGTGCATTTTGAACTCACTACTTGCCAGCTACGACGACTTGCTTCACGTTTTTCCACAACGTAGTGGTGGATACGAGAACCTCCATCCAGAACAGGAGCATCCCACATTAAAGTAATAGATGTTCGAGTCACATCTTTAAATGTAATAGGACCTGGTGGACCAGGTGTGTCCAAAACCTTGACAGTAAAGGTAATAGACTTGCTTCCACTGTTGTTTTCCACAGTAAAGACATACTTGCCAGCATCATTTCTATTGCATTCCTCCACAGTCAATGTGCTGAATGAATCAGTTGTTTGAATGTCAGCACGCAAACTAAGATTAGCATCTGCTTTGGACCACACTGCAGTAGGAACAGGCCTTCCGGAGAAGGCAATAAATAGACGAATGCTTGCACCTGCTCTTACAATATGAGTCTGCTTGAAGTTTGCATCAATGTCAATTTCAGGTGCAGAAAGCCTGTCCACAGTTTGGACCGAAGCAGCAACTTCGCAACTTTCTCCTCTGCCAGCACCATTGACAGCACTAACTCTGAATTTATAGTGTTCTCCTGCCTCCAGATCAACAACGGTATATTTAGTAGCAATAACAGTCTCTGCATTGACTTTCTGCCATGCTTCAAGATCAGCTTTGCACATCTCAATGATGTACCCAATTATTTCCATGCCTCCATCAAAAACTGGCTTTGTCCACTCTAAGCTTACACTAGTCTTTGATGTATCTGTCACCTTTACGACATTAGGAGCACTTGGTGGGCTGACTGGTTCTCTGCATTTAATCAGCCTTGAAACATCACTTGGAGGTCCAACTCCTGCAGCATTTTCAGCCATGACATGGAACTCATACTCATTGCCTTCAATAAGGCCAGTCACTCTGTATCTGTTCTCAGTAATGGGCCTCTTACTGGACACTTTAACCCAGCGCATGCTCTTCTTTTCTCTTCTTTCAAGAATGTACTCATTTATCTCGCTTCCACCGTCTGACTCTGGTCTTGCCCATGTGAGTGTGATACTGTCTCCTGTTACATTGGTAGGCTCTGGAGTTCCAGGAGCATCAGGGCGAGCTAAAAAAAAGAAAAATGTCATTAGAAAGATAAGATGGTAACTCCATGGATATTTGTGCAGAATGAGGTGGCAACTTACTGTAAGGTATTTGTGCGATAACTGGATCAGACTCCAATGGTCTGCCAGCTCCAAATTTGTTCACTGCAGAGACACGGAACTGATACTCATTGCCCTTAATTAATTTAAGTGCTGTATAGCTGCAAGCTTCACATTTATCTTCAACTAATGCCCAAGCAATCCTGCTGGTTTCACGTTTTTCAATTATGTAGTGAGAAATAGAAGCACAACCGTCATTTGCTGGAGGCTCCCACCATAATGTGACTTTTTCTCCAGTGATATTTGTGAATCGTATTGGTCCACCAACTTTTCCTGGTGCATCTGCAATTTTAAAGGTTCAGAGTTATAATCTGCTGATGCTTATAATAAAATACTATTTTTTAAAAAGCATGCTGAAAGTGCTTGGTGCAGTACCTTGTACTCTGATGGTAATATCTTCTCGTTTAGTGCCTGATGCATTTTTGGCTTCTACTGTGTACACTCCACGATGTTCCCGGATAGCATCTCTAATGAAGATTGTGCTATATCCAATAGCTGTAGTTATTTCTATATTCATTAATTTGTCAATCTCTTTACCATCCTTAAACCATGTCACTTTAGGTACTGGACGTCCTTTGATTAGAGCTTTAAGTCTAATGCTCTCTCCAGCTTTAACAGTAAGGCCTTCAAAGTGCTCAGCACCAAATTCAATTGTTGGAGCAACTAAAAAAGGAAAATATAAATCAATTTCCATATAGCTAAATATTTTTCTGATACTCTTCTAAGTGTACTAATTATAAAAGTTTGTGATATATAGAATTATTTCACTTACAAAATGGCACTCTCTAAATAGCAGTTATTATATGAATAATAAACTTATTTTTCCTGTAAGCGCCCATAGGTGCATCATATTAATAATAGGTGAAAGGCACTGTTAAAATATGGTGTTAATAGTATGCCAAGCTACCTGAGGCACATTTCAGTTTTGAAATTATTCAGTGTATCAGAATATTACAGTCCATGCTTTCTTTCTAACTTTGCTGCTGCTGCTTATGCAAGAGAAACGTCGAGTGTCATGCTTTTCAGCAATCGATTACAGATGTCTGCCAGATTTGGGTCTTTAATTTAGACCTTCCCACCTTGGAGTACAAACATAAATGCTCTGAATTGACTGGGAGGGCCTCAGTCACAACTTCTTCGCCCCTTGACTTCCCACTTCCCATCAGTACAGCCAGAAACTCTATCTGGCTTCAATACCCAAATGCAAGCACATTAAGAAAAAATTCTTACCGTTTTCATCTCTGGTCATGATATAGCCTGAAGACTGTGAAGGTGGGCTGATTGTACCAACAGCATTTCTTGCAAGCACTCTGAATTCGTATCGGTCACCTGGACTGAGCCCTGTAACTGTATACTGGCACTCACTGACATCAGTAAAGTTACACCTGAGCCAACGGTCTGCACTTCCTTGCCGTTTCTCAATGCTGTAAGCCACAATCTTACTGCCTCCATCACGCAGTGGGGGGTTCCATTTCAGGGTTATTGTTTCCCTAGTGACATCAATGTAATCAGGAGTACCAGGTGGGTCTGAAAGGAAAATAATGAAGATTTATTTTTATTAGTGCTCACCATAATCTACAAGAACAGAATTTTCTTGGAGGAGTGATTAATCATTCACTTACCCACTGGAGAGACTGCCAAAGTAAATTTGCTTGGCTCACTCGCTCGGCTTAGGCCTGCAGCATTTTCAGCATATACTTGGAACTGGTAATCCAGGCCCTCAAGCAGTCCAGTAATCCTGTATTCTCTGTTAGATATTAATGCAACATTAACCTTCTGCCACAAAATACTGTTTCTTTCCTTCTTTTCAACGTGGTATCCCATAATCTCTGAACCGCCATCGTAAATGGGAGCATCCCAAGAAATGCTCATTCCATCAGCAGTTACATTGTATACAACAGGCTTGCCTGGGGCACCTGGTGGTTTAAACTGATGCTTTGCCACAACATCAGCTGAGACAAGAGGTGGGCTCACTCCATATCTGTTTTCTGCACGAACTCTAAACTGATATTCAGTATCTTTAACAAGGTTTGGTACTTTGAAGGTTGTTCTTGCAGCACTTGAACACACCAGCTTCCAGTTCATTTGTGAGGTTTCTCTCTTCTCAATGCTGTAGCCAGTAATTTCTCCTCCCCCATCATCATCAGGAGCATCCCATGACAAAACTACACTATCTGCTTTGATTTCATCTATTCTTAAAGGTGCTTTTGGCCTAGATGGAGGACCAAGAGTGATTACAGTGAATGTGAATGACTTTCTGCAGACTACATTATCAAGAATTAAAGTATATTTGCCACCATGCTCCTTTTTCACATTCTTGATACTTAAGCTTATCTTGTTTTCAGTTTTCTTGAAACGAAGATGTTCCGTTTCTTTGAGAGGGAGGTTGTCCTTGAGCCAGCTCATTGATGGATTAGGTTTACCTTTATAGGGCAATTCAGCGTGCAGGTTATGTCCAATTCTTACTGCAATCTGACCTCCAGGAATATCAGAAAGGTCAGCCTCAGGTGTTATTATAAGTTCTTTCACTGTAATGGGTCCAACAGTAACAGAGTCACTCATGCCTTTTTCATTTTTAGCAAAGACTCTGAATTCCATAACAGAAAGCTCTTTAAGTTTGTCAGCTACAAATTCACAGCTCTTGCTTGTGCCTGCGTATGTCCATTCTTTCTCCCCCTGAAGTTTCTTTTCAATAACATAGTCCGATATAATGCTACCACCATCATAGTCAGGTTTGCTCCATTGTAATTTAACAGAACTCTTTGTAGAGTCTTTCATGGCTAGGTCTTTTACAGGTCCAGGTACATCTGCAGCTTTCACTGGTTCAGATGTCTCACAAGGTTCACCCAGTCCGATTTCATTTTCAGCAAGAACACGGAAAAAGAATGCAGTCTTTTCTGACAGGTTAGTTAGTTTAAAGGTGGTATGAGAACACTTTGTTGTAACAGTTGACCAGGCCCTCTTTGTAGCATCTCTTTTTTCAACAACATAATTTGTTATTTCAGAACCACCATTGATGAGAGGTGGCTCCCATACCAGTGTAACTGTGCCACGAGAAACATGCTTAAGCTGCAGCTTCTGGCATGCAGAAGGTGTGTCAAGTACTTTTACATTCACAAATGATGATTTTGCTTCTCCAACTCCATTTTCAATTGTAAGAACATATTTTCCTGTATCATTTCGTGTAACTTGAGGAATAATAAGTAATGTAGATGATTCTGTGTTCTGGATGATGTATCTTTCATCAGTGCCAAGATTCTTGTCACCCTTTCTCCATGTGACTGTTGGAGGAGGTCTTCCCTTGAATGGAATCATTATTTCCACATCTTCACCTGCTTTAGCAACAATAGATGTCCGAAGAGCAACATCCAGATCAATCTCTGGTGCCACTGTGGAAATAAATAAAAATTAATAATGCATACTTGGAATGTAAAATAAGAAATTATTTGAAAAAAAAAAACCCCACATCGAAAAATGATAAATCACAAAAAAATACAGTACCAAGAATATCTTTAGCTTGAACGGGTTCCATTATTTCAATAGGCTCTCCTTGTCCAGCACAATTCATAGCAGATACACGGAAATAATAATTAACACTTGGCTGAAGGTGGGAGACAACATACTCAGTTGTTCTCACTTCTCCCTTAGTACTGACTACAGTCCATTCTTGCTCTTCACCTTCCCTCTTCTCCACCACGTAGTGGGTAATTGGACTTCCTCCATCATAAGCAGGCTTAATCCACCCAAGGGTAACAGATGTCTTGGTTGTATCCACAACTTTCAGCTTTGTTGGTGAGCCTGGTTTATCTGTAAATGATAGTTTATGGGGGAAAAAACACCAATCAGAATCTAATTAATTGTAAAGAGGAAGAAAATCTGCCCTCAACTACATTGGTACCATCCCACCCTAATTACTAATTTTCCATTGATTTCTAACCTATTGGAAATAATGCACATTGAATCTTACCAACAGGATCTGCCGCTTTGTAGAAGTCAGAAGCCTCAGAGAACGGACCTGGTCCAGCTGCATTGACAGCACAAACACGGAAATGATATTCGCTGTTTTCAGTCAGACCTGTTACTTTCTGCCTGGTGTCCCGAATGGTTTCCTTAGAGACCTTGAACCAACTCAGACTCTTCTTGTCACGTTTCTCCAGATAATATCCTGATATTTCACTGCCTCCATCAGTAGTGGGCCTATTCCAGACAACGGTCATAGAATTCTTGGTTATCTTTGTGACTTCTGGTGTACTAGGTGGTCCAGGTGTAACTGAGTAAAAAATCATATGTCAGTAGATCAGTACTACTTACAAATAAAACACAAGACAATTCAGTCGCATAAATTATTTCATAGAACTTGTTTCTTACCAAATGAATTTTTGGCTATAATAGGTTCAGATTCTAGTGGATCACCAATTCCAAACTTGTTCACACCACGGACACGGAACACATATTCATTTCCTTTGATGAGTTTTGTTGTAGTTACGATGCACCCCTCCAGTTTTTCAGAAATTAAAGACCATACAACCCGACTTGTTTCCCGCTTTTCAACAACATAGTGTGTTATAGGTGCACCACCATCATCTGCTGGGGGGTCCCACATTATTGTAATCTTTTCAGCAGTGACTGTCTTAAACTGAATAGGTCCACCTGGGGGTCCTGGTTTGTCTGTGGAAGGCAGAAGAAAGAAGATGTTACATATTCATCACTGAATTTTTGTTTAATAGTAAAATACAGTTGCATCTCAAGACATACCAAGTATCTGTACTCTAACGTGGGCTGATGCTGAACCCATGGCATTCTTCAATTTTAATTCATAGGTGCCACTGTCGAGTCGATTGGCATCCTTGATGAGTATAGAAGCAAATTCTGTTGTGTTTTCAAAAGACACTAGTGCACTGGTTAGTACCTCATTGCCATTTTTGAACCATTCAATTGTGGGTATAGGCTTGCCTGAGATGCCTAGTTTTAGCTTAACTGAAGTTCCTGCTTTGTATTTCACCACTTCTGTATATTCTGGTGGCACATCAATTTCAGGTGCACCTTAAGAAAAAATAAATTAAAAACATGTTTATTGTAGCCCTGTATTTAATAAAATCCCCAAACAACACTGCCTTATTTAATCTAATAGTTAAAGGTATTTGATAAATACAGATCCAAGTAAAGAGAGCATATATTGACTTAAATCATAAACCTAGAGTAAGTTAGAACTAATCCCATGAAGAAAAGACAATTACATGTATAAATATAACCACTTGGATCATGGGCAGACTTCTGTTGCTCATAGAATAAAGACAGCACGAGACTTCAAAAATGCAGACAAAGCCAAAGACGTTCCTTAGAATCATGCCCAAATGCTCAGTCAGTCATGCTTCTTGAATCAATCACTGTAAATTAGCCTTCCGTATTTAAAAGACCATGGATCTACAAAACAGTACAGCCTTTAATTGTCCTAGTACCCCAAAATTATATCCTTATATCATTGCAAAACACTTACCGTATGTATCAACACATGTGATAGGACCCACAACATCCGAGGGATTACTAATGGAACCAACGGCATTCTTTGCAAAGACTCGGAACTCATACTTGGAATTCTGTGTCAGGCCAGATACTGTGAACTGAGTCTCAATAACATTGGTGAAGCTAGCTTTTGTCCATCTGCCATCCGGAAGATCGCGTTTTTCTACAATGTATCCAGTGATTTTGCTACCACCATCAAATGCTGGCTTCTGCCAGGAGAGAGTGATAGACGTCTTGGAAATATCTGAGGCACGAACATTTCTTGGTGGTTCTGCAGAAGGAAACGTAAGAATATTGCCAATAATTAACAGCTATTTTGAATACTGGCTTACTGTACTGAACAGATTATCACAGAGGGAACAAAATTGTTAGGCTTCATTATTTTCTAGGGCGTACATACCACAAGCATCAATTGCAAGGACTGGATCAGAAGGACGACTTGCTTTTCCAATGCCAGCTGCATTTTCTGCATAAACTCTAAATTCATAGATAAGGCCAGCGCTGATTGTGGTGACTTTGAAATGAGTGGTACGAATAAGGGTCTTGTTAGCCTTCTGCCATAATATGCTATTTCTGTCTTTCATTTCCAGGTGATATCCAATGATAGCATTGCCACCATTAGTGACTGGCTCATGCCATCCGACAGTAATACTCTCTCGGGTAACATTAGTGACCCATGGCGTAGAAGGAGGGCCCGGGGTAGCTGATGATATCAAAAGAAGTGATTGTTAACAAAATTATATTTTCAATATCAGAGCATTAAAACATCAATATATACCATGAGAAGCATGTTACTCACTGTAAGGAAGCTTGACAACCACACATTGCGAGTCTATGTGATCGCTGATGCCAAAGCGGTTCTCAGCTTTGATGCGGAATTGGTATTCTTCTCCTGTTGTGAGCCTCATAACTTTGATAACAGTTCTAGCAACAGTGGCAGACACTTCAGACCAAGCAGCAGTACTTGTTTCTCTTTTCAGTACAATATAGTTGGTAACCTGACTTCCACCATCATAAGCTGGTGGTTGCCATCTGAGTGTTACACTCTCTTCAGTGACATCGCTAAGGACAACAGGACCAACAGGAGGACCAGGTCTATCCAGCACAACAATATTAACAAATGATTTTGTGGTGCCACTTGAGTTCGCAGCAGTAATGTCGTATCTGCCAGCATCAGCAGCCACACTTTCTTTAAGGTTAATGATGAGACTTTCTGCAGTGGTTTCTGTGTGAAATCTCATGGTAGGTTTCAGTGCAACACCATCTCTAGACAATGTCACCTTTGGCACTGGTTTTCCAGAAACTGGAATTTCAACTTTTAGGTTTGATCCTGCTCGAACATATACAGTGTTATGAGGGAAGCCCTTCATGTCAACCTCGGGAGATTCTGAAAAAGAAAACATTTCCAAACCATTAAAAGAATGTTCCATCTTTTAAAATATGGATGCAATTCACTTGCATCCATATCAACTTTTGTCTCATGTCAGGAAGCATACCTAATTGTTCTTTAACTGTAACAGGGAGCAGGAGTTCCTTAGGATCACTTAAACCAGCTTGGTTTTCTGCAGACACCCTGAAGAAATAGTCGACGTTTTCCTTAAGACCATGGACAACATGATGAGTTGTCTTTACAACTGCACACTTAACCCATTTTTGCTGTCCTTTCTCAAGAGCTTCAAGGAGGTAGCTCACAATTCTGCTTCCACCATCATGTTCTGGTTTTAGCCATGAAAGAGAAACACTGTCCTTTGTGACATTTGTTACTCCTAGCTTTTCTGGTGGGCTGGGTTTTTCTGAGAAAAAAAGTGCAACAGGTTAAACAATATAGAAGATATTTATTTTTTATATTAGCAATTAAACAGAAACACAATCTGGTTCAAGAAAATGTGTTTTTAAACCAATTTGTATATTAGAAATATTTTAAGTGAAATCCAAGAAAAATTTAAAATTCAAGCTATTAGTTAGCTTTTATCTGTAAAACTATAGACATACCTACAAAAATGATCTATTTTACTGTATACAGATTTAAAACTTTTGACATTATTTTGAAGTAAACACTTTAAAACACATATTATTTTAAGTATTAACAATTTTTTTTCATAGTAAAACATACCTGTTATTTTTGTTCCCTCTTTGGTCTCAGAAGGCACTCCAACACCATACTCATTTTCTCCAGAGACACGGAAGTAGTAAATAGCACCTTCTTGCAAACCAGTCACTTTGTAGGACAGGCGATGACAGTTGTTTGTCACAGTGACCCACGCTTTTTTGCTAGCTTCTCGTTTTTCAATTACATAGTTCTTTACAGGTGCTCCACCATCATTTTCAGGAACATCCCAAGATATCACAGCAGATTCTTTAGTTACTTCTTTTGTTGCAATATTAGATGGTGGGCCAGGTGTATCAAGAACTTTGACAATTAAAGTCAAGGTGGTAGTGTTCAGGATGTTTTGCAATGTTAACGTGTATTTTCCAGAATCATTTCTTGTTGCTTTTTCAATAGTAAGAGATGTACAATTACTTGAAGTGTCAATGCTGGCACGTGTACGGAGATCAGTGTCTGGTTTGTTCCATGTTACATTTGGGACTGGTTTGCCTCTGAAAGGAACAGTCATTGTGAATGATCCACCAGCCTTTACAATTAAAGTCTTCCGCATTTCACTGTCAATTTCAAAGGCAGGTTCTTCCTCTCTTTCTTTTGCCACCTGAGGTTCTGAGACATCACTTGGTTCACTGACACCCATTTTGTTAATGGATTTCACTCTAAAAACATACTCAGAGCCTGATGTTAATCCAGTTATGGTATATTCTGTACCTCTTAAATTCTGAATAGCTGTTGTCCAGTCAGTTTCATCAGTTTTCTTGTATTCAACTGTGTATCCTGTTACTGGAGCACCTCCATCAAACAGTGGCTTTGTCCAACCAATTGTGATATTTGACCTTGTAGAATCCATAATCTTAGGTTTAGATGGGGGCGATGGCAGGAAGATTGGATCTTCTGCCTTAATCAATGGTGTGGTTTCACTTGGGAGACTGAGGCCAGCAGCATTTTCTGCATAAACCCGGAATTCATATTCACATCCTTCACGAAGACCCGATGACTTCACTCTTAAATCATAAACCGGCTTTTTGTTTACACGAATCCATCTTAGGCTGGTTTTCTCACGCCTTTCAATTACATAGCCAGAGATCTCACTGCCTCCATCAGACTCAGGTCTTGCCCAGCACAGAGTTATTGAATCTTTGCTCACACCGGTGATCTCTAAAGATGTAGGTGGACTTGGAACTGTAAATGGGTCTAGGGCTTTGACAGCAACACTTTCTAGAGGCTCACCAACACCATATTTGTTAACTGCCATCACTCTGAAAATATACTCATTACCCTTCAGTAATTTTGTCACTTTACAAGATGTTATTTTAAGCTCTCCTTCACAAAGTGTCCATGCAATTCTGCTGGTCTCACGTTTTTCCACAATATAATGATCAATATCGGCACCGCCGTTTTCTTGAGGGGGACCCCATGATAAATGGCACTTTTCAGCAGTAAGGCCGCTTATTTCTAATGGACCTGCAGGTGGGCCAGGTCTATCAAGTACTTTGCAATTAATTGCCAAAGATTTTGTTCCTGCAACATTCTGTAATGTCAGTACATACTGTCCTGAATCACCTCGGATACAGTCCTTGATGGTTATTGCAGTAGTGTAATCTGTTGAGACTATTTCAACTCTAGCTTTTCCTTCGAGCTCCTTGCCATCCTTTGTCCATGAAATCACTGGTATTGGCCGTCCTGCAACATCAGCATTGACTTTAAACACTTCTCCAGCTTTCACAACTACAACATCCCTGAATTTGGCATCCATCATAATTCTTGGAGCCTCCACATCATCTTTTACAGTCACAGGTCCAGTTGATTCAGATGGCTGACTGAAGAGTCCAGCAGCATTCTTTGCAATCACATGGAATTCATAACGCTGGTCTTCTGTAAGTCCACCTACATCAAAGTATGTTTCTTGCACATTAGTAAAATTGCATTTTAGCCAACGACCATCTGGTAGTTCTCTGCGTTCAATAATATATCCTGTTACTTTAGCTCCACCATCGTATTCTGGTTTAGTCCACTTCAATGAGACGGATGTTCTTGTAATATTAGTAACTTCTGGTTGACCAGGAGGATCACATGGATCTCTTGCAGCAACTGGTTCACATGCTTTACTGCATTTGCCTATTCCAGCAATGTTTTCTGCATACACGCGATATTCATACATCAGTCCTTCATCAAGACCTGTAACTTTCATTTGTGTATCAGTAATAAGGCTCTTGTTGACTTTTGTCCAAAGAATGCTGCTTCTTTCTTTATGCTCCAGGTGATATCCTAGTACTACGCTACCTCCATCATTAACTGGTACCTGCCAAGTTACAATCATGAAAGATTTAGTCGCATGAGCCACACGAGGCGTTCCAGGTGGACCTGGAGGCTTAAATGGATACTCTGCCACAACAGAAGGAGAATTAGTATAAGTGCTTTTCCCATAGCGGTTTTCTGCACAAACACGGAACTGATATTCAGATCCAGTGACGAGTCGAGATACTTTAATTGATGTTCTTGCAACTGCTGCAGACACTACCTCCCATGTTGTTGTGGTAGTATCTCTCTTCTCCACAATGTAATTGCTAATATGACATCCACCATCATATGTTGGAGGTTTCCAAGACAGAGTTACACTATCAGCACTAACTTCATCAATTTTAACATCAGTTGGTGGTCCTGGTCTGTCAAGGACAATTACAGTTAAAGAAGCTGTTGTTGATCCAGCAGTATTTGAAAGATGTAATTCATAATGTCCCAGATCTTCATTTGTAGCTTCCTTGATGGACAGTGAAGTTAAAGTCTTTGATGTCTGAACATTTACCCTGGTCGTCTCTTTTAAGGGATTCCCATCCTTCTTCCAGCTAGCAGTGGGAAGAGGTCGCCCTCTGAATGGAATGTCAATCTTAAGATCATCTCCAGCTTTCACTGTGAATGTGTTAAAAAGGAGCTCAACAGACGGCGGGATTTCAATATCTTTTGCAATGACTGGGACACCAAGTTCTCTTGGATCACTTTTTCCTTTTTCATTAACAGCAAGGACTCTGAAACTGTACTCTTCTCCCATACTTAAGCCTGTTATTGTTGCTTCCAATGTTTTCACCTGTGTACATGCACTCCATTTTGTACTTCCTTTACTTTGCATTTCTACTACATAACCAGTAATTTTACTGCCACCATCGCTCTCTGGCTTTTCCCATTTAATTGAAGCAGAATTGCGAGTCACATCAACGAGAATGACCTTTGAAGGTGGAGCAGGTGGTTCAGACACCTTAACTGGATCAGCAGTTTCTGCTGGTAAACCAGCCCCATACTCATTTACAGCTAGAACACGGAAGTAATAACTACATCCTTCTTGTAGTTGAGTAATCTTGAAGGAATTCTTAGTACAGTTGCTTGTAACTGTGGCATATGCCTTTCTTGTGGATTCTCGCTTTTCAACTACATAGTGGGTAATTTTAGCTCCACCATCAATAAGTGGTGGTTCCCAGGCTAAAGTTACAAAATCTTTTTTCACTTCTCTGATTGTCAGGTTTAGAGGTGCACTAGGTGTATCAAGCACTCTGACATTAACAAAAGCTGATTTTTTGCCACTGTTGTTCTCTAAAGTAAGATTGTATCTACCACTATCAAACCTATTGACATTGTCAATGACCAGCATTGTGTAGGAACTAGTGACTTCAATCTGAGCTCGCTCACTAATTGTTCCTTCTGCTTTCTCCCATTTAACTTCAGGTTCTGGTCTTCCTTTGATGGTGACAAACAGGCGTAAAGTACCACTAGCACGTACAGTGACCACTTTTCTGAGATCTGCATCAAGTTCAATTTCAGGAGGTTCAATCTTGTCCTCTGCTAAGACTGCACCAGGTATAGTTGCAGGTTCTCCTACTCCTTCTGAGTTGACGGCACAGATGCGGAAGTTATACTCCTGGTTCTCTTTCAGTTTTGTCACGGTGAACTGCTTTGCTTGTAGGCCTGTTGGTGGGGTGCAGGTTGTCCATTCATCAGCAGCAGCTTCTTTTACTTCTACTACATACCCTTTAACAGGAGCACCACCATCATAAATGGGCTTACTCCAGGCAAGGGAAACTGATGACCTGGAAGTATCTGTAACCTTTGGATTGCTAGGTGGACCTGGTGGATATAAAACATCACAAGCACGATAGAAAATGGATGGCCCACTGGGTTCCCCTACCCCTGCAGCATTTTCAGCAGACACTCTAAATTCATAGAAATGCCCATCAGTTAGACCTGTTACTCTGAATCGCAAGTCTGTCAGCCTTTTCTTATTGCATTTGGTCCACCGGATACCATCTTTGTCTCGTTTTTCAAGTATGTAACCTTCAATTTCAGCTCCCCCGTTGTCTTCTGGGCGACCCCATGTTACCACCATAGAATCTTTTGTGATTGCTGAAACTTCAGGTGTTGAAGGAGGACCAGGGGGTTTGTATGGATTACGAGCCACAACTGGTTCAGATTCCAAGGGCTCTCCAATTCCATATTTATTGACTGCCATTACACGGAAAATGTATTCATTTCCAGGAAGGAGTTTGGTTACTTTGTGGTTAAGAGCCTGCACATCTGTTGCTACTTGTGTCCATGAAAGCCTACTTGTCTCTCTCTTCTCAATGATATAATGTGAGATACTAGAACCACCATCATGTAAAGGTGGAGACCATGACAAGTAGCATTTTTCTGCAGTGACACCTGTAATGTTCAAAGGTCCTTCTGGAGGTCCTGGTCTGTCAAGCACTTTTACAGTGATTGGTATAGATTTGGTGCCACCAACATTTTTGAGGTTAAGAGTATAGTGACCTCCATCTACTCTTATACAGTCTTTGACAGTGAGAATTGTTTTCTCAATAGTAGATTTAATTTCCATTCTTGCAGTAGTTTCTTCAAGGTCTTTACCATCTTTTGACCAGGTAATGTCAGGAATGGGTTTGCCGTGGATATCAGCTTCAAGAACAAAGGTTTCTCCAGCATGAACAACAATGACATCTCTGTATTTAGGATCCAGTGAAGCTCCTGGTGCTTCAATTTCATCTCTGGCAGTAATAGGCCCTGTACTTTCAGATGGTTCACTCAAGCAACCGGCTGCATTTCTTGCAATTACTCTGAATTCATATCGTTGGTTTTCAACAAGACCACTTACTGTAAATTCTGTTTCCAACACATTTGTAAAGCTGGCTTTCATCCAGCGACCATCAGGCAGTTCTTTCTTTTCTACAATGTAACCAGTTATTTTGCTTCCACCATCATATTCTGGCTTTTTCCACTTCAGTGTGATATTACTTCTCGTAACAACAATGGCCTCTGGGCGGCCAGGTGGGTCACAAGGATCTCGGGCAACATACAGTTCTGATACTTTGCTGACTTTGCCAATGCCAACAATGTTTTCAGCAGAAACTCTGAACTCATATTCAAGACCTTCTTCAAGGCCATCTGTTTTATATTTGGTGTCCACAATAAGTGACTTGTTCTGTTTTGTCCAAAGAATGCTGTTCTTATCTTTACGCTCAAGATGGTAGCCAAGAACTTTGCTTCCTCCGTCATTAACTGGTTCATGCCATTGTACGATCATATGGTCCTTGGAAGCTTCTGTGACAAATGGGGTTCCAGGTGGTCCAGGAACCTTGTAGGGGTATTGCACAACAACTGATTTAGAAGCCAAAGGAGAGCTCTTTCCATATCTATTTTCAGCAGAAATCCTGAACTGGTATTCAGAACCTGTTTTAAGCTTTGTTGCTTTGATGGTTGTTCTTGCAACAGTTGCTGACACAATGTTCCATGTGGTAGTGCTTGTGTCACGCTTTTCTACTATATAGTTGCTTATCTGACAACCACCAGTATAATCAGGTGGATCCCATGATAAAACAACAAAGTCCGCACTAATTTCGTCAAAGCGGACAGGTCCTCGTGGTGGGCCAGGCTTTTCTAGTACAATTATGCTCAGGTGCTCTGTTGCTGTACCTGCTGCATTTGTTGCTGTTACTGTATATTTACCAAAGTCTTCCCTGTTGCTTTCTTTAATATGTAAAATAGTTGATGTTGCTGTATTCTCAATATTTAATCTGGTTGTCTGTTTCAGTGGCTGCTCATCTTTTGTCCAAGTAATAGTAGGTTTGGGTCTACCTATAAATGGTACTTCTACCTTCAGATCTTCTCCAGCTTGTACACTATATGTATTAAACATCAGTTTGAAACTTGGCTCAATAGTCAAGTCTTTAGCTATCACAGGAATTCCAAGTGCTCGGGGATCACTTTTGCCTTTTTCATTGTAGGCAATCACACGGAATTGATATTCCTGTCCTGGACTCAAACCAGACACCTCTGCATTACACGTTTTGGTCTCACTAACAACACTCCATTTTTCTGTTCCTTTAGGCAACATTTCAACAAGGTATCCCAAAATTCTGCTACCTCCATCATGTTCAGGTTTTTCCCACATAAATGATGCACTTCTCTGAGTCACATCAGTGAGTGTCATTTTCCCAGGAGGCAGAGGTGGCTCTGAGGCTTTGACAGCATCCCTGGTTTCAACTGGAACACCAATTCCATATTCATTTTCAGCCATAACTCTGAAGTAATAAATTGCTCCTTCTGTAAGATTTTCAACTTTAAAACTTGTCTTGCCACACTTAGCACTTACATTTGCAAATGCCTTCCTGGTTGACTCACGCTTGTCTATTACATAGTTCTTTACCTTTGCGCCACCATCAATAATCGGTGGTTCCCAAGATAATACAGCAGAATCCTTCTTTATATCCTTTACCACTAAGTTTTGTGGGGGTCCCGGTGTGTCCAACACTTTTACTGTAACAAATGCAGATTTAGAACCACTGCTGTTCTCTAACTTGAGAATATACTTTCCAGCATCATTTCTATCACAGTTGTCAATTGAAAGTTGTGTGTAGTTTATGCCTTTATCAATCTGAACTTTTTCTGAGAATTCACCTTCTTCTCGGGACCATGTGATGTCGGGTGTTGGTCGTCCCCTGAATGGTATGTGAATCCTAGCAGACCCACCAGCTCTAACCACTATCCCTTTCCTTAGCTCTGAATCAATATCAAGTTCTGGAGCTTCAAGTTTGTCTTCCGGTTTAATAGTACCAGGAACTGATGCAGCCTCTCCCACACCAATCTTGTTGAGCGCACACACTCGTAGTTTGTATTCTTGATGTTCAGTAAGCTTTTTGATCTCAAATCGAGTGGCACGTATTCCTGTCTGTGGAGTAACAAGTGACCATTCATCTTCATCTGCTTTACAGATTTCTACAAGGTATCCCTGGATTTCACAACCACCATCATAAATAGGTTTGCTCCAACCAAGTGTAACTGAACTTTTGGTGGTATCCAAAACATGGGCATTTGTAGGTGGGCCAGGCTTGAACATTGGGTCACAAGCTTTAAAGTAAGGAGAAACTTGGCTTGGCTCACCAACTCCAGCAGCATTTTCAGCAGAAACTCTGAATTCATATTCATGATCCTCTGTTAATCCTGTAACTCTTAATCGCAAATCTGTAATGCGGCGTTTATTGCATTTTATCCATCTGATGCCTGCTCGGTCTCTCTTTTCTACAATGTAACCTACAATTTCACTACCTCCATCACTATCTGGCCGGGTCCAGCAGATAGTCATGGAATCCTTTGTGATGTTGGTAATTTCCAAGGCCTTTGGTGGTCCAGGAACCACAAATGGATTTTTCATCATTACTGGCACAGATTCTAATGGCTCACCAACCCCATATTTGTTAACTGCCATGATACGGAACACATATTCATTTCCTTCCAAGAGTTTTGTTACTTTCAGCATTGTAGGTAAAACCTCTGAAGAAACCACAGTCCATGCCAGGCGGCTAGTTTCTCTCTTCTCTACAATGTAATGAGAAATATCACTGCCACCATCATGAAGAGGAGGACCCCATGCCAATGCACATTTTTCAGCTGTAACTCCTGTCACTTGGACTGGGCCCTCTGGAGGTCCTGGCCTGTCCAAGACTTTTACATTTACTGTTACTGTCTTTGTTCCTGCAACATTAGAGGCTTCTAGAATGTACTGTCCACCATCAACTCTAATAGCATCTTTTACAACTATTAATGCACTGAAATCTGTGTTCTTTATTTCATATCTAGCAGTGTCCTCAAGCTCTTTATCTCCTTTGTACCATTTAATGGTCGGTAGTGGCTTTCCATGAACATCAGCCTCAAGTCTGAATGTTTCACCAGCATTTACAACAATAGTGTCTTTGTACTTCGGATCCATTGAAATTCGTGGAAGTTCAACTTCGTCCCTTGCTGTTATTGGTCCTGTACTGTCAGAAGGTTTGCTTATTGCACCTGCAGCGTTCTTTGCAATTACTCTAAATTCGTACCTTTGGTCTTCAGTAAGTCCTGTTACAGTGAACTGAGTTTCAATGATATTTGTGAAGCTAGCTTTCATCCAGCGACCATCTGGTAAGTCACGTTTCTCTACAATATAACCAGTAACCTTACTTCCACCATCATATTCTGGTTTGGTCCACTGTAGAGTAATAGAGCTTCTTTTTATTATTATGGCTTCTGGGCGACCTGGAGGATCACATGGATCACGAGCTACATAGCACTCAGAAACTTTACTTGTTCTGCCTACACCAACAATATTTTCTGCAGAAACTCGAAACTCATATTCAATTCCTTCTTCAAGGTTATTTGTCTTAAAACTTGTGTCCTGAATAATAGTCTTGTTTACTTTAGTCCACAGAATGCTGTTTTTCTCCTTTTTCTCAAGATGGTAGCCCAACACTCTACTGCCACCATCATTTATTGGTTCATGCCATTGTACGACCATGGAGTCTTTTGTAACTGTTGTCACAAATGGTGTGCCAGGAGGTCCTGGTTCCTTGTAGGGATACTGTGCTACAACCGGTGCAGATTCCAATGCAAAACTCTGCCCATACCTGTTCTCAGCAAATATTCTGAACTGGTATTCTGAACCAGTTTTCAGTTTAGTCACCTTCAGTGTAGTTCTTGCAACAGTAGCTGAAACAGTTTCCCACACAGTGGTTGTTGTATCTCTCTTGTGAACAACATAGTTGGTGATTTGGCAGCCGCCTGTGTACACTGGGGGATTCCATGACAGGGTAACACTTTCTGCACTTATTTCATCAAACTTCACAGGTCCAACTGGAGGGTCAGGTTTGTCTAGAGTAATAATTTCAACAGAGGCAGACTTTTGCCCAACAACATTAGCCACAGTGATTTCATAAGTGCCACTGTCTTCTTTGCTAGTTTCCTTAAGATTCAATATAGTGAGATCAGTTGAATCGCTAACATTGACTCTTGTTGTCTGCCTTAATGGCTGGCCATCTTTAACCCAGGTAACAGTTGGTTTAGGTCGACCTGCAATTGGTATTTCTACTTTCAGATCCTGTCCCACCTGAACACTGTAACTGTGGAAAGCAGGTCTTACATCAGGTTCAATCACCAGGTCTTTGGCAACTATTGGAACTGCAAGTGCTCTAGGATCACTCTTACCCTTTTCATTTACAGCCATTACTCTAAAAAGATATTCTTCCCCTTGAGTTAGATTAGTAACAACTGCTTCAAGTGTTTTAACACGAGCACACTCTGACCACTTTTCACTCCCCTTTGCTTGCATTTCAACAATATATTGTATGATTTTGCTGCCACCATCATGTTCAGGTTTTGCCCAGCTTAGCGAGACACTGTTTCTTGTGACATCATCCACTGTAATTTTCCCAGGAGGCTGTGGAACTTCAGCAACTTTAATTGGGTCACTGGTTTCTGCAGGGAGGCCAATTCCATATTCATTCTCAGCAGAGACTCTGAAGAAGTAATAGCAGCCCTCCTGAAGTTGATCTACTTTCCATGAAGTCTTGTGGCAGTTTGTTACAACAGCTGCATATGCCTTTCTTGTTGCTTCACGCTTTTCAATAATGAAATTCTTTATTTTTGCTCCACCATCCAAGAGAGGAGGCTCCCATGAAAGTGAAACAGAGTCTTTAGTGATCTCTCTGATTTTTAAATTAACAGGTGCACTTGGGGTATCCAGTACTCTTACACTGACAAAGGCAGACTTTGTTCCACTGCTGTTTTCCAAGGTCAGAGTATACTTTCCACTATCAAATCTGTTAACATTATCTAGAACAAGGGAAGTAAAGCTGCTAGTGGTATCAATAATAGCTGCTTCTCTGATGTCACCATCCACTTTACCCCATTTTACTTCAGGTGTTGGACGACCTCTGATGGGAACAAACAGTCTTAAGGAACCTCCTGCCCTCACATTCACAATCTTTCTTAATTCCATGTCAAGGTCAAGGTCTGGTGCCTCCATCTTTTCTTCTACAATAACAGAACCAGGAACATCTGCATGCTCTCCAACTCCTGCTTTATTAACTGCACATATGCGGAATTTGTATTCGTGTTTTTCCACTAATTTTTCTACTTCCATGTGAGTATTCTTAATTCCAGTTGGAGGGGTGCAAATTGCCCATTCACCATCACTTACATCACATTTTTCCACAATGTATCCCTGAATTTCAGAGCCACCATCATAGATAGGTTTACCCCATGAAAGAAAAACTGAAGATCTTGTAACATCCGTAACTTTAGGATTATTGGGTGGACCCGGCTTGTAAATAGGATCACATGCTTTGTAGTAAGTAGAAGGTGGACTTGGTTCACTTAGGCCAGCAGCATTTTCAGCTGAAACTCTGTACTCATAGTCATGATTTTCTATAAGACCAGTCACTCTGTATCGCAGTTCACTTATCAGGCGTTTGTTACATCTTGTCCAGCGAATGCCTTCCTTATCTCGCTTTTCAAGGACGTAGCCTAGGATTTCACTGCCGCCATCTGAGGCTGGCCTTTCCCATACAACTATCATAGAATCCTTGGTAACTGCTGTGACTTCTGGAGCCTTTGGAGCAAGTGGCACTACAAACGGGTTCTTTGCGACTACTGGGTCAGACTCAAGAGGTTCGCCAACACCATACTTATTTACTGCCATGATGCGGAAAACATACTCATTTCCTTCTAGAAGTTTTGTAACTTTGCAATTCAGGGTTTGCACATTTGAGTCAACAACAGTCCACACCAAGCGACTGGTTTCCCTTTTTTCTACAATGTAGTGCGAAATATCGCTACCACCATCTTGTAGTGGAGGTTTCCATGACAGTGTGCATTTTTCAGCTGTTACACCTGTAATCTCAACAGGTCCTTCTGGTGGGCCAGGTCTATCAAGAACTTTGACATTAACAGGAACCTTCTTTTCGCCTGCAACATTCTTTGCCAGTAGTACATACTGCCCACTGTCAACTCTTGTGGCTTCCTTCACACTAAGGCTTGTTGCAAAATCAGTAGTTTTTATTTCCATATGAGCGGTGCTTGTCAGCTCACGATCACCTTTTAACCACTGAATGGAAGGTATTGGTTTGCCATGAACATCAGCATCAAGCTTGAAAGACTCACCAGCATGCACTACAATAGTGTCTTTGTATTTTGGATCCATACTTATTTGAGGTGGTTCTACTTCATCTCTTGCTGTAATTGCCCCTGAGCTCTCAGATGGTTCACTGAAAATGCCTGCAGCATTTCGTGCTATCACACGAAACTCATATCTCTGGTTTTCAACTAGACCAGTTACTTCAAATTGAGTATCAATGACATTTGTAAAGCTTGCTTTCATCCAACGGCCATCAGGTAATTCCTTCTTTTCAACAACATAGCCTGTGATCTTACTTCCACCATCATATATAGGTTTCTTCCACTGAAGTGTTACTGAGTTCCTTGTGACAATTACAGCTTCTGGACGACCTGGGGGGTCACACGGGTCACGTGCAGTAAAGCATTCAGATGCTCTACTTGCCTTTCCAATTCCCACTATATTTTCTGCATAGACTCTGAATTCATATTCAAGACCTTCCTCAAGGCCAGTTGTCTTAAATTTGGTATCTGGAATAGGTGTTTTATTCAGTTTAGCCCACAGAATGCTGTTTCTTTCTTTGCGCTCCAAGTGATAACCGATGATCCTGCTACCACCATCATTGACTGGTTCATTCCATTGTACCACCATGCTGTCTTTTGAGACATTTGTTACAAAAGGAGTTCCAGGTGGACCAGGAACTTTAAATGGATATTGGGCTACTATTGACTCTGAGGTGAGATAGGTACTCTTCCCATATCTGTTCTCAGCCGCGATTCTGAACTGATATTCACAGCCAGTCTTTAAACGACATGCTTTTATAGTTGTTCTTGCGACAGTAGCTGACACAATGTGCCAAGTAGTGGTGGAGGTGTCTCTTCTTTCTACAATGTAATTATTGATAGAGCTACCACCATCATACTTGGGTGGTTCCCAGGAAATGGTAATACTATCTGCTGTTACTTCATCTACTTTTACTGGTCCAGTTGGAGGTCCTGGTTTGTCAAGGACAACTATATTTAGGGTCTCAGTTGCTTCACCAGCGGAGTTTGTAAGTTTAACTACATAAGATCCCACATCTTCTCTGCATGCTTCTTTTATTGTTAACACTGTGTTGTTTTCTGAGCTTTCTGCATTTACTCTTGTAGTCTGCTTCAATGACACATTGTCTTTATGCCAAGACACTGCTGGTTTGGGTCGACCAACAAAAGGAACATCAACCTTTAAGTCCTCTCCTGCTAGAACACTGAAAGTGGTAAACAGTAGTTTGAAAGCTGGTGGGATCACAAGATCTTTTGCAACAACTGGTATACCCAGCTGGCGAGGATCGCTGATACCTTTCTCATTCTGAGCTGAAACACGGAAGGTGTATTCTTCACCTTGGATCAATCCTGTGATAGTGGCTTCAGTAACTTTTACTGTAGCACAGGTTGACCACTTTTCACTGCCTTTGCTTTGCATTTCTACAATATAGCCCAGAATTCTGCTACCACCATCATGTTCAGGTTTTTCCCAAGATAAGGATACGCTATTTCTTGTCACATCCAACAAAGTTATTTTCCCTGGTGGAAGTGGTCTTTCGGATACTTTTATAGATTCTGAAGTTTCAACTGGAAGGCCTATTCCATACTCATTTTCAGCTAGGACTCTGAAGTAGTAGTTGCAGCCTTCTTGCAGTGAATCAACTTTCCAGCTGGTCTTGTGGCAATTGGCATTAACAGTTGAATAAGCTTTTCTTGTTGATTCACGCTTTTCAACGATGTAATTTTTTATTTTAGAGCCACCGTCTATGAGAGGAGGCTCCCATGTGAGTGTAACTGAAGATTTTGTAACTTCTTTTATTTTCAAATCTTGAGGTGCTCCTGGAGTATCAAGAACTCTGACATTCACAAATGCTGACTTACTACCTGAGCTGTTTTCAATTGTCAATATGTATTTGCCACTATCAAATCTATTTACGTTTTCAACAATAAGTAAAGTATAGGAGCTTGTTGATTCAATGCTCGCTCTATCCAAAGATTCCCCATGTTCTCTTGTCCATTTTACTTCAGGTGCTGGTCTTCCTTTAATTGGGACAAAGAGTCTTAGAGTACAGCAAGCTCTAATAGTTACAACTTTACGTAGTTCTGCATCAAGTTCAATCTCTGGAGGTAGCATTCTTTCTTCAGCTTTTGGAGTGCCAGGAACAAGAGCAGGTTCCCCAAGACCTTCAGAGTTCATAGCATATATCCGTATTTTATACTCCTGATTTTCTTTCAAGTCAGTGATGGTAAAAGAAGTGGCCTTTAGACCCATTGGTGGAGTTACAATCTTCCACTCATCTTCTTCAGGTAGTGCAATCTCAACCATGTAACCTGTGATCTCTGAACCACCATCATATATCGGTTTGTTCCATGCTATTGTAATAGAGGACTTGCTGCTATCCAAAACACGAGGATTACCCGGGGGACCAGGCTTAAACACGGTATCACAGGCCTTATAGAATGGACTGGTTGGGCTTGGCTCACTGACACCAGCAGCATTTTCCGCCATGACTCTGTATTCATATTCGTGGCCTTCTGTCAGTCCAGACACTTTATAACGTAAGTCAGTAACAACCCTTTTGTTACATTTCACCCATCGTAGACCAGTCCTGTCTCGACGTTCCACAATATAGTTAGTTATTGGGCTCCCACCATCAGAATCGGGATGGCCCCAACAGACAACCATAGAATCCTTTGTGATTGCCGTAACTTCAGGTGTTTTAGGTGGATCAGGTGGAACATACGGATTTACTGCAAGAATGGGCTCTGATTCCAGAGGCTCACCAACTCCATATTTGTTAACAGCCATAACTCGGAACACGTACTCATTGCCCTTCAACAGTTTAGTAACCTTCAGTTTAGTCACTGGAACTTCTGTGCCTACAGATGTCCATGCCAATCTACTCGTTTCACGTTTTTCAACCACATAATGGTCAATCTTTGCTCCTCCATCATCTAGTGGTGGTAGCCATGATAGCACACATTTTTCTGCTGTGACTTCAGACACAGCCAAAGGCCCCTCTGGGGGACCAGGTCTATCAAGAACTTTAACATTGAAGATATGCTTGGCAAAGCCACCAGGGTTTGTTGCAGTAAGTGTATAAGCACCACCATCTCTTCTTGAGGAATCTTTATTGATGAGAATGGTAGAGAAATCTGCTATTTTTATTTCTAATTTTGCTGTGTCTTCAAGTTCTTTTTCTCCCTTTGTCCATGTCATAGTTGGTGGAGGGCGACCTGAAACATCGGCCTCAAGTCTGAAAACTTCACCTGCTTTCAGCACTATGGTGTCCTTGTATTTAGCATCCACCTTTATCCTTGGTGCTTCAATGTCATCTCTACAAGTGATTGCATCTGATGGCTCTGAGGGCTGACTAACAGCTCCACCAGCATTCCTAGCAATGACACGGAATTCATAGGCAGCATCTTCTGTCAAACCACTTACAGTGAATTCAGTCTCTAGTATATTGCTGAAATTAGCCTTCAGCCAACGGCCATTAGGAAGGTCTCTTTTTTCAACAGTGTAGCCAGTTATCTTAAAACCTCCATTATATTCTGGTTTAGTCCACTTCAGTGTAACTGCATGTCTTGTAATGTTCAGAGGTATTGGCTTACCAGGTGGATCTATTGGGTCCAGGGCAAACACAGGCTCTGATGGCTTGCTTGGCTTACTCTTCCCGGCCAGATTTTCTGCTATAACACGGAATTCATATGCAATGCCATCGGTAAGTCCAGATGATTTAAAGATATTGCCTGACACCAACATTTTACTTACAGTCTGCCAAACAATGCTGTTTCGCTCTTTTCTTTCAATGTGATATCCCAGTATTGGGCTTCCACCATCAGTAACTGGCTCATTCCAGCTAATGGTCATGGTTTCTTTGGTGACTGCAATCACCTGAGGAGTGCCAGGAGGCCCAGGTACCTTAAATGGGTAGTTGGCAACTATAGACTCTGAAGTAATGGCTGGACCAATTCCATATCTGTTTTGAGCTTTAACACGGAACTGATACTCAACTCCAGTAGTAAGACGAATGGCTTTAAATGTAGTACGTATCACTGTAGTTGCCAATTCAGTCCATGTGGTACTGTCAGTCTGACGCATTTCTACAACGTAGTTGCTTATTGGTACACCACCATCATTCAAAGGAGGCTCCCATGAGAATGTCAGGAAATCACATGAAATTTCTTCAAATTTGATTGGTCCAGTAGGTGGTCCAGGTATGTCATGAACCTGAACTGTGATTACTTCACTAACTTCTCCAACAATATTTTTAGCTGACAGTGGATATTGACCACTATCACTTCGAATACATTCATTGATGGTCAGTATGGTTGCAGTTGCTGTATTTTCATAATTTACCCTTTGTGTTTGCTTAAGTATCTGGTCTTCTTTCTTCCAAGTCACAGTAGGCCTTGGACGACCAAGTACAGGGATTTCAATCTTGATATTATCACCAGCTTTGGCAATGACTGTTTTCTGGTAAAGAGCACGGAGGTCAAACTCTGGCAGCATTGTTTGCTCCTTGATAATAACTGGTCTGCTTTCTCTTGGGGCACTTCTTCCAGCACTGTTAACTGCCATAACCTGGAAAGTATACTCTTCATTTTCAGTTAGATTCTTTACTACACAGTCCAGTGTTTTTACAGTGGTGATGTGTGCCCACTGGTTGGTTCCTTTTCTCTGTGCTTCAATTACATAGCCAGTGATCTTGCTGCCACCATCATGTTCTGGTTTTGGCCAAGCTAGGCTAACTGAGTTCCGTGTTATATCCATAATATTAAGGCTCTCAGGTGGGGATGGGGCCTCAGAAGCTTTTACTGGTTCTGCAGTTTCAGCTGGTTCACCAATACCGTACTCATTTTCAGCCAGAACTCTGAAATAGTATTCACACCCCTCAGACAAATTAGGAATCCTGAAGGAACACTTCTGGCAGTTGGTTGTGACTGTTGAATATGCCTTCCGAGTTGATTCACGTTTCTCAACAATATAGTTTGTTATACGTGAACCTCCATCTACCAGAGGCATATCCCATTGGAGGGTGATGCTGTCTTTGGTTATTTCCCTAGGCTTAAGGTTTATTGGTGGACCCGGTGTATCCAAGACTTTAACATTTACAAAGCCAGTCTTCTTACCAGCAGCATTTTCAAGGGTCATTACATATTTTCCTGCATCATATCTGGTGCACTCTGTGACGATCAAGAGTGTAAAAGAGTCGGTATTTTCAATACTGGCACGTCCTTTGAGTGAAACATCATCTTTTGTCCATGTAACTTCTGGAGTTGGACGTCCTTTAATTGGTACAAAAATCCGAATAGTTAATCCAGCTCTAACAACAAGTGTTCTTCTTAGCTCAGCATCCAGTTCAAAGTCAGGAATCTCTTCTCGGTCAGTGATTTCCACGCTTGGAATTATTGCTGGTTCACCGACACCAGCAGCATTCATGGCAGAGATTCTGAAATTATACTTGGCCCCTGTCTGCAGATGAGATACAACAAACTGAGTGATTCTTAAAGCAGTCCCTATTGTGTCTTTCACCCATTCATCTTCTCCTTCTTTTTGATGCTCAACTATATAGCCAGTGATTTCAAGACCACCATCATAGTGAGGCTTTCCCCAGGCTAAAGATGCACTTGTTTTTGTGGTATCAGTCACTCTTGGATTTGCAGGTGGACCTGGTGGGTCTGAAAAGCAAATAAAAGATAAAACATTACATGACAGCAGAAGTCATTCTTACACTCTCTGAATGTGCCCCCTACCCATCCCACCCACCCCAAAAAAGAAAAAGCATGATACTGACATGCAACATCTCTGCAAAGGACTGAGTTTGAAGTATCACTTGGTGGTCCAACTCCAGCTCTATTTTCTGCACTGACACGGAATTCATATTCGTTTCCTTCCAGAAGACCAGTTACTTTGCATCTAAGATCTGAAACTGGTTTCTTTGTTGCTCTAACCCATCTTAAACCTTTCTTTTCTCTTCGCTCCACATGGTAACCTGTGATTTCACTTCCACCATCATCAACTGGCCTTTTCCAGGTAACTGTGACAGTATTTTTAGTCACATTTGTGACTTCTGGTTTTCCAGGAGGGCCTGGAGGACCTGTTCAGGAAGAAAAAAGTATAGTTAAACCAAAACTCGAGTCTTTAAAAATTAATAAAACTACACTGGAATCTCTTAGCTTGTTCTACTTACCAAATCTATCCACCATTTTAACTGGTTCTGACTGTACCGGTTCACCCTTGCCATACTGATTTACTGCTGAGACACGGAAAACATATTCATTTCCTTGAATGAGCTTGCTAACAACATGCCTACAGCTCTCAATGTTTTCAGCAACCAATGTCCAGAGCAGTCGACTAGTTTCTCTCTTTTCAAGAACATACGATTTTACTGGTGATCCACCATCTTCTGCAGGAGGTGTCCATGTAAGAGTTGCCTTTTCTGCTGAAACATTGCTGATCTCAATAGGCCCTGGAGGTCCTGGAATATCTAAAACTTTCACATGTACGCTCTCCTGCTTAGTGCCAAAAGGATTGGTTGCAGTGATTGTGTATTCTCCAGAATCTTTTCTAGCTGCATATTTGACACTTAGAGTAGAAGAAGTTGGTTTGGTTTCAATGTGCACAAGCTCTGAAGGTCTAAAATCTTTTCCAGCTTTCGACCATGCAGAAGTTGGAGGTGGCTTGCCACGGATACTAATAGCAGACAGTGTGATGGTTTCCCCTGCTTTTACTGTTAAACCTTCCTTCAAAGTAGGATCCAGAACAATGCTTGGTGCCTCTGTTAAAACAAAGACAAAAAATACTGATTGTTACAAGAACACAGGGATAAGGAACAAAAGTGATTTGATATTAATTATTCAGTAAAATTCTACCTTTTCAATGCCATCTACATACCATACTCATCCTTGCATATTATGGTTCCTGTGGATTCAGATGGAGGACTGATAGCTCCAGCAGTGTTCTTTGCTCTAATTCTGAACTCATATTTGCAGCCTTCAGTAAGGTCAGTAACAGTAAAAGCACAGTCTGGAACATTCACATGATTAGCTTTTGTCCAAGTCTTTTTGGGCAAATCACGCTTTTCAACAATATAGCCAGTTAATTTATGTCCACCATCATATTTTGGTTCTGTCCAAATGAGTGTTACTGAGTTCCTGGTTACATTGATAACTTCAGGTTTCCCAGGAGGATCTAGAAGAAAAAATAATAAATAGCAGCCAAACAAAAGCTATTGCAATTTCAGAATTTTCCTTTTTATTCTCCTGATGACTTACCAATAGGATCAAGTGCCACAACTGGTTCAGATGGAAGACTTGGTTTACCTACTCCAGCCATATTGATTGCCATTACTCTGAATTCATATTCCAGACCTTCAGTTAACCCTGTCACTCTGAAATCTTTCATTCTTATTGGTGTTTTATTTGCTCTCTTCCACAGAAGACTATTTCTTTCTTTAACTTCAATGTGATAACCTAGAAGATAAATGATGAGATGAAAATATGGGGGGGTTCTAGAAATCTCAATTTCTCACAGCACTGTGACACATCCTACTGCCCATATTGCACATTGCATACACATTGTGCAAGAGGAGCACTGAAAACCAGGTTAAGAAATGGATGCGTACACACACAACAAATGTATGTAATTGCAATGATGAGATGTTCGTAAAAGCAAATTGTTGATTTTATAGACCCAAGCATTGTCACATATAGGTGAGTTTGCTTTTATTTCTGTCCATATTTTGGTTCTGAGCAAATATATTGTTTCTCAGTTAGCATTTCCCCAATATTTGAGTTATTTCTTTCTTTAAATAGCAAGTAAACCAGTGAAATCAGTCAATTAATCAGTCAATCAATCACTCAATTTAGTGCACAAACACCTGTTACTTTTCTCTTACCTTTTGACGGAGAAAAAGAACTATAAAGAACTGAAATACTAGGGAGGTTTTGGGGGATGTACCTGTGATTGGTGAACCTCCAGTTCTTCTGGGATCAGTCCAAGTTAAAGCTACAGACTCATGCCGAACAGCAACAATATTGGGAGGTGGAGGAGCATCAGGGACATCTAAACAATATTGAAAAAATGCAGTAATGTTAAAAGTTATTATCACCCCTAAAATAAATTGTTTAGATTTCGAAAATTATAATGGCTACTTACCAAATGGATGTTTTGCAATGACAGGCTCTGATTTAAGACCTTCCCCTACTCCATACTTATTTTCGGCCCTGATCCTGAATGTATATTCATTTCCTTCATGAAGTCTTGTAACTCTAAATGTGGTTTTCTGGACTGCAGAGGCACAAGTTACCCACTTATTGTTTACATTATCTCTCTTCTCTAGAACATAGTTAGTGATTTCTGAACCACCATCATCTTTCGGAGGGCCCCACTTTAAGGTTATGGCATCAGCTGTGACTTCTTCAAATTTCACCGGACCTGTTGGTATGCCAGGTTTACCAACAACTTTCACAAAAATAGTGCCTTCCTTGCTGCCAGCAACATTCCTCAGAGTTATTGTGTATTTTCCAGCATCAGCTTTCTGGCAGTCATGTACTACAAGGGTGGTGTTAACTGCTGTAGATTCAAATGCAACTCTTCCACTCTCAGTAATTGCCTGGTCTTCATCCTTCTTCCAAGTTACAGTTGGGACAGGCTTGCCTTTCATAGGGATTTTAAGACGGAAATTGCTACCCTCTTTAGCTGTGTAGCACAAGTCAGGTAGATCTCTTAAGTCAAGTTCAGGTGCCGCTGTAAAAAATGAAGGAAACCAGTTATTCCACTATGCATAAACTCTGTGGTAAAATTAAGATGCTGTTTTAAATGTGTCTTACTTCTATATATACATAGTAATGATAGTACGCATAAAATATAATTTGGGTAAGTAAAGCATTGAATTAATGATTTTGCTTCTCACCAACATCATCTCTTGCCACAATTGTGATCTCTGATGGAGTTCCATATCCAGCATCATTTTGGGCCCTCACTCTAAAAGTGTATTCTTGTCCTTCTTTTAAGTCTCTCATTGAAAAATGGAGGTTCTTTCCCCACATGACTTCTTGCCATTTATCTTCGCCAATCAGGACCTCAACAATGTATGCAGAAATACGGCTTCCACCATCACTGATAGGTTTCTTCCATACCAAATTGCATGAAGATTTTGTTACAGCTGAAGCTTTTAGATCCACAACTGGCCCAGGTGTTTCTAGAAGGAAGAAAAGCATAGTAAGTGTCCATTCAAGCTAAAAATAAAAATTATTTGAATTAAAAAATAGGTGGAAAGGATTCCATTTTCCTACCAGAAGCTTTGACAGCATCACGAGTTTCACAGGGATCACCAATACCATATTCATTTTCAGCAAAAACTCTGAAGAAGTAAGATTTGCCTTCTTCTAAGTTAGTTATCCTGTAGCTTGTCTTTGGACATTCTGTTGTTACTGTGGACCATGACTTTCTTTCTGCATCACGTTTTTCAACAACATAATTTGTGATTGGACTGCCCCCATCTACTAGAGGAGGTTCCCATGTAATGAAGGCAGAATCTTTAGATGCTTCCTTTACAATCAGGTTAATGGGCGGGCCTGGAGTATCTGGATAAACACAACACCACCATATTTGATTTAGTAACAAAATTTTAAAAACCAGTCAAAAAGTTAACAAATATATTATAATGGGGAAAGCCCTGAGACTTACCAAGTACTTTTACAACAATAGTGTATGCCTTTTTGCCACAGCTGTTTTCCAGACTGAGGACATATTTTCCAGCATCATATTTATTTACATTTTCACAACGGAGGAAGGTATCAAAATCAGTTGACTTGATGTCTAATCCCTGTCTATCTCTTAGGTTGGCACCCACTTTAGACCACGAAATCTTAGGAGGTGGACGTCCTCTTACTGGCACATAAAGTCTCATTGTGACTCCAGCACGCAACACAAGGACTTTCCTTAGTTCTGCATCAAGTTCTCCTTCAGGTGGAACTGTGTTTAACAGAAAAACCCATGTAATTAAAGCATAATCTTTAAGACTATCACAAAAGTTACTGTCACAAAAACTCCCTTTTTACTGACATTTCACTCAACTAACCCAACTTTTCATGCCCGTGATGATAATTATTAAGTGTCCTGACTCCTGTTTGAAGGTAATTTGCAAATATGCCATTTTTTTGCACTGATTTCACATCCTTTTCTTTTTCTGCCTTTTCCACCATTTATGTTAGAAAGGCTCCTAGTTTCTCTAGAATTCAAAGGAGTTTCAGAACCTCCTGGACTGTGTTGCTTTTCTTCAACAAAGACAGTTTTGTGAAGCAATGCTTTTGTTCATACAGCAAAATGCATAAAAAAGCCAGCATGTCTCTTAAGGAGTTAGTGTCATATAACCAAATGCATCACACAGGTGCTTAGAATAGCAATCTTGGCTTCAAATTATTTAGAAGATATGAGGATGATGAAAGTTTTAAGAAAGATGAGAAATTTGAAAATTCTAATTTTAGGATTAGAAAAAGAAAAAAACTTGATGATCCAGTGGGAGGCAGAAGGCTATAAAGCATACAAATGAAAAAAGCAGACAGTAGACACCAGCCAAATTCTATTCTGTTCCTAACTGCCTGTTTTTTTCCAAATTAGCCACTGTTAGACCACATTTTTTGAGTAAAAACCTGTTCCAAATTAATCTGCGCCTGTGACCTGTGACAAAGTGTGTCTTTGAAACTCATCCCATAAATTGAAGCAAAAGTCAACGAGGCAATTTGTTTTCAGTGAACATACTTAGAATGTCTTTAGCAGTGTGTTTATCAGGAACATCACTTGGATCGCTGTATCCAATCTTATTGACAGCATAAACACGGAACTGGTACTCTGTATCTTCCATCAGCCCTGTTACCACAAATTGTGTAGCCTGTAAATTCTTGGGTAGATTGCATCTGACCCAGTTGTCTGTGTCAGCTCTTTTTGATTCCACTAGATAACCAATAATAGGGCTTCCTCCATCATATGCTGGTTTGCTCCATGACAGGCTTATTGAATTACGAGTAGTATCAACCACTTTTGGGAAAGCAGGTGGACCAGGAGGATCTGGGAATTAAAATAACATAAAGTTAGCATACCAAATGCTGCACGATAGTATTTGGAAATAACAACAGAAAATATCTGAGACTTTTAGCTTACATTGAGGATCACGAGCATACACTGCTTTTGATGGTGCGCTAGGCTTGCCAGGTCCAGCCTTATTCAACGCTATGACCCGGAACTCATATTCTGTTCCTTCTTGGAGTCCAGTAGCTTTAACAGTTCTTTCGATGACAGGCTTTCGGTTAACTTTTGTCCAGTTAAGAGCCTTCGTTTCACGCTTCTCAAGTATATAACCAGTTATTGGGGATCCACCATCACTAGCTGGTGGCTTCCAGCTAACAGTCATAAAGTCTTTTGTTACATTGCTAATTACTGGTGGATCACAAGGTCCAGGTACATCTGTGGAGATTTATTTGAAAATTATGTTCACATTCATAAATGTAGACAAAAACCCAGGGACAAATGAAACTATTCCACAAAGCACTTACCATATGGGTTCTTAGCAACTGCTGGTTCAGTTAAGATGGGGTCTCCAACACCGTATTTGTTTTCAGCACAAATGCGGAACTGATACTCATGTCCTTCTATTAGTTTCTCCACTGTGCAGCTTGTAATGGGTACATTGGCACTGACTTGGGCCCAGTTAGGTCTGCTTGTTTCACGCTTGTCTACAATGTAGTTAGTAATTTCTGAACCTCCATCTTCCAGAGGAGGCTCCCAAGAAAGCATTGCACGATCTGCATACATATGTTTGATTTTGACAGAGGCTGGTGGGCCAGGCTTATCTAGAACAATAAACATTACATTGTTATAGTTCCATCTCTTGCTATATCATTTAATTAGAAATTTATTTATTAATAGACAGTCTTTAGCTTACCAAGTACTTTAAGCCTAATGGTTGCTGACTTTGATCCACTTGCATTTTCAGCAGTAATAGTGTAGTCTCCTGTTTGCTTCCTGTTAACGCTGAACAACTCAACTGTAGCAAGATTTCTCTTTGTGGTGATCTTAACACCTTCAGATGGCTTTAAAACTTCTCCTTCTTTCTTCCAGGTGATTGCTGGCATTGGTTTGCCATACACATTTGCCTCCAGACGCACATTAGTACCAGCTTTAACTGTAAGCTGTGATTGCATAGACAGATCCAACTCTATTCTGGGAGGAACTGAAAAGAAAGAGTCCAAGAGTTAATCAATCTAGTAAGAGATAAATGTCTCATTCTTCACATGAGTGTTAGTTCCTAACAGGCACAGACTCTTACCAGAGCTATCAAATGCTTTTACATTCCTTACCATTTTCTGGATGAATGGTCACTGGATCAGAAGGTTCTGAAGGTCGGCTAATGTTAACTGCTGTCTTGGCAATTGCTCTAAATTGGTACTGAGCATTTTCTTCCAAACCAGTCACAGTATACTCTTCTAGGGGTATTTGATGTGGAGTTGTATTGCACCGAACCCACTTATCACCAGGTAATTTGCAAGCTTCCACAAAGTAGCCAATAAGTTTGCTACCACCATCATGCTTTGGCCTTGTCCACACCAGTGAAGCAGTATTCTTAGTGACATCAATAACTTCAGGTTTTCCAGGGGGATCTATGGCAAATAAAAACATATTATAGTACATTTTTCCAAAAAAGAGCTAACACATTAAAAAATGGCTTTAATATTACTGGATCCTATTTACTGCATACCTAGACAGTGCAATCCGAGTGAAGTCATAGTAAAAATGAAAATATAAACAGAAGGGCAAACCAAAGATCATAATAAGTTGCAGATAAACTTAAAATTATCATAAAAACAGTCTGTTGCAAAGTATTGGTATTGGCTTACCAACTGGTGCTCTTGCTGTGACAAACTCAGTTGGTTTACTAGGTTTACTTGCTCCAGCTCTGTTCAATGCATAAATTCTGAAAGTATACTCAAGACCTTCGATGAGGCCCACACAAGGGTATTCTGTGGAGCGCACAGCTGTGTCGTTAGCTTTCACCCACAGCAAACTGTTCCTTTCTTTGCGCTCAATGAGATAACCAGTAATTGGACTGCCTCCATCGCTGTCTGGTTTATCCCAAGCAACAAAAATGCAGTCCTTATTGACCTTGGTAATACGTGCATTCTTTGGTTCACTGGGAACATCTAGAAAGAAATACAAAGATAGATATCAATTGCATGTTTTCTTACTAGAATGATTAAATAGAGAAATGCTGCTGTCAAAAAGTGGCGTACCAAATGGGAACCTTGCGATCATCTTGCCAGAGGCAAGTGGCTCAGAAATCCCAAAACGATTTTCAGCACGAACACGAAACATATACTCTTCTCCAGGAATCAGTTTTCCAATTCTGCAGCTTGTCTTTGTGACAGAAGATAAGGCTGTTACCCAGTCTCCTCGGCTTACATCACATTTCTCAACCACATAGTTTGTAATGTTGCTGCCACCATCTTCAAGAGGTATGTGCCATGAAAGAGTACAAGCATCAGCATCTATTTCAGAAATATCAAATGGAGGCTGTGGCGGACCTGGTTTATCTGCACAAAACAAGTATATTAAGAAAAAAGGGATGAAAGAAAATGGCAACCACTGGAATATACTAAAACCAGCTTTATATAAAGCTGGACTGAAAAAGAACCAAATGGAACATACCCATGACTGTCACTTTGATTTTCTGACTATCAGAACCAGAGCTATTTTCTGCAGTAAGAGTGTAAAAATCAGTATCTTTTCTAGTCACATCCTTAATGATAAGAACAGAAGACTTTTCTGCTTTATGCACAGCAAGGCGACTAGATGTAACTACATCTTGATCTCCTTTCAACCATTTACAGACTGGCTGAGGCTTCCCATATACATGAGCTTCAATTCTCAGTTTCTTTCCAGCTTTAATGTGAACATGATCAGGCATCAGAATCTTAGGTGGGACTGTAAAAAAAAAAATCACACAGAGGCAAATAAATTCAACTTCTGTGACATATTAATTTACTTTTTCTTATTTTTTCATGTGAAACTTCTCTGCTTCTCTCTTAAGTGGAATCACCAGTAGGAATGACTAGAAAATCTTTAATTTAGGTTCCACTTATGGACAACTTCAGTTTCTGCAGGTGACAATATCCATTCCGTTCTTACTTTTACATTATTGTACAGTTTATAAGAGAATATTTCTTAATTTGGATTGCCTTCACACACATTTATGTAGAGATCTGTGCACTATTAATGCATGAAATATAAATCCTCTTCTTATCTGAAACCAATAACCAAAATCACTTATTGCCAACTTTCTACAAGACAAACATGAAGGAGAAGAAAACTGTCATGTTCCATGTTTCCCATCTTCATGTGCATCAGGAACCCTGCCACCTTAAATAGGCCAACCTGTTCTCCCAGATTTTTGTTTATATTCTCAACCAACTTTACAATATAAACCACTTATTTTCTCTTATATTAAAACAGCTCCCGCTTTCCCACTTATCTCTCAAATTACAAAAGTCTGACACTTTTTCTCTTTCATTTAAACTTCATTGAAGGTATTTGTTATTTCTCCCTAGTTCTTATCTTCTGGTTCCAACTGAAACCATACCTGAAAAATTACTTAATAATTATGAATTAGTGGTCAACTCTCACTTTTTTCTGACCTGTCAAAATATTCAATACAGTTAACCGTAATCCTCCAGATAACTCCATAAAGCAAATGTCTTTCTGTGACTCAAAGAACTGTATATCTCGCTCATTTCATTATTAAAGTAGTATATTAGATAATATTAAAATTTTTACTTACTGAGTTGTTCTTTAATTTCATATTCTCCCGCAGCTTCTATTGGCAAACTTACTCCTACAGCATTTCTAGCTGCAACTCTAAAGTTGTACTTCTTTCCTTCTTTCAGACCAGCTACAACAATGGAGAGATCTTTAACAACTGAATATTCTGTCCAGCGATCTGCTGGTTGATCATGTTCTTTGTAGCTAACAATGTATCCATCAATTTTGGAGCCTCCATCACGCAGTGGTGGCAGCCAGCCTAAAGTAGCACTATTCTTTGTAATTTCAGTAACTTCAAGTTTTCTTGGTGGATCAGGTTCACCTTTCAGAGGAAAAAAAAAACCATGTTAAACATTGAATTTACAAGATTTTCTTACTCTTGAATATTGGATGCTATCCATGCTAATTCAACAAGGACAATATAGAAATGAGCGAAACTTGTAATAATTTCAAAGGTACTATATTCATTGGTCATATTATCTGAAAAAAACTGACACAGAAATGTTTGTCCTTGAGTAGTTAGCAGCATTGTACAATTTAGAAGCACTAACTCAAAAATCTTACTAAAATTAGAGAAAACCAGAAAATGTCCATGAAGGCAAACATAAAATATACATGAAGGCATACTCACTTAGAGGATCTGATGCTAGAACTGGTTTTGGTATGTCACTTGGAACACCTGACCCATATTCATTTACTGCTGTTACTCTAAAGTAATATTCATTTCCAGGTACAAGGTTTGCTATTTGGAAACTAGTTTTCTTTAGTTCTGCCGTGACTGTTGCCCAGGTCTTCCTGTCAGCCTCCCGTTTCTGCAGGATATAATGAGTCACTGGGCTACCCCCATCATTCTCTGGAGGTGCCCATGAAAGGTGGCATGACATCTTGGTGACATCTGAAACTCTGAAGTCTGACACAGGTCCAGGAGTATCTATGAAGAAATTGCAATTTATGTTAGCATTTTCTTCTTTAGTAAGTTAAAACTAAAGGTGGCTAAAAGCTTTCTACGTGGAGGGAACTAGTGTTAGGTGATGGAGTTGTGCTCAAAAACTGTCACACCTGGGGGGTCATAAATATTCCTGCAAGAAACATTCAAAATAGTTATAAAATTGTCTTGAGGTATTTCTTTCATCACTTACCCAGAACTCTGACGTTCACAAATACAGCTTTTTCTCCAGCTGCATTAACAAGTGTCAGTGAATATTTGCCTGAGTCATCACGTGTTGAATCGGGAATGACACAGAAGGCCATAGTGTCAACCAGATCAACTTGTCCTTTTCGGATAACATTATCGATGCCCATTCTCCTCCAGGTGACTTTTGGTGCTGGGCGACCCCTAACAATGGCAAAAAGTCTAATAGGGCATCCTGCTCTGACTGTGACTAACTTTCTCATGCTTGCATCCAACTCAATCTCAGGAGGTTCTGAAAGACAAAGAAATGAAAATGCAAAGTTTTGCACATGAAATAAAATAAGCCTAAAGCAAGTAAAGGTTGTATGTAAACACCTCAAAAGAGGATGGGAAAACTCACCAAGAATTTCCTTGGGAGACACAGCTTCTTTCAATTCTGCTGGTCGGCCAAGGCCAACCTGATTTTGGGCAGAAACCCTGAACTCATATAACTGCTTCTCATCCAGGCTGGTAGCAGTGAATTCTGTATGAATAACTTGAGCAGCAACATTACATCGTTTCCATCCTGCTTCAGGATCAGCACCCTCAACTTTTGGTCTCATTTCCACAACATATCCAATAATTGGAGCACCACCATCATACACTGGTTTTCCCCAGCCAAGGGTTAAGGAAGTCTTTGTGCTATCAACCACCCTCAGGTTTGTGGGAGGACCAGGTGGTTCTGCAAGACAGTAAAAATTACAGATTAGAACAAAGCTGTACAATTTAGCAATCTGTTATGTTAACATTGAAATAATATAGAAAAATTCAATGGTATTTTACCTATTGGGTCTTTGGCTATTACAGGTCTTGATGGCAAGCTTGGTTCTCCAAGTCCGACTTCATTTTCAGCACTGACACGGAACTGGTATTCATGACCAGGGAAGAGATTAGTAACCTTCTTGCGTCTCTCTGGGATTGGCGTTTTAGTAACAGGAACCCATCTTAGTGACCGTTTCTCTTTCTTCTCTAAAATGTATCCTGTAATTGATTTGCCACCATCATATTCTGGCGGATTCCAAACTACAGTCATCTCTTCTTTGCTAACTCTTGTGACATCTGGAGGGTCGGGACGTCCAGGTCTATCATATTTCGTTTTTGCAATAATTGGATGTGTTTCTGTTGGTGGACCAGTGCCCATTTTATTCTCTGCACGTACTCTAAATATATATTCATTACCTTCAATGAGGCGTGTCACTTTAGCATAGTTTGTTAGGACAGAGGAAGAGTATGTAGACCAAACCATACGCTTGCTTTCACATTTTTCCAGGATGTAGTTCTGTATTTCACAACCACCATCATCTTCTGGAGGATCCCAAGTAACAGTACATCTATCACTTGAAATGTCAGTGACTTTCAAGTTTCGTACAGGACCTGGTTTATCCAAGACAATAACAGTAGCATATGCTACAAAGCTACCAGCCGCATTAGTTGCAGTAATCACATATTTCCCACCATCAGTACGCCTTGATTTTGTGAGAACAAACTTAGATGTGTCAGAAGTTGTTTCAATACTGACTCTTGGAGATCTGGTGAGATCTGTGGCATCTTTGTCTTTTGTCCATATAACTTCAGGCTGTGGTTTTCCTCTGACTCCAGCCTCAATTCTAATTGTGTCGCCTGCTTTCACAGTTAGAACCCCACTTAACTTCAAATCTAGCACTGGTTTCTGGAGATCTTCCTTCACAACAACTTCAGCTGTTTTTACCCAGTTACTTTCACCGGCCTCATTCTTGGTTTGAACTCGGAACTGGTAAATTTTATTTTCCACACATTTATCTACCATGTAGTGTGTTTCCTTAATGCTGCCTTTGTGAACTCTTTCCCATTCATCTGAATCTTTCAGTTTTCTCTCAACATGATAACTTAAATTGGGACTTCCACCATCATAATCTGGCCTTCTCCATTTCAGATATACAAATGTCTTTCCTTTCTCTGCAATGTGAAGATTTTCTGGCTCTCCAGGCTTGTCAATAGGATTGATAGCAAGGATAGGAGTCTTGGTCTCAATGCAAGGACCGGGACCTATTTTGTTCTCTGCACAAACTCTAAAGAAGTATTCACGGTTCTCTACAAGATTTGCCTTTACTAATCGTTTAGTAATATCAGAGGAGACAATTGACCATCCCCTCTGATTCGGTTGACGGTATTCTACTATGTAATTTGTAATTTCAGAGCCACCATTATCCACTGGACTCTCCCAAGAGATCATACAAGAGTCTTTTGTGACATAGCTTATTTTCAGGTTCTGACAGGGTCCAGGTCTGTCAAGTACATTAACAACAGCAAAAGCTTGAGCCTGTCCACAGCTGTTCTTAGCTGCTATTATGTATTTGCCATGATCAGATCTTTTGGCTTCTTTCACTTGCAGTTCAACATTAGGTAGATCATGAAGTATTTCAATATGCTTTTCTTGGACTAGTACTTTGCCATCTTTAGACCATGTTATTTCAGGATCTGGTCTACCTTTTACCTTACCAGTAATACGTATTGTTTGACCTACTCGGACAGTAATTAAGTCTCGACAGGTCACATCTAGGCTTATTTCTGGAGGAGCAAGAATATCCTTTGCAAGTACAGTTTCTGGTAGTTCTCTTGGTTCTCCCTCTCCCACAATGTTGACAGCTTTTATTCGGAACTTATATTCATTTCCTTCTATTAATCCAGGTACTCTGAAAGCACACTGTCTAATGAGTTCATCCTTATTAATCCTATTCCACTGTGTAGTTCCAGTTTTCTGACACTCCACAATGTATCCCAGAATTGGGCTGCCACCATCCTTGAGGGGCTTTGTCCACACAAGATCAGCTGATTCTTTAGTTTTGTCTTTTAATTTTGGATTTATAGGTGGTCCAGGAGGAGTGATAGGACGTGACGCTTTTATTGGATCTGAGCTTGGAGATGGTTTGCTTAAGCCCACCATGTTTTCTGCAAAAACTCTGAATTCATATGTGTTGCCTTCAAAAAGACTGGTGACTCTGTATTTCATATCAAGTATAGGTGTCTTATTGACACGCACCCATTTACCAGATGCTTCCCGACGTTCAAGTATATAACCAGTTATTGGAGTTCCACCATCAGATTTTGGTAGGGTCCAAGACACTGTTGCAGCATTTTCTGTAATATCATAAACAGTTGGTTTACCAGGTGGGGATGGTGGATCAAACATGTATTTAGCAACTGTTGGTTCTGAATCCAGAGGTGCACCAATGCCTATCTTATTTTCTGCACGAACGCGGAAAATATATTCACAGCCTTTCTGCAGTCGTGGAACCTTAATTTTTGTGTGACTTGTTCCAGAGCTAACCACTCCCCAAGTTTCTTTCTTTGATTGACGCTTCTCAACAATGTAATTTATTATAGGACTCCCACCATCATCTTTAGGAGGGCGCCAAGAAATAACCATATATTCTGGTGTTACTTCAAGAATATTAATAGGACCAGTTGGTGGGCCTGGAACATCCAAAACTGTAAGGTGCAGAGCCACAGTTTTGCTGCCAGCTGCATTAGATACTGTGAGTAGATATTCTCCTGTATCTTTTCTTACACAGTCTTTGATAGTTAGCACAGTTGAGTAATTGTCAGTCTCAATCTTGTATTTCCCATCTGGTTTAATTTCAGTGTCATCAGTTACCCATTTTGCTGTGGGAACTGGCACACCTCTCATAATCGCTGGAAGGCGCACTGTGGTGCCAGCTTTAACAACGAGACCCTCAATTAACTTCACATCTAGATCCACAGATGGAGGTACTGAAATTAGAGAAAAATGGAAATTATATTTTTACGGCGAATGCTTACAGGAAAAGAGAAAGGATCAGTGAAACAACATGAAAAACCAAAAATTACCTAGTTTTTCTTGGCACTCTATTGGTATAGTTGTATCTGGAAGGCTAAGGCCAACAATGTTCTGAGCTTTCACACGGAATTTGTATATTTTTCCTTTCTGTAGGCCTGTAACAACACAGTCGAGCATAGGGACTGTCTGGAACTTTGTCCATTCATCTGCACCATCTTCTTGATATTCCACCAAATACCCAGTTATCTCAGCACCACCGTCACGATCTGGTCGATTCCAAACAAGGGAAACTTCAGTCTTGTCAACATCTACATGATGCAGATTCTTTGGTGGCCCTGGAGGATCTTTTAAAATACAAAACCAAAATGGTTACTAAGATGAAAAATCTATGGTAGCAGTGTATCACGTTCATACCAACAGGACAACCTCAAAATTACCAAATCCCATATGAACAAAACAAATCATATCAATGAAAAATACTTACGCAGTGGATCTATAGCTTTGATAGGCTTAAGTGTTTCCACATATGGGCCTCTACCATATTGATTCTCAGCTGCAACTCGGAAGAGATACTGAATGCCTTCCATCAGATATTTAGCCATATGACTGCGTTTCTTGGAGGATGATGAGATGGCTACCCACTGTGCAGAAGCTACATCCTTCCTCTCCACCACATAGTTGGTAATGACAGAGCCACCATCATCTTCTGGTTCCATCCAAGTGATATAGCAAGAGTCACTTCTAACATCACTGATGTTCAGATTTCTGGGTGGACCAGGCTTGTCTAACATTGATAAAAATGGAATCCATTATTTATTTGGCATCCAGCATTTCTTATAAAACTTTGTAAATTTCAAGATAAATTATACTGTATTTTATATAACTTTTAGTCCTCTTTCTACTGTGTATTTTTTATAACTTGGTTTATAGATTTTGTCAGAAATTCCTGTATTTCTTAATATCCAATTATAGAGCAAAAAGATGTATAGAAGTAACACAAAAAGATTACCTAAGACCACAACTTTTACTGAAACAGTCTTTGAACCAGCTGGATTTTCAACTGTCAGGGAGTACATTCCACCATCTTCATGGACAGTGTTACGGATTTCAAGTTTACTGCCAACTCCTGTAACCTCAATATCAGCTTTGGGTGACACCTCATGATCTCCTTTCTTCCAAGTAACTTTTGGGAATGGAACACCTTTAATAACAGCACTAAGCCTCAGTGTATCTCCAGCTTTTACATGCTGTTCTCGGGCCATATTAGCATCAAGTATTAACTCAGGAGGTTCTGGAATGAAAAACAAGTTTTTACAAAATGAGGAAAAAAAAGTCTGTTTTTAGGTAGACTTATCTGACTTTATTAAACTCACCAAGCCTGTCCTTTACTTCCACTGGATCAGGAACATGCGCTGGATCAGATTCGCCTGCTGCATTGACTGCCTTGACCCTGAATTTATAGGTTAATCCCTCAGTAAGACCAGTGACTTTGTAGTTTGTTTCAGGACAAGAATCTGCTGTAAGATTAGCCTGTTTCCATTCTTCATCTCCAACTTTCTGGTACTCTATAAGGTAGCCAATTATCTTGCCATTTCCATCATGGCGTGGTGGTTGCCAAGATAAATCAACTGAATTCTTAGTTTTATCTACTGCTTCTGGATTAATAGGTGGACTCGGTTTTGCTGTTAAAAAAGAAAAAAAAAAAGAAATGGGAGAAAAAAGAGGAACAATTAGAATAATTTTCTAACTGAAACTGAGTGCATTAAAATTTCAATGAGAAATGAAATGTGATACTTTACCAATTGGATCTCTAGCGAAAATTGGCTTTGATGGTGGACTAGGATCACCAACGCCAATTTCATTTTCTGCTGAAACACGGAATTCGTATTGACAGCCTTCAAGGAGGTCAGGTACTTTGAACTTTGTACCAGGGAAAATCGTGTCTTTGGTAACTCTGACCCATCTTGTAGCCATTGTTTCCTTCTTTTCTACAATATAATTTGTTATTGGCTTGCCTCCATCATATGGTTTGTTCCAAACCACTACTGCAGAGTCTTTGGTTACATCCTTAATGATTGGTTGCTCAGGTGCATCAGGAACACCTGGGGTGAGGAGAAAAAAAGAGTGTATGAGCATTACAAACAGAATAAAGATTGGAGTATCCAAAAAAAATTGCAAATGAAAAACTTACGGAAACGGTCCTTGGCTTTCATCTCATCAGAGATGAGAGGATCACTTATGCCATAAAGATTTTCAGCATAAATTCGAATTTGATATTCTCTTCCTTCAAGCAGCTTGGGAATTTTGCATGTTGTCTTCACTGTGGCAGATGTAACTGGCATCCACAAGTCTTTGTGTGTATCCTTCTTCTCAATTATGTAATTTGTAATTTCACTGCCTCCATCATCTAATGGAGGTTTCCAGGAAACTACCATATGATCTTTAAAGACTTCATCAAATATAACTGGGCCTACTGGAGGTGATGGGCGATCTGTTTAAGGAAAAAGTAAAGCATACCCATGCTTTTTTATGAGCTTCACAAAACAACTTAGATTAAACAGTGTCAATACAGCAAATATAGTAAAAAAATTAGAAACTTGACATCACAGTTATAATAAGGAATCAAGACTTCAGGGCTATTCCTATTTGTATGACATACTAGAATTAATTCCTTAATACTTATGATGTATTTGGTGATTAACATTTTCTGTCAACAGTGTTGACATTCTCTAAATTCATGTAGAGACATTAAATTATTTATGATGAATAAACTAATTCTGAGTTAAATATGTGCTCAAAATTAATAAATACCTTTTTAGTATAATTGAGAATGCAGTAAATCAAATTATTGTAATAAAGAAGACATTTTAAAGAACACAATATTTAAATACTAAAAAATTCAATTAATTCTAATCACTAATAAAAATCCCAGACAATATTGTTGTTCAGTAAAACCTACCAACAACATTAACTTGACAAAATCCTTTTCTTGATCCTGTGCTGTTCTCTACAGTAACACAATATTTGCCTGTGTCTTCACGGACAGATTTTAGTATCCCCAAACAAAGAGTTGTAGGAGTTGTCTTGATCTTTGTTCGGTCATCTTCTTTCACAACAGTATCATCCTTTAGCCAAGTAACCTTTGGTGCAGGCTTGCCTGAGTAACGTCCAGTCAAGCTGAAAGCTTCACCAACTCGGACAATAAGCTTGTCTCTAAAGTCAAGGTCAAGTGTGGGAGGAGCTGAAAGACAATATTAAAATACACAATGCTCACAAATTTCAGCAACATAATATGAAAAAGTAAGGAATCAGTAAGTGTAATTACTATTTTAAAAAGAAATATGAAAAAGAAACGTACCAATTTCATCCTTGCATGTGATTGGTTTAGTGCAAAATGATGGCTTGCCTTGCCCTACAATATTGCAAGCACTCACACGATACTCATAGGTGTCACCCTCTTTCAAGCCTTCTACAGTGAATTTCCTGTCAAGCATTTTCTCCTTTGTAACTTTGTGGAATTTGTCTTTTCCAATGAGACGGCTCTCTAGAACGTACATGGTGATATCCGAGCCTCCATTATACTTTGGAGGGTTCCAAGTTAGTGTAACAGAGTTCTTTGTTACTGCTTTTACTTCCAGGTCTTCTGGACGGTCAGGAACAGCTGTGAATAAAGTAAAAATAAGGTAGATTCATTTTTCTGCATATTCAGAATCTTCCTGTATATTAATCTCATAGGACACTTATCCCAACTCAAAAAATATTCTTACTTATTGGATCTCTAATGAGAATCTCTTTTGTTGTTTCTGTGAAAGGACCCATGCCAATTATATTCTCAGCTGCAATTCGGAAAAAGTAGGCTTTCCCTTGAATGAGTCCCTGAATAGTAGCATTCTGTCTTGTAACTGTGTAGCTCACTGGAGTCCAAGCTCTATGGTCAGATTCACGTTTTTCAATTATATAGTTGGTAACAGGAGAACCACCATCATCTTCTGGAGCAAACCATGACAATTTACAAGAGTCGTTGGTTAGATTCTCCGTAAGGAGCGGCATTCCAACTGGGCCTGGCACATCTGAAAACAAAGAAAAAAATAGAGTATTGAAGCACACATGCTGAATCTCATGAAATTGTACTTGTTCACAAGCACTGAAGTTGCAATTTACCTAGCACATCAACAATAATGGTCTTCTTCCTCTCACCACCATCATTTTTAGCAAGAAGAGTGTATAAACCCTGGTGACTCCTTTTGCAATTCCTGATGACTAAAGAAGAACTAATAGCTGTTTCTTCAATTTTGGCTTCTTCTGGCAAAGCTTGCTCATCCCTACTCCAAGTCACTGTCGGAGGTGGTTTTCCTGAGACATATGCTATGATCCGAATTACTCCTCCAGCATGAACAACAATTCTGTCCCTGACACTTGCATCCAAATTAATATCAGGAGCCACTGAGGGAAGAGAAGAAAAAAGTCAATGAGTTCTTTTTCCTACTTTGAGTTAGAGGTACTAAAAACGTAAATCAAAATGATAAATACCAATTCTGTCTTTCATTTCAATAATGTCTGTAACTTCTCCTGGCTCTCCGATGCCAGCAGCATTTACTGCTCTAACTCTAAACTTGTAAAAACAGCCTTCTTTTAATCCTGCCACAACGAACTTGGTTCCTCTAATTTCTTTATCTTTTACCTGGAAAAAAACATTGTAACATCAGTAAACATCAAGATATCACCAATTTCTTTTCAGAGTTTGAAACAAATCTTACATTAGATATTATTTCAGATTTACAAGCACACAACAATATTAAGCATACATGGATCTAGCCTACAGAGAATTCTTCAGAAATTTTTTAAGAAATATAGGACATGGACCTACAAGCTATTCTGCAGATTTGTCTTTTTTCTAATGAATTCTAACATAGAAGGTTGTTTCAGCAATTACAGTAGTCTGGTCTCAGAAGAATGACATGTATTTTTGGACACATAAACTTATATAAGTGAGAGCAACAAAAAAAGGAAATTCTTTTCTTTTCAAAACCCAATATAAAGTCTCTTGACCTGGAAACAGTGTAGGAAATGTAGGTCTTACTAAAAATGCACCCATATGTTTGTGGAGATACAAAAAATAGCCAAGGTGTGCACCACTTAAATTTTCAGTAATGCACTATTGAAAAAAATGAGGAAAATGTAGAGACACAGTAGTTGTAAATGCTTTGGCACTGTCTGATACCAGTGAGGACTACTTCTCTGACAGTTTTAACTTGGTCTTCTGGGTTTTTTTATCAGATATTACCTACATATATTCCCACCTCTTTAAATAGAAATTATAAAATTCTACATCTGGTGGTTGCAAAGTTAACTTAGTATTGAGGAAGGGCATGTATTTTATTTGTATTTTAAACATATGAAGATAATTATGATGGGTGCAAACTTTTACAAAATAACTTGAATAGTAAAAATTTTTAAAGAAAATTTTTTTCTTTGGAGCAATTCATTTTGATGGACACAGAGAGAAGAAGTGCAGATTCCGTAATGGTTTTCAACCTACCCGTTCCCACTCTTCCTTTCCTTCCTCTTTAAACTCAACAATGTAGCCAGTGACTCTAGAACCACCATCCTTTATTGGTGGAGTCCACTCCAAGTCTACAGAAGACTTTGTCCAATCAGTAACTTTTGGTATAGGAGGGCCAGGTGGGGCTGAAAAATATCATCATAACAACATATTATATGTTCTTATTTGAGTATTTTCAAATTTAGAAAAAAAAAAATTAAAATATTTACCAATAGGATCTCTAGCAACTGCTGGATCAGATGGCATGCTTGGTGGGCCAACACCAGCTGCATTGATAGCTGAAACACGGAACTGATATTCAGAGCCTTCAATAAGGCCTGTAACTTTGTATGAAACCCCCAGTGTCATAGGCTTGATAGGATCTCTGTTAACCCTGGTCCATCTTTTTCCGGTGGTCTCTTTGCGCTCCAACCAGTAACCAGTAATAGGAGAGCCACCATCATGCTCTGGTTCTTCCCAGTTTACAGTCATTGAGTCACGTGTTATACTGCTAACTGTTGGCTTGTCACAAGGTCCAGGGACAGCTGAGGGAAAAAAATTCACACATAGCTTGTAAAAAATTACGTTAAAGATATATGGAAATAGCTAAGTGCAAAAGAGCTATGCACTCACATGGTCACCATTGCACTACGTAGTTACCCATCTGCAAAAGATTTCTTCCCTCATTCAGTTTCTCACCCCTATTCAGGTATATATAATTCTGTGAAGAATACCTTTCCTTCAAATAAAATCGTAAAAAAAATTTTTTTTCCCAACCTTTCTGGATCACTACCTCATTTTAGTGCCCAGCCTAACACTTGCTGTTTTAAGAACCACTTTCTCTTGCCAGACTAACATTCTTTCTATGTCAGAGCTAATCTGTCTAATTTATCTTTCAAAACTGAAGGCAGGAAATTGATTTTTACTGGTCTATGAGGTTAATAACGTCTCTAATACAATAGAATAACCAGAATCTTATCAGATAAAGACTTACTCGTATATTTAAACCTTAAAAATATTGAGATTGTATTTTAATATAAGACAAGGAAGGAGAAAAATGTTTTTAAGCACTACACATGCTTTTAAGAACCAGGCACTACTGCTAAAACTCTTCCAGCTATTCTAGAAAACTCAGTGAAGAGAGAAAGTAGTAGTGGTATTTAACAGATGCTCCACACAGACCAGCATATGGAAACAACTGACATCACTTGAAAGCTTATTTCTACTTACTGAAAAGGTTTCGTGCTGTTTCTGGCTCACTATCCAAAGGTTCTCCAATACCATATTTGTTTTGTGCCATAATGCGGAACACATATTCATGGCCTTCCATCAACTTGGGAACAGTGAATATGCATTCCTTAGGCTCATTAGTAACGGGTACCCATGTCTTCCTATTTGCTTCTTTTTTCTCTATAACATAGTTTGTAATCTTAGAACCACCATCATCTAATGGAGGAAGCCATGATATCGTCATTTTATCAGCCAAAATGGATTCAAATTTAATAGGTCCTACTGGAGGTCCAGGACGACCTAAAAGATACATTTTAATAAAGAAGAATTAATCAAGTATCAATGAATGCTATCAATGAATGTAATCATAAGAGTTCTTTATATGTACCCAGAACGTTCAGCCGCATCTCCTTCGAAGCAGTTCCCAGATTATTTACAGCTGTTATAGTATATAAGCCTGTATCATTTCTGCGAGACTGTTGGATCAATAAAGTGCAAGTATCTTCATCAACGATCTTGTTGACATGTTGATCATACACCACAGGTGATTTGTCATCTGGTTTCTTTGGAGAAGCTTTTAGCCATGTTAATGTGGGGAAGGGTACACCCTTTATCTTGGCCACAATTTTAACATCTGTTCCTTCTTCCACTTCCATAAATTCTCTGAGCTCAATAGATGGTGGACCTACAACAAAATGTTGAAAAAATAGCTTACAAAAATACTTCATAATTTTAAAATGGAATTTGTCTTTACTTGTATCAGTACTTACATGTCTGGTCTTTGACAACAAGTGGGCCAACAGTGGCTGAAGGTCTACTAGGACCTGCTATATTTACAGCTTTGACTCTGAATTCATATTCTCCACCTTCTACAAGATCCTCAACAGTAAACTTTGTTTCTTCCACGTCACGTCTGTTGCATTGCTTCCAAGACTCTTTCACTTCTCCAGTACGATCCCAGCGGAGACATTCAACAATATAGTGTGTAACAGGAGCTCCACCATCATTCTTTGGTGGTTTCCATGTCAGGCTCACTGTGTTCTTGGTTACAAGGCCAATCCTCAGTTTAATAGGAGGGTCAGGAGGATCTTCACAACCAAAACAGAAGTGTGAATAAATCCACTATACAGTACCATCTGGTTTTAAAGGATTTGTTTGACTTTAATTTTACTTACGGATTGGATCCCTGGCTGTGGTCCGCTGGATGGTTTCTGCAGGAGGGCCAACTCCAAAACGGTTTTCTGCACGTACCCGGAAGAAATACTCTTGGCCAGCTATGAGATCAGGTACCACAAAGGAAGTACTGCCACAGTTTGGATTGACTTTAGTCCAGGCCTTCCCATCAATATTTCTTTTCTCTATTACATAGCCTCTGATTCTATCTCCACCATCATCATCTGGCATCTTCCATGAAAGTTTACAGCTACCTCTTGTGATATCACTTACTTTTAGGTCTTTTGGTGGACCAGGAACATCTGTCAAGATAAAAGCACAACAGACACAATTTTACATAAGTATGTAGAAAAATGTAATAACCCCCCCCCCCCAACTAATATTTGGATACTTCAATATATGCAAGCCATACCAAGCACATTGACTCTGACGGGCACTGTTTTTTGTCCTGCTTTGTTCTTTGCTGTAATACTGTATCGTCCAGAATGACTTCTGTTGCACTCAGGGATGATAATCTCTGAACGTGTATCAGTTGCTTCCACCTGTGTATTACAGGAAGAAAGAGAAGTTATAGAGCAACTTTGAATATTTATGTTTCAAAAATGCAACAATACTGAGGTTAAAAAAATTGCTTGCTTTACCTTAGCCTCTTCAGGTACATTATGACCTCCCTCCTATAAACAAAGGGAAATAATATAAATGTAAAAGGGAATAGGCTTAAATGTCTAGAAATAGGTGCAGAAAAAAGCTATTACTTCTACTAACCTTTGCTGCTGTTTTTGCTTTTCCTTCGTACTCCCAAAATGTTTTTGGAACTGGACGACCCTTGATAACAGCTGGGATTTTAATTGTTGTGCCAGCACGACAAGAGAGCAAATCCTGTGCTCCAAGTTCAAGGAAGATTTCTGGTTCCTCTGCAAAAATATTTAAATATATAGATTTTAAGAGCTACTGAAAGTAAACTTCCATCATCACTGAGCTGAAATCCCCCAGAAACATGTAGAATGCATGTTCATGTGAGAATGGTTGGCCGTGCAAAAAGGAAACTGGGAATTATAAAAATAGAAGAATTCGTTGCTGTAAATTCTTCATAAAATAAACAGTATTTCATTAGTATGACTGTAAGTGCTCATCAGTTTCCTAATGGAGCATTCCCTGGTAATGGACATCATGACACTTTCAAAAATGTGTGTCAGTCTTTTCCTACATTCTTGTATAATTGTTTATTCTCTTTTGAATTTGACTTGCTTGGCATACTTTTTGAACATTCACAGCAGTAAGTGGCATTTAGATACAAATACCTAAATCAGTTCTCAGAACTCTTACCTAGAATATCTTGGACGGGTATCTCTGATGTTGCAGGACTTGGTTCTGATTCTCCAGCAGCATTTACAGCTTTCACCCTAAATCGGTATTTTCTGAGCTCTTTCAAGTTGGGGACAACACATTCACAAGTAGGAAAGAGTTTGTCTCCTTCATTCACCTTCTTCCACTCAGTACTACCTTCATCTTGCATTTCAACAATATATCCTTTTATAGGACTCCCACCATCCTTTTGAGGAGGCTTCCATGCAAGTGCTACAGATGATTTGGTTTTGTCTTTGACCTCTGGGCAAGATGGCGGACCAGGCACAACTGGCAAAACAAGAGCAAGTAAACATTACCTGACTGTTAGTGTCTTCCTATATTTTTCTAGATAGTTTCTAGAAGAATGCAAGTATTTTAATTTCTTTACCTGTATATAGAGTGTATATCCTAGAATGTGCATAATAATTACATGTACTACCTATACTAGCAAGGGATACTTAAGGTACAAGGCATAAATATTGAACTGTTTAACAGTAAAGTAAAACAATAATATAAAAATATGATTCTGAATGGAAGTTTATTTGGCAATGCCTACACTGGTGCACTCACAGTATTATGTACATAAAAGAGGTAAAAAATTAAAATTAAAGCTAATTATTTTTAAAATTTTAAAATCAGGAGACTTTGTGTCAATATATTCTCTTAGGTTTAATGCAAACAAAGCCTTTGATTACTGTTAATAAATTAATACTTCATTATTAATAATTATTTTTCATTAATAAATTAGAAATAAGTAATAGTAGCACATTTTTTGTTCTGCTGTAGTACAGTCCTCTAACACAGTCATACAAATGATATACTTACATATGGGATCTGCTGCCAAAGCTGGATCTGATGGTTCACTGGGAGGGCCAATTCCAGCAAGATTTTCAGCCATAACTCTAAACTGGTATTCAACACCTTCAGCCAAACGAAGCACATTGTGCTCTAGACCTTTTACTGATGGTTTTGTTACCGGAGCCCTGTTGACACGTGCCCAGTAGACACCTCCCACCTCTCTCTTCTCCAACCAATAGCCAGTTATTGGGCTGCCACCATTGTCCAAAGGAGGCTCCCAAGTCACCAACATAGATGATCTGGTGCGATCTAAAATTTTTGGCTTTCCAGGAGGTCCAGGAAGACCATAGGGATCCTTAATAACAACTTTCTCTGAGAGGCATTCATCACTTATTCCGTATTTGTTTACAGCCCGGACCCTAAATTGATATTTTTCATTTGTTGCAAGATTCCATACCTGAAAAAGAGGATTTAAATCAATACTTGGCTAGCTTCTGATTCAACTTCTTTGAAGTTATGCAGAATTTTTCACTTCAAATTCTATCTTGCAATCTCACTGACATACCTATGTTTATGTACTACACAGTTCTATGTGATGTCCTAAGGATACTCTTATTTCATGTGCATAGGACTGAACATAAATAGAAATGTCGTTATGTTTGCTCTTTCAGTTGGTAAAAAAATGAATAATTCTGGAAAATGTAAAGTAAGGTGTCTTCCATCTAGCTCAGCCGAGGTTAAGTAACAAAAGGGAACAATTTCTTTTGTTTTGTCACATGAGGGATAACACCGATACATGGATGGGAAACATTCATCCAGTAATTCTAAAGTCTAAATGGAGCATGAGCACAGGCACCTATGCAAGTAGTGGTTTCCATTACATCTGTAATATTGTTATTTTTTATGCATACTATAGTATTTAATAAAGATATTTTATAAATTACCCCAAATCTTCTCTCAACAGCCCCTTTGGAGACTTCTTCCCACTCAGATTTCTTCTTACTAGCATCACGTTTTTCAATGATGTAATGGGTAATTTCGCTACCACCATTATCAAGAGGTGCATCCCATGTTAAATAGCATGATTCCGCTTTAATATCAGAAACAGCAAGATTTCTTGGTGGAGAAGGACGATCTGTATGAAAGCAATAGAGCATGGAACTACATTTTAAAAAAGGCAAAGGCATTTTATTAGCTGTCATTTTATTAAAATGTTGCATCCTTACCATACACTTCCACATGCACATTGCGAAATGCAGTGCCAAGACGATTGGATGCTCTCACAGTATAAGTGCCTTTATCATCCCTCACTGCTGCAGGCAGGATAAGTTCAGTTTTTGCCTCACTTCTAGATACCTCTTCCTTGGTTATCTTAAGTGCGTTGGATGTTTGGTCAATTAAAACTTCATTCTTGTCCCATTCAATCTTCGGCATTGGCAGACCCGTTACATCAGCAGGAATGTTAACTGGCTCTCCTGCCTTGACTTTGATAGTATCTCCTCTCACAGCCAAACGCAATGTAACGGTTGGAGGTACTGAAAAGAAGGAAAGTGACAGAGTGAAGATGGAGATGAAACAGAGAAATTGCCTTGAAGCGTTCTGAAGGTATTTATATGAATTTCTTTAAAGCTGATATACCTTCATCATCCTGTATAACTACGTTGAGGGGCAGTGATGGCTCACTTTCTCCAATCTCATTGACAGCTTTCACACGGAATTCATACATGTGAAGTTCATCCAGTTTTTCAACAAGAAGAGATGTTTTTGGACAGAGCCTTGCATTAACTCTTTCAAAATCTTTTGAATCATGTCTCCTCTTCTCAACAATATATCCTAAGATGGGACTGCCACCATCACTGCGTGGAGGCTTCCAATCAAGCGTAATGGATGACTTTGTCCTCTCTGTGTACATGAACCTCTCAGGTGTGTTTGGAGGACCTATTAACACAGACAAATTACAATAAAAGAATATTAAAAAATCAGAGAATTTTAAATCATATGAATGCAGTAGCTCTGGCCTTTTAAAACCATGGTTTTTGCATGCAAAGAATCTGAGTATGATTATGGCTAGTATAAAGTTTCTCATGTATGTGGAAAAAAAGGTAACAAGCAGGGTCTCAGTAGGCACCAGTATTTTGCTATGCAAAGAACCACATTAACTTCAGAGAACTGATTCAGAAATCTGACGGAAGTAATGAATCTAAGGCAGATGCCTATCCAGGTAGTTGAAAAATAAACACACTTTCTGTATAGAAAGAAAGACAACAATATTGTCGTATTAATCTGACATTAATTTTTTTCTTTTTAAAAACCCTACAAAATTAGTCATCTTACCTAATGGATCAACTGCAAGAATGGGTCCTATTTCAACAGGTGGACCAGTACCAAATTTATTTTTGGCACTAACACGGAATTTATATTCCTGCCCTTCAATGAGACCCGTAATATCACATTTAGATCTCTCTGTGTCTACAGCTAGTCTCCATGTATGCATCTTGGCATCCTTCCTTTCAACAATGAAGCCTGTGATTTCACTGCCACCATCATCTTCAGGATCAGACCAGTTAAGCAAACACATCTTTCTGTTTGTGACCACTGGTTTTAGGTCGAGGACTGGTCCGGGAACATCTGAAAAACAAAATCAAACAAATAAGATGAAGCCCATAACGACCAAAAGAAAAGCTTATTTAATTTTAGAAAATATTTTTCTCACCAAATACTTCTACTCTGGTTCCTGCAGATTTTGAACCACTGCTATTGGTAGCAGTAATTACATATCTTCCATGGTCTTTTCTCAATGCATTCTTAATGGTTAACTCAGATTTTGTGCCAACATTTTCAATAACAACTCGATCTTTGTCTAATTCACCCTCCTCCAGAGCCCATACAATGGTGGGAGTAGGACGCCCTGTCACAGTAGCAGGAATTTTAATAGTCTGCCCAGCCATGACCTGAATGCCTGCTTTCACAGAGACATCCAGCTCAACAGTGGGAGGCTCTGTGGAAGAAAGAGAAACAGTTCATTAGTTGAAGGGAGGGATTCAAACCCACCTTTTAAGCAGCTAGACATTTCTTAAAAATAATACAATTGCAATACCTTTAGGTTCTGCAACTGTTGCGGGTTCAGTTTCCCCAGGTGGTCCTTCACCAGCCGCATTGAGTGCAGTAACACGGAGTTTATAGTCTGCACCTTCCCTGACTTCTCCAACAGTAAACTGTAGGACCTTAATGGGTTTCACTGTACAGCGTGACCACTCATTTACTCCCATCAGTTGTTTGTACACGTGGTAACCAGTGATATCTCCACCACCATTGTACACAGGAGGTGCCCATTCTAGCTCAATAGAAGTTGCACTTGTATCAGCAATCCTTGGAATTGGTGGACCAGGTGGCACTATTAATAAATGAATAAACAAATAAGTATAAATCAAAGTTAAAGGCTATGAATTCTATCTCGTCAACTGTCTGCTATTAGCTTCTGCTAAGCCACTTACTTATTGGGTCCTGTGCAGTTTTTGGATCTGATGGTGGACTAAATTTACCAGGGCCAGCTGCATTTTCAGCACATACTCTAAAGATATAAGTTAAACCTTCCAACAGTCCTTCAACTTTTAGTTCCAGAGCATTCACAAGGTTCCTGTTGACCCTAGCCCAGTGAGTACTATTAATTTCACGTTTTTCAATCCAGTATCCTATGATAGGGCTGCCATTATCTTTTGGTTCATTCCACTTAACCAGCATACTATTGCTGGTTACATCTTCCACATCAGGCTTATTAGGTGCATCTGGTGGAGTAACACAGACACAAATGTGGTTTCAAATGTGGTTTTGTCATCATTTCTGTCTCTTCAGAGCTTACTCAAAGCTAAGAGAGAACTAAGATGTAAGAAATTACTAATTTTAAGTAATTCATAGTTTTTTACTCTCTTAGAATCTTTGATTCCCAACAGCAACCAGCAATCAAATTTGCAATGGTTCTCTCTTTTGGTAAGAATACTAGTCTATGAAGCACAGAGAATGTCACTATTCAGATATTAGGTGTTTTAAGTGTAAAGTTTTATTACAGTGGTCATCATGTGTTTACTACTGCAATTAGAATATTTTTGATATTTCCCCATATTTCAATGGTTTAAAATGTGCAATAATTATCACATAGCTCAAGCTTCTTCTGGGAAACATCCACATAGATAAAGCTGAGTATTCTAAGAGTCTCTTTAGTTTCACACTTTGTTTTCTGAAAAGGTTGTTTTCCAAAATTAAAACTTACAGAAAGGATCTTTAGCTGTCATTGGTTTTGAAACACATGGTGGTCCTGCTCCAACTCTATTTTCAGCAAATACACGGAATAGATATTCTTTTCCTTCAATCAGTTTTGTTACATGGAATTTGCAATGCCTGAGTGTTGAACTGACAGTGACCCAGCCCATTTCAGCTTTTGTATTGTCTTTCTTTTCCAGTACATAGTTCAGGATTTCACTTCCACCATCATCAAGGGGAGGTTCCCACTTGCAAATGACAGAATTTTTCCTCAAATCTTCAAATACAAAGTTGACTGGAGGCCCAGGTGTATCTGTTAATAAACCAAGAGAAGTGATGAGTACTCATCTTGTGCAATTCTTACCTAATACTCTGAACAACTAGGTGTTCTGAGGACATTCTTTACATACCCAACACATTGACTTCACATGAGGCTTTTGCAACTCCGTGATCATTTTCTACTTTAATTGTAAATGTGCCATGATCAGCTCTGATGGAGTCACGAATTGATAGTATAGACTCTCCTTCCTTATGATTGTCAACACTCATACGTTCTGGCAGTGAAAGCTGGAAAGGTTTCTCTTCTTCAGCTTCACCCTTCCTCCTTTTAGGTGCTGTTACTCTCTTTTTGATATCCTCTGGTCTGACAACTTCATCATTCCTCATCCAAGTGATAGATGGATAGGGTGACCCTGAAATATGTGCCTCAAGTATGATCTCATCACCTCTCTTCACCTCAAGACCAGACTGTAGATTTGCAGCAAGGAAGACTTTTGGAGCCTCTGTAATAACAAAGAATGAGAAAGGGAGTGTAGAATCTTTCAGTATGTCTGAGGATGTATGGCAATTAATAAAAATGATCAAATGAGCAATTCATACCAATAGGATCCACAGCTTTCACAAAAGGAGTAATCCGAGAAGGCTCACTGATGCCAGCAGCATTCTCGGCACGAACACGGAACTGATACTCCTTTCCTTCCTCAAGGCCTTTCACTGGGTAAGTTAGTAAGGGTACCAGATAGTCATTGCATCTCTCCCACCTCTCCTTGCCCTTAGCAAGCTTTTCTATTATATAGCCCATAATCTTGCTTCCACCATCAAACAGGGGTGGTTTCCATGTAAGAGTTACTGATTTTGATGTTGGATTATGGACTTCAAGGTCGACAGGCGGATCTGGGGGCTCTGTGAAAGAGTAGATCAGAAGAGGGATCATATGAGAAAAGAGAGTATGAAGATTTTATTCAAAATTCAATTTTTAAGATTATTTAATAGAAAGACAAACTTACGTTTTGGGTCTTCTGCAATGATTGGGTTTCTTAGTTCAAGATAATCACCTCCTCCAATCTTATTGACAGCTTTAACACGGAAGTAATATTCACAGTTTGGGATAAGATCTTTGACTTGCCATGAAAGCTTGTTTTCACCAGACATGACTGGGATGTATGTTTTACGACCTGCTTCCCTGCGTTCCAGAACATAATGCAAAATAGGAGTACCACCATCAAAGTCTGGAGGCTCCCAGGATACTTTGCAAGAATTCTTAGTTATTTCGCTCGCCTTAATGTCTTTACACTGTCCAGGTGGACCTGTTTTAAATAAGAATGAAAAAATTACTTGGCTAAATAGATGTGAAAGTGTATTCTTATAAATACGAAAGTATATTTCATTGCTTTGCTTTGCAGAAAGCAAAGACCACAAATGTGGATGACATAGCATATTTTATGTTCCCAAATTTATGTTCACAAAGGTGAAAAATAGTTAGAATTCTTAAAACATTTTTGTATTTATATGCTAACTATTCAAAACAATTGGGCTTTCAGCAGCCACTGAATAGTTAGGGCAACTTGAAGTAAAATATTTTTCCATGGGACTTTGTAACATCAGTGTCTGTATGGCAATCTACATGTGTCTGAGTTGAAGTGATTTGTTCACCTGACAGAAGTATCTTTCTAGCCCTTTCTTCTGTCAGCTGTGGGGCCCAAGTGAAGATAAGTATATTTCACGGAATGGAAGAATGTAGTTACCTATGACTTTGACATTGACTGAACCAGTTGTTGATGCCAGCTTGTTCTCGAGTGTGATAGTATAAACACCAGCATCAGCATGAACACTGTCTATGACTTCGAGCAATGCAGAGGTGTAGTCACTCTTCATTGTTGTTCTGTCACCAGCTTTCAACTCTTTGCCATCTTTGTGCCATGTTATAGTTGGGGATGGAACAGCTCTGAAGGGTACGGGGATACTTAGTTTCTGTCCTTTAACAACAATAATGTCACGAGTTTGTAGATCAATGGTTGGGTTGCCTGTAAAAGTAAGTATAATGTTATCAGAAAGTTGCCAAACACCATTCTTTTTTTAGTTATGCAGATCTGAGAAAAAAAAAGAAAAAGGAATCTATTCTTACAGTCTGGGTCCTTGGCAACAACTTTTTCTGAGATGTCTGATGGCTCACTAGCTCCCACAGCATTGACAGCTCTGACTCTCAGCACATATTCCTTGTCTGGAACAACACCCTCGTCCACTTTACACTTTAGATCTTTAATTGGACGAGAATTGATTCGCATCCATTTTTCTGTTCCTGCTTCGCACATCTCAACATTGTATCCAATAATAGGACTTCCACCATTCTTCTCAGGAGGTTTCCAAGCAATGCAAATGTGCTTTCGGCCTGCATCTGTGACATGTAAATCCTGAGGAGGTGAAGGAGGGCCTGCAGAAATGGAAAAGTATTGGGTGATTTTCCTCCCAGAATATCTGTTCTACACAGTACACTGCTTCTAAAATTCATACACTGTATTATTCTACTTACTTGTAGGATCTTCAATATGAACGAGGTCAGTTGGTTCACTGGGATGACCACATCCAGCTTCATTTTCTGCACGAACCTGGAACTGTACGTCTGTACCTTCAATAACATCTGTCACTCTGAAATTGCAGTCTGGACCAGCTGTCTTCCCAGCTTTTACCCAGCGAGTAGCTAGCTTTTCTTTCTTTTCAATAACATATCTGAATAGATTGGGGAAAATACTATCAGACACTTGAAATAGGAACACTTCAGACTTCTTGTTCAAGAAAATAGATGAAAAGAGATTAGAATAGTTTAGATAGTGGAAAAGTAAAGAGAATCATGGGTAATAGATTCAATGAACTTGTCTTTACACGTTAGTCACTTAGTTCTAGTAGGTCTCGGCCCCTAATAGGGCTGACATCACTGACAGACCCAGGTCTGAAAGTCAATTCTTGAACTGTGCTCTGTGTTTTAGAACTGAACTGAAGTGTGTTCTCAGGTTGTAGAGAGCTGCAGAGGCAAAAGAACCTCCAAGCTGTACTTGTATCTTTGCTAGTTTGGATCTCAGTGGTCATTCCATTGAGAATATTTGTAGATACTATTACTCAGCTGTCAAAATTCTGCTTAGGACAGGCTATGGCAAAGTAATACAAATTGAGTGACTTCTGTTGTTTCAGGCAGATCTCTGTAGTTGTGGGTTCAGATGTGCTTACTGTGATAGGGAAGGAGAAGAAGAATGAAACTATAAAGAGGAAAAATCTAACTGACATTCAGGATGAATTTCAGAGTACAGATACTATGGAAACCAAAGAAAAAGACAAGTTAGAATCAACCCAGAGGAGTAAAACAGTCTGTCTGAAAAGTGTTATAAAGAAGAAAATGGACAGAAAAGAGGTAAGCCTTGATTTTGGCTGAGTGCATACAGTTTGAACAAGAAACTAAGGCAGAAGGGAAAGTGCAACAATATTACTTGGTAGATGAGTCTAAGTGGCTACTATTCTGGAGGAACTGGAAACTATGGCTGCATTTTTTTTTTTTTTAATACACAGTTCAATATTATATGCTTTTTTGAGGATGTTGAGACACATTCATTGTTCATGCACATTAGGTATTTTATTTGCATAATTTCCACATTTTAGAATCAAACCCTTCATTGCTTTGACCACATGGCTTCTCTTACATCCATCCACCTCATTTTCATATAAAACGTGTCAATTTAAAATGTAAGTATTTTGAGAGAAATATCTTCATTTGCTAAAAGATGTTTATCTGTAGCGGCCTGCACAAACTTAAAATGACCTTACCTTTGAATTGGTCTGCCACCATCATTCTTAGGTGGCTCCCATTTCAAATCAACATGGCCTTTTTTCACTTCAACTATTGTAAGGGCATATGGAGGCCCAGGGGTTGCTAAGGTAAAAAAAAAGCACGCATTAGAAGACAATGAATTCATGACATGTGAGCTAATGATCCCTCAGTAAGTGAATCAAAACTTACTGAAGGTATCTTTAGCAAGCACTGAGTCTTCAATTTCACAGTAGTCACTCTGTCCAATGGCATTTTCAGCAGCCACACGGAACACATACAATGAGCCTTCAGTCAGTGGGCTCACTGTGTACTTGGTGTCTTTCACTGTTGTATCAACTGTCTGCCAACCTTTCCGCCTTACATCTCTTTTTTCAACAATGTAGTTGGTAATTGGGGAACCCCCATCTTTTTCCGGTACTGTCCATTTAAGATCTGCTGTGTTTTTAGTAATATTAATAACTTCAAGCCACCGGGGCGGTGAAGGAGGATCTGCAAAATAGAAAAAGAAGGTAAACTAGGATGTTGCAATCCCCATGAAAGATCTTGGAAGACAGGGAATACGCCAAAACTATCAAAACTTTGTATTTCCTGAACTGAAGCAGGGCAGATTTTAGTACTTCATAAGCCTGTCATGAGCTCATCTGGTACCTACAAAGACAGGCAGACATGGGGCTTTTTAAAAGTCAGAGACAGTGTATTTGCAGTAGCAGCACATTCTGAAACAGTACTCACAGAGCCTTTCCTTGCACAGCACAGGGTCACTGGGTTCACTGGGCTCACTCTCGCCAGCCTTGTTCACAGCTCTTACACGGAATGAATATTCTTGTTTCTCCATAAGATCTTTGAGGAAGTGTTCAGTTGTGGGAACTCCTTCAGCCACTCTCACCCATTCGTCTGTTCCAGTCTTTAGCAGCTCAATGACGTAAGATTCAATCTTTGCCCCTCCATCATGTTCTGGCTTTGTCCAGTTCAGAGTTAGGAATGTCTTGCCAATGTCTTTCACAGTTGGCTTTCCAGGAGGCCATGGTGGATCTAGACAAGAGTCCGATATTAATTATGTCATTGAAAACAGTATTTTTTCTGCCTGAAAACAGCAATATTTTTGTTGCTGTTTTTGTTGCTAAATTAAACCATTAAAAAATGTGTTTATTATACCGATTGGATCTTTCACTAAGATTGGCTCTGTTTCCTTGCTTGGTTTTCCAGGTCCTGCAAGATTCTCTGCCAAGACACGGAACTTATACTTCTTCTTATTTGTAAGACCTTTAACTCTGGAAATAAAAATTAAGTTTGATTAAACCAAACCTAGACATTAATTATTTTCTAAAACATTATTCTTTCCACTCTTCATACTACAGATTACTTGGAAAATCTGAAAATACCCACATTACCGCTAATGATGTCAACACATTGTCAACACTAACATGGTACACCATGACAGAAATGAATGTTTTGAGTACCATCTTGGATTTTTGCATGTTCCATGGTTTTTAGTTAATAATAGTATCAGGAGAAAAAAACTAAGGATTTTGGTAAAATGATACTTGAGATGGCCATGTCTGCTATTTTAGAGTATCTTATGAATAAGCACAGAAATTATTAACATAAAAGACTGGATTAATTCTTCTGTAAAGATACTCCTCGTTAAAACTAACTACCAACCGGAGTAGTTGGATCAAACGGAAACTAGAAAAAAAAAGAGTAAGAACCATGTAAAACTTACTTAAAAGCTACTGTTACAATTTTATGTCTCTGTGACCTATTTCAGCCTAAACTGACTATAGTCTTACTTGAATGTTGTATCTTTCACTGGCATTTTGTTGCATTTTATCCATTTATCCTGCTCAGGATCATATCTTTCAACCCAGTAGCCAGTTATGGGGCTGCCACCATCTTCATCCGGTTCATTCCATGTTAAAGTGACTGAATCTTTAGTGACCTCTGTAGGCTTGAGACCTGTCGGAGGGCCTGGTGGATCTGTATAAATTAGTTAAAAAACAAACAAACAAAAACCAAAACCATCAGGTAGGGTTGTTGGTTTTTTTCCTGTTAAAATACTGTAATAATTTAACATTAATTTAATGAACTAACCAAATGAATATTTGGCAATGATGGGGGTACACTGTGCTGGTTCCCCAACACCATACATGTTCTCAGCACTGACTCGAAACACATATTCTTTATGAGGAGTTAAATTGGTAGCTCTGAATTTTGTATCTTTAATAGTTGATGACAACTTGTCCCATATTTCACTGTCTGTAGCTCTTTTCTCAAGGACGTAGTTGGTAATTTTAGAACCCCCATCATCTCGTGGAGGATTCCATGTTAGAAGGCAGGATTCATTTGTGATTTCTGATACATCAAATGCAGCAGGTGGACCAGGTTTATCTGTAGAGAACAAGATGGGAATGTTAATCTTCCACTTGCATACCATGGTACATCACTTATGATTTATACAAACAACATAAAATACATGCATACCAAGAACATTAACTTCAACAACGGCAGTAGCACGTCCACTGGCATTTACAGCTTCTATAATATAGGTTCCACTGTCACTCCTCTTGCTGTCTGTAATAGTGACTGTAGAATGGTTTGGCTGGCTTTCAATGGTGATTCTGTTGTCAGGTCTCAAAATTTTGTCAGCCTTAGTCCAAGTAATCTGGGGCTCAGGCTTTCCAGTTACTTTAGCTGGCAGCTCAATTTTGGTTCCGGCTTTCACAGTAAGTCCAGCAAGAAGCTTCACATCTAAGAAAATTTCTGGAGCCTCTGATTTAGGAGAGAATGAAAATGGTGTTATAGAAACGGTATTTCAGAGACTGGTAAAAATAAAGCAGCTATGGCAATTTAGCAAGTGAAGTAGTTACCTTTTGCATCAATGGCCTGAATATCATCAGTTGGCTTACTTGGCCTACTCGCTCCCATTCTGTTCAAAGCCTTAACCCGATAAGCATACCACTCTCCCTCCTTGAGCTTTGTTACTTCCATTCTGTTAAAAAAAATTTTTAAAAATTCAAATATTTAGAGTGGTGAGGATGGCACAATTAGCTAAGTGGATCTACTGTGTCAATTTACTTACTTTGTTTCAATAACAGGCTCCCCACATATCTCCCACTTGTCTGTGCCACGTTGGGATTTTTCTACCAGATAACCCTTAATGCGGGCACCACCATCATATTTGGGAGGCTCCCATGTTAGGAAGATTCCTTTTGATGTTGGATTTCTCCATTTAACATTTTCTGGTGGGTCGGGAACCGCTATTAAAAATTAAAAACATATGGGGTCTTAGAAACCAGTCTAAGGAAGATAGATTATTTTTACATTTTATTTTGAAGAAAATCAGCAAAATTTCAAATATGCTCACTTGCTGGTATTGACATATTAACAGGTTCATCAATATATGCAGGTTCTCCAGGGCCACACTTATTGCATGCAGAAACTCTAAATAAATATTCTTTCCCTTGGATGAGGTCAGGTACAGTGAACTCTTGGTCAACAATATGATCCATAACCTAAAGAGAAGAAAGGTTCCAATGTGTTTTAAAAATTTATTTCCACAGAGTGATTACCAAAATAAGACACAAAACTCAGTGGAAATAATAAAGCAAAAGGAATTTAAATGAGAAAGAATGAACTTACTTTGCTCCATGTTTTACGGCTTACTTCACGTTTTTCAATTATATAGCCAGTAACTGGACTTCCACCATCATCTTCTGGAGGTTCCCATGCTAGCTGTACTGTACTCTTGAGTACTTCTAAAACATTGAGTTCTCTTGGTGCACTTGGACAAGCTAGAAGTCACAGAAATTTCATTATTTTGTAATTAGTGTTTGATAGATGATCTCTATGTAATGTATCTACCAGAAGACTTAGTCTTGTTAAGTCATTCCTCTTGAAACAGCAAAGTTGCACATTGAAAACCAGAAAAGAGGATTTTTGAGGATGGATTTCTAGTTTTTAGTTATATTTTAATATACTTGGCTGTATGTTGTGAGATTACACATTATTAACCTAATTAGATTTTAGCAAGACAAATACGGAACGTTATTGCTAGAATATATACAAGTCCACTTACCAATGACATTAACATTAATTTCTCCTGAAACAGATGACACAGGGTTTTCTAATGTTAAGTAATAAATTCCCTTGTCTGGGCGCTCACTCGGAGTAATTACAAGTTCTGCAAAGGAGGCAGTGGTCTTCATTTTTACACGATCACCCTCTTCTAAGACTTGGTCACCAAAAGACCATGTGGCAGTTGGCACAGGGTACCCAGTGATGGGAACACGGATCTTGATTGGCTCTGGAACAATAACTTCCAGCCCATCCTTAAATGCACTTAGGTCCATTGTAGGTCCAACTGGAAAAAATGGAAAATGGATTCAATTAATTATTTTGAGATATTATGAACACAGCTAATGATAATTGTGTTGAGAGGCTGATTCTGAATTTATCTCAGCCTGCAAGTCTAGCTTGCTGTATCTCAGCCTGTCTAAACCCAGCTTTGTTTTATGACTCCCTACCTCTCCTGGTTACATGTTTTGGGTTTTTTTAAAAACATGTGAGATGGTAAGGGAAATTAGTATTACCAAGTATGAAATCTAATTCACCCTTTAATGTAAAAACTTCACATTGTTTAATTTTTTTTTAGAGATCTTCTCTGCCTTTCTTTCGTTCTGTTACCACTCACCTTCCACAAAGGTAGGTCAGGAGAAAAAAGGTCATGCCTTGCTCCTCAGGCAACCTAATAGGCCTCTGTCTAATAGTACAGATAATTATCTGCAGAATTCATAATGGAGGAGAAATAGCTCATAATCTCAAATGTCTGATTAATTGTTTTTAATAAACAGCATTTGGCTTACCAAAAGTATCATCTGCAGTTAATGGCCCAATAGCCTCTGCTGGGTCAGACACACCAGCTGCATTTTCTGCTGAGACTCTGTAGTAATAACTGGATCCTTGTTTCAATCCAGTTACCTAAAAAGCACAAACAATCATTTACTACCTCATATTAAAGATGATCTACACATTTTACCTGTTGATGAAGAGAACACCGTACCTTAAAAGTAAGAGCAGGTACTAGTTTTGGATTACAACGAATCCACTTGTCTGTTCCTTCCTCTCGCCTTTCAACAATATAGCCTAAGATTGGACTTCCTCCATCTTCGAGAGGAGGTTCCCATGTGAGCTGAACTGATGACTTAGTTTGATCGGAATGCTCAAGGTTAATGGGAGGACTTGGTCTCTCTGAAAAAAACGTGAAACAAATACATTTGTGCAACTGATAAAGGAGCTTGGTTCTGCAAATTAACTATTTCTATCTTACAGTACTGTTTGTAAAGCCTTTGCATAGCTTTTTCTAAACCAATTTTTTAAACTGAGGTTGGATCCTAACTTCAGAGAAAAAATATTTGACTTTCTTACTAAACCAAATGGTAGGAAGGTACTCCTGCTATGTCTGAAGGACAAAAGTTGGGAAAATCTGACTGTACACAGTATTTGCAGCACACACATTCATCAACTGAACTTTCCTGCACATATAGCACCCAAAATGCTCCTGTCTCATAATGCAATCATAATTACACATACTTTGCATACTTACCGATTGGATCCATGATTTTTACTGCACGTGTAGCAGGACTTGGTTTGCCAACTCCAACCATGTTTTGAGCTCTTACTCTGAAGAAATATTCTTCATTTTCCACAACATCAGTCAGGACAGCTGACAGTTCATCAGCTCCTGTGGTCATAGCTGGCTCCCATCTGATGGTAGCTCTGTTACGCAGTTCAATAACGTAGCCAGTAATCGGAGATCCTCCATCATACTCAGGTGGTTCCCAGCTAAGTGTGGCTCCAAACCTGTTCACATCAGTAACTTCTACATTTTGAGGAGGACCGGGAACATCTGCATTTTATTTTAGGAGAAAAACAGGAAAAAAGAAGGTATGTAGGTTTTACCTATTGTTAGAATTTGTAACTGCTTTTGTTACACAACCATCAAACACTGAGTTTTTCATAACTTCTGCTCACCAAATTTGCTCTTAGCTTCCACAGGTGTGTCTGTTTCCACCGGCTCACCAGTGCCCACTCTGTTGCGTGCACTAACACGGAAGAGGTACTCAACTCCTCCTTTCTGAAGTCCAGTAACAGTGTATTCACAATTTTCAGCACGATCTGTGGCCACAATCCAGGTCTTACGCTTGACATCACGTCTTTCCACGACGTAGCCTATGATTTTACTTCCACCATCACTTTCTGGTTCTTGCCATGCGAGACCAACTTCACCATCATAAGTTTCAGTGACTTCCAAGTTTCTAACTGGACCTGGAACATCTATTAAAGATATGACAATACTTCAGGGCATTGCATCTATTTTTTTTCCCTCTGGCTAGAGGAGTCCAAGGGGAGACCTCAATATGATCTACAGCTTTCCCCCGAGGGGAAGCAGAAGGCTTCCCCCTCAATACAGGCTTTTTATTCTGTGAAATAATGCTAAGCAAGGTTTTAATAATACGAGTACTTACCAATGACCTCTACATTGATGAATGCTTCTGCCTGGCCATGTTTGTTTCGAAGCACAACCTTGTACCTTCCCTTGTCTGATTTCTTTGCTTCATAAATTTTGAAGGTAGTGCAGTCAGTTGTTGTATCAACAGTTGTTGTGGGCAGACTTTCCCCTGCTTTCAACCATTCAGCTTCTGCTCTTGGGTAGGCATCATATGGGACAGTCATAGTCAAAGGTTTCCCAACATCAACCACAAGGTTTTGATCACCAGTCTTGATTTTAGGTGCAGCTAAGAAAGATGAATGTGAAAAGTCAGTACTTGCATATATATATATAAAAAATTGATATATTTGTGCAGTCAGCAAAGAAGCTAACATAGAAAAGTAAAAGGAGCTGCTATGTAAATTCTAAGGAAATCCTTCATATACTCATTGGACAACTCCAGAGAAAGAAATACAGGCTAGTTGGTATGTACTGTGCCCTCCTATGAAATCAGGAAAGAAGGAGCTGCTTTTTGAGAACTAATTTAATTTCTTTGTTTGTTGATTCTGTAAAACAGAAAAACTAGGAATTAAATGTCTTCTATGACTTAAATGAGTAGGCCAAATAATTTTCATATTTTTTAGTGACTTAATGAAAAGCTTAAAGCTCCTTTAAGCTTAAATCTTGCTGTTTGGTATATACACATTGAAAAGTGACGTATTTCCCTCAACGGCTAGGTCCGCATGGTATAACAAAAAATGTTGGTTAAATTCATATTCATATAGTGTAACAGACTTGTTAAACAAATAGTTTAACACTTTTCTCAGAATCATTGTGTATTCATTTTAGCTCAACTCTTTGAAAGAACAAAAATCAATTTAGTTAAACCGGAATTCACTAATCTAGGATTTTATAAAAGAAGCACAAAGCAAGCAACTTACCAGCTAATTCAAGCTTAGCTCTAGCTTCCTTATCTTTGGCGATAAACCTGTATTCCCCTTGGTCACGGGGCTTTATGTCGCACACTTGTAGCCTGTGGACCTTCCCTTCACTCATCATCTGATGTTTGTCACCTTGGATGATAATCATGTTGTTTCTCAACCACTTGACCTCCACACCATCCTTGTTCAATTCAGCCATGAAGATGACATCCGCACCAGGAGCTTCATAAATATCTTGTGGTGGTCGAATAATCTCAACAGGGATTTCTGAAATAAATGTTTATTTATTTGGTGTTATTTGTTTATTGTTTCTACTATTATTAAATAATGTAGAAATAAATCCCATTCAATTTTACACACACCTTCAACAAAAAGTCTTGCCCTAGATCTCCTGTCATCCACTCCACAGGAATATTCACACTCATCATCTAGTCTACAGTCTTTTATGATTAATCTGTGCAGATTTCCATCCTTTTCAAACTGGTATCTTAACAGGGGAGAAAAAGAAGCAGTATTTTAGTTTCCAGACAAAGCAATAAAGTAAAACAAGCATGTTTAGCACATTCAGAAGCATAATAAAATGTACATACTTTTTGCCTTCTTTGATTTCTCTTCCATTTCTGTACCATTTTACACTGACTTTCTCTTTGGAAAGCTGGCATGTAAAGACAGCATCATCAAATTCAGTGACAGTCTGGTCCTGAAGATGTTCAGTGAAGTCTGCTGGTGCTTCTGTGATGAGAAGCTCTGCAACTGATTTGTCTTGTCCAGCAGTAACAGTGTATTCACCTTCATCTATAAACCCACAGTCTTTAATGATCAGTGAGTGCTTGAATTTATCAATTTTGTACAAAATGCGCCTGTCAAATGTGATCTCTTCTCCATTCTTTGTCCATTTGAGAGTTGCATTAAGGCGATTGACTTTGCACCAGAATGTGACAGTTTTCTTTTCCATGGTCTCGATGTCTTCAAGGGGCTCAACAATTCTGAGATCCTCCTCTGTTATGACAAAAAGTGAACATTTTTACATCCTGATATGAAATTGAATGTAAACGATGAAACAATTTTAATGCAGTGCAACTTACCTAACACTTTTAAGGCAGCAGAGCTTTTAACGTGTTCACCTCTCTGGTTTGTCAGTGAGATGGTGTAGGTAGCTTGATCTTTCAACTCTGCATCTCTGATTCTGAGAGTGTAGACTACACCCTTCTGAACAATAATGTACTTTGCACTATCAAATATTGCCTCGTCATCTTTGTACCACTTCTCTTTGGCACCCTCTTTATTGACTTCACAGTTGAAGATAATTTCTTGACACTCATTAACTTCTTGGTCCTTAAGAGGAGTTATAATCTTGAGCTTTTCTGAAATGGACAAAACAGAAGAAATAGGACATCATGTAGTATAGAGAATGTAACACAACATGCACTTAGATATTGCTAAAATAAAGCTTACCAATCACTTGTAAGTGTGCTGCAGCTTTAGCTTCACCAACCATGACGGTATACATTCCTGTATCTCCTAGAATAGAGTCTTTAACCACAAGCGTTCTCTTTTTGCCATCTGAAATGATGTCGTACTTGTCACCAGGCTCCAGGACTGTGTCACCCCTCAGCCACTGTACTGTAATGGCTTCTTTGGATACTGAACAGACAAATTCAGCTTTTTCTCCTTCAAGCACCTCAAGATTTTGTGGTCTGGTCAGAAATTCTGCTGCAAGTTCTGAAAGAAAACATTTTTGTAGATTTATATTATATTATATTATATTTTTACTTGTGAATAAATCAAGTTGTGTATTATTACTGATTTTTTAATGTTTTTAATTTTATTCTTTTTTTCAGGATAAAAGCCCACCAAAGTAGTGCTCTTACCATGTACAGTAAGTTTCCCTGTTGTACTCGAGCTTGGGAGCTTGCAAGTATATTTGCCAGCATCTTCAGGATGAGCATTATGTATAACAAGAATTCTCTTTCTACCATCAGAAATGTGTTCAAATCTACCACCATCAGGCACCTCTTCATCTCCTTTAAGCCAAGTAACTTCAGCATTAGGCTTTGAAACTTCACAGATCAATTTTACAGTGTCATTTTCATTTACTTCAAGATCAGGAAGATTTTTTGTGAAAACAGCCTCTTCCTCTGCAAAAAGAATTTTGAAAGATGATTAAAGCCTGTCATAAAAAAACTCCACTCTCATATTTTTTATTGTTCACATATTAGATTCTAAAACACCGTGTTTACCTATCACTGTAAGTAGGCCGGAAGTTCGAGCTGTTTTTGCTTCACAAGAATATTCAGCTTCATCATCAAAGACACATTTACTGATGACAAGAATGTGTTCTGCACCTTTAGAAATTATGTCATATTTTTTGCCTTTTCTAATTTCCATGCCATCCTTAAACCACTTCACCTGTTTCAGAACAAATTAACATGGTTATTAATATTAACATGCTCATCATAGATTTCAGTGTGTTCTTTTATAGCAATATATAATAAAGTTTTCCCCTCCAGCTGAAGTAGTTACTCAGATGAAAAAGTGGTACTACGGACCTTAACATTTGGACGAGAAATTTCACATTCAAACCGAGCAGATTCTTTTTCTTTAACCTCAAGGTCAGTCAGGGGTTTCAGGAAATCAACACGAATAGCTGTAAGAGAATAGAAAATTTTTAGTAGAGGGAAGTCTAAGCTAGATAAGTAAAAAATTGCCAATGTTGATATCACTCTCAGTCATAGTATATTGCTTTTACAGCACCTAGACATTTTGTAGAAAACTGTAAATTACTCACGCTCCACATTGAGAAAACATGATGTCTTAAAATCCTTAGCATCACAGGCGTATGTTTTTGCATCATCCAATGTGCAGCCGCGTATGATGAGTTTTCTGACCCTGCCCTCAGAAATGATATCATACTTCTTTGATTTGTGAATTTCTTCTCCGTTTTTGAACCATTTAACTTTTGCGTTTTCCCTGGAAACTTCACATTCCAGTACTGCAGTAGCCTCCTCTTCAACAGTCTGGTCCTCAAGTGGTTTAGTAAATTCAACTGGGGGTTCTAAAAGAAACAGATACATTTTTGATAGAAAAGATCAAAATTATAGCCAGTCTTCTTCCTGTACAGAACTGTCCCATGCTGTTTACTAATTTTTCTTGACTGAATAGTCAAAAAGGCTCTTAGACGTCCCTACTGAAGGTTTCTTAAAACATTTTTTATTTTTAACGCACAGACATTTTTTGTTAATTCAGGTAATTTCCTCGTTTTTAGCCTACTGTAAGATTAGACTGAATAATATCCTTGTCCACAGGGTTTTTACTTACAAATCATCACAAAGCCTTGCAACTCAATTTCTTTAGCTGAACCACATCCATGTGATCTCAGTGACTCTAAAGTTATACTGTGAACTTAGAGAATATTTGGGCTTTTTTCAATTTTTCCTTGAATTACTGGATTAGTGTGTGCAGTTCTTTTACTTCTTGATGCACACCTTGCAAGCAGTACAGTATACAAGTATACAGACAATGTTATATCCCTTGACTGATGGTGCAGCTATATCCTCTTGGTTTCTGGATATTCAAAAGAAAAGAAAAAGCCACTGGGAGCCACAAAGGCTGGTGTTTGTGAGTCCTCTTGAGGCCAACTGAATGTTCAAGTCTGCAGCAAAGCCCTGGAAGTCCTAATGAACTGTTTCATCTCCCACACCTGACACATTTCCAGTGTTTCTCCGTGTTCAGCCCTTCTGTGAAGCATAGACATTTACGTAGGTGGCTTTTTTTAATCAGGAAAGTTATCTACCAGTTCAATATTGTATATATGATCCTACTCATTTGATATATGGTGTGTATTAGCATCCTGTTCCAGGATGAATCATGAATGGACCATCAATACTGATTATGGGTTAACTAAAATGACTGACTTACCTTTCACAAAAAGATTTGCTTGAGTTCTGAAATCTTTTGCTGTCAGTGATACCTCTCCTGCATCTGTTAACTTGACGTCTCTAAGAATAAGTGTGTGAACTCTCCCTTCAGCACGGGTCACAACCTTATAAAGTACACAAAAACCCTTTGTGAGCATCTACAACAAATACTTAAGAAACATTTCAAGAAATAGCATGCTATTTATTATTTGTGAAGCTTGGAGCCTGGAGCTTCACTTTTATGTGAATTTTTGATAATTTCCTTTTGTATATACTAGATATAGCTCAATCCTCAATGCTTTGAAGATTTTGAGGCTGATTTGAGATTATATCTATTTTGAACAGGTATTAATAAATGCAAAAAATAAGCAAATTTACAGGAAAAGTTGGCATTACTGCTGGCTACATGTAAAGTAAAAACTTTTTCAGGTATAAAGAGGTTTGGCACCCCCCACATACATTTTTCAGAAATGCCAATTTGACTTTCTCTTATTAAAATTTGGTAAAAAAATTCTGCCTAAAAGACTGATTTCTGTGATGACCTATTGCAGAAACTACTTTGCAATCACAGTAAACAAAAAAAAATCACTTCAATGAAAAAAGGTTATACATGTTCAGCTGAGTTCCAGCCACAGAGATAATAAAACGGTTTGAATTGGCAACAGCTAAAATGAAACACTTGTACAATTAGATTGATTCTTGAAGACAGTTGTAAATGTGTTTCAAGAGACTATTTTAAATTGGTAGAAAGTGGCACATTAAGTAAATATATGGTTTGCTTTCAATTTCATCTTGATAAAATTTCAACTGTTCAAATGACAGGTTTGACTGTATATGTAAACTGACTGTATGTGAAATCCGAATTTTTTTTTCATGTAATTAAAATGATAGCTCAGACAGAAAAGATCAAAATAATGTTCCATCATACAGAATACCGAACATACAGTATTTTTCTGGCCAGGCAGTAATAACTATCAATCCACTGCACTGATCAATAGCTTTTCACGTTTTTATTCTGAACCTCAGAAGTAATGACCTTGAGTTATTTCATGACTCATCTGCCGAGTTTCAACTTTGTTTATCTGTTCTTAAATATTGTAATATGGTCCCTTATCGTCATGATCTGTTTTGATTTTTCTATTTCTACATTCTATTTCTTTTGTTAAATAGTTTTTATTTACACAAATTTGTTAAAGCTCAGAAAGATCTAGCAAAACCAAAAAAAAAAGATAAAAATTATATTTAAAAGAAATAGCAATCTGTACCAAAGTATTATTAGCAGTATTATTACAGGTTCTGAAACTTTGCTAGGTCATGCAATGCATTGAAAGTTTACTTTGTCTGAGGCTTCCAACTGTTATTTTAATTTGCAATATTTTCTTTAGGCCTAGTATGCAAAAAAGACGTTTTACAACCAGTAATACCCCTTTCCATTTCCTAACGTATTAATTTATGTTTCTTTATTTATTTCTCCTACCATTAACTTTAAACATTAAATTGATTGCATTCCAGGCTGCTCAGATCTCAGAGTTAAGAGCCAGCACTTGATGAAGGCTTAAAAATAGCTAGTGAGAAGTGCTTGACAAGCAAATCTGCCCAGAGAGTTATCTGGAGAGCCAGAACAAATGCCTGAAATGGAATTTGAATCCTCTTAATCCCCTTATATGTTGAATTGGACTGCAACTCAGCATTCAGGAGAAAAAAAAGGCTTTTCCTGATAGCTCCTTTCAAAATCCTCTCACTGTAACCACAGGTAACCTGAGCAAAAATTATTCAGTATCCCTGTGGCCGAGTCTCCAACAGAATCAGGTACAAAATCACTGTTGTAATGATTGATACTTTGGAACCTTAGTTTCCCTTTGTATTATAAATACTTGCAGTATCCCAGAATACTAGAATTTCTAGGAAAAATTGTTGTATCTGATTTAGGGAGGATTTAGCATTTTGCATACCAGCACTACAATATTGTTGTGCCTTAGTACTTCAACTGGCAGAGAATAAATTAGAAATAAAGAAGGGAAAGAGATTTGAAAGAGAGGAAGGAGGAGGAAACATGAGAAAAAGTAAAGTTTAGTTTCTTTACCTTATCACCGGGCTCCAGTTTCTTTCCTTTCAGGAACCATTCTACTGGGATTCCCTCATAAGAGAGTTCACAATCGAAGGTTGCTGATTCACCAGCTGTCACTGTTACATCCTTGAGGGGTCTCAGCAAGCCAATTACTCGAGCTTGGTAAGGAGAAGACATAATTTTTAGATTAGTCACTTCTGCCCAAGAGAGAGCTTCTGCCCTTATGTACTAATCTCCATGGTGGCTTCCTTCAAGAGAGCCAGACATCGCAATGCTGCTCTTTAAATTCCCGAAATAGAAGAGGCCACCCTGGGTTCTTAGGGGAGGGCTGGTCACCTACAACTTCCTATTCGCAGAATGTGTTTCTTTAAATTGAACAAGGTCAGCAGGAAAGTTGCCATGCATCTGTCTCCTTGCCAAGCCTTGCATGCCTGTTGCTAGATAAGGCATGTGTTTCCAAAATAGCGAGGGCTGGGATTGGAGTGGGAAACAAGTGGTCTTCAACTGTGTAGTCTGTCCCTGTCCATCAAGCCCTCAACCCTATCCCCAGATATCACTGCTATCCTATCCTCTCCAGTTAACATGATAGTTTGATGCAGCAAAGATTTTGCTTGCAATATTTGATTTCATAACAGCATATGTTGCCAGACCATGGAGCAGCCTTCAAGGCCATTTCCTTAATTTTACTTCTCCTATATGAATAAATGATAAATAAGGTTAAAAAACACATAGGACATTCCTTAACAAAAAAAATTAAGATGACTTGAGTAACTAATCCCTGAGTTGCTGCTCTGGAAAGGATTGCTGTTTTTCAATACAGTATAGAGATTTTCCATGCATTCCAAAGAGGCAGTGAGTACCATGTTTTCACTTAATTAATCAATTAATTTCAGTTTAAAAGACACTTACGTTTCACTCGAAGGTGAGCACCAGACTTGGCATTTGCTGCTTGGAAATCTACTCCACCAGCTTGATCTAAGCGTACATTGTACAGTGTAAGGAAGTGCTTTTTTCCTTCCTCCTTGATTTCACATTCCTGCAAAAACAGAATTGAAACAATTTTTGTACTACTCACTGAAAGAGCCCCTACTTCGCCTCATACCATGCATCTGGTTTCTTCCACTCCATTCAGAACTCTTAGGCCCACTGCCACATGAAATATATCTTATAAACATTCATTCATAGGCCTTTTCTTTCAAACCCTCTTCTTAATACAGTCGGCTTCCTCTTAGGAAGAAAGGGCAAGAGGCAACACAGTTGTGTGCTGACTGAGTAGCCAATATAATAATACATATGTAGACCAGTCAGAGGCCTAGTTCCCCCAGGAGAACTAAAAATTACTAAGTTTGTGCTGTGACCTTTCCTCAAGAAGACCTTTCCTTCTTTTATTCAGACACTGGTTTTCATGGAACTTCTGATCTTAGTGTATTATTCACATTTGTACCATTACATAGAAGCCAAATTATTGCCAGTTGTGATTGTATTGTTTATTTTCCAGCTCCTTCCAGCAAGGAACTAAGAATATTTGATTAAGCCCTATACCATTTTACACCAATTTTAACTGCCACAGAAATGAAAAAGAGTTTGGAAATGCGATCCACATCTCTTTAAACCAAATATAACTCAAAACCCACAGGCAAAAGCATGCAATCTGAAGTTTGCACTTTCAAATGCCATTATGTTTTAGTAAAGTCCACAAGGTCTTTGCACTTCGGATACAAGATTGTTAGGTATTGTTAGCAATGCAGAATGTATTGTTTTATGTAAAATCATTTGTTATTTAGCTATTTTGGATTACATTTGTACTACATTTAGAAAGTTATTAATTAAAAGCCCACTATTTTTAATGTAGTGACTCTTACTAAAAGCAGAAAGAGATCACCTTTAGTTTCTGCAGTCACCATCTCCCTGACACCCCACCTCCCTGTAAAATGTTGAGACACACATAAAAAATATCCTGAAATATTTGCTTACAGCTGATTCAGTCAAGGGTTCTCCTTTTAGCTTCCAATTGCCATGGACACCTTCCTCAGAGATTTCAATATCAAAACGGGCAGTCTCTGTCTCAATCACCTCCACACTGTATAGTGGTCGTACAATCTCAATATCCCGGTCTGGAGAAGAAAAACATGATTGATTCCCTCAGTCTCCAGCAGATCCCAAGAGATCTCGACAGAGCGGGCCATTAAAATAACCATACCTTCAATATCAAGTTTAGCAGAGGTTTGATCAGTACCACAGTCACAAGTGTACTGTCCAATGTCTTTCTTCAAAGCTTTCTTGAGAATAAGGATTCTCTTTTTACCATCAGCCTTAATAACAACATTCTTTGATGCAGTAATTGGCTTGCCATCCTTCATCCATTTCACTGGGGCATCTGCTTTGCTGATTTCACATTGTAAGATTACTTCATCTTTCTCTACAGCAGTATAATCCTGGAGCTTCCCCGTGAAGTAAGGGTCTCCCTCTGCAAACAGAAGTTAAGACATATTTCAGTCTGAAGGTGTAGTCTTCCAGAAAGAACAACCAGTTTCTACCATAAAATACATTTCCTGTTTATGTCCTGCAAGAAGGAATAAATATAGTCCTTTTTCACAGTTCTGTTACAAAAAAGAAAACAATAAACACCTAAGAAACAGTTCAGGGCATTACTAATGCTACTGACAACATTCTTTTGATGCTCTCGGAGTTTCAGAGCACTGTTTTAAGTATGTAATAATTAACTTTGCAACTTTGCATGAAATTTTAAAGTCATTTTAATCATCCTTTGTGAACAGGTAAATGGAGACCCAAGGAAGAAAACCAAATGGTTAGATTTTCAAAATCATAATTTAGATTTAGGCCAACCCCAAGACTGTCTTATCCCTCTTTTTTATTAATAAAACTCTTCTGATAATATACGTCAGGTAAATTCTTTTGGGTATTTTTACCAAGAACAGTGAGTTTAGCTTCTGAGGATTTGCCCATGGCTTCCACTTTAATCTGAGAAGTATCATCAATAGTAAGATCTTTGATTGTGAGTGTATGGAATTTGCCATCATCTGTCATTGAAACCACTTTGCTGGTATGCAATCGTTGGTCATTCTTGAACCAGACCACAGGGATATTTTCATGGGAGAGTTCCACGGTGAACTCTGCAGTTTCTCGCTCCTTCTTCGTTACATCCTTGAGAGGAGTAAGGAATTTCAGGCGGATACCTACAACAACATGACATGTCAATAACAAAAATGTTATCAATATAAACTAGGCAAGTACTATGACGCAAAACTTTCCTAGAAAGACAAAGTCTAACAAACCTTCGATGATTAGCTTGGCACTTGTTCTTTTATCCTCAGCTTCAAATGTGTATTTTACTTCATCCTCAAAGGCAACTGATTTAATAATCAGAGCATGCTTTGTTCCGTCTGAAATAATTTCAAATTTTTCATCGGGAGTGATCTCTTCTGTTCCTTTCAACCAGCGGAAAGTCTTGGGTTCTCTGGATACCTCACATTCAAACTTAGCTTCATCCTTCTCAAAGACCTTCACATCACTTAGCGGAGTGATAAAGATAAGAGGCAGCTCTGAAATCAAAGAAGAGCTCTTTCAGATCAGTTCATACAGTGCTTTCTGACACTAGATTTGTTCTCATGCCCTGAAATACACATGTAAATGCTGGCCAAGTGCAGACTGTACCTTTCACTTTCAGATTAGCAGCACTTTTAGCATTGGCAGCTTGGAAAGACACTTCTCCAGTCATATCAAGTTTGCAGTTATGAAGGACAAGAATATGCTTCTTCCCATCTTCAATGATTTCACACTCCTGGTGATAAAGAAACACACATCCCACCCCAAATATGAATATTCTAAGAAACCACTAAGAAATCACTATTATTAAACATGTTTTTCTACTGTAAATTATCATCTGAAAATTATCTGAAAATAAAGAAGAAACCTTACAGGAGAAGGTGTTAGGGTTTCTCCCTTTAGCTTCCATACAGGATGGACATCAGGCTCAGAAATTTCAATTTCAAAGCGTGCTGTTTCACCAACAAATACTTCCACTCCATACAGCGGGCGCTCCACTTTAATTAAGCGAGCTAAAAAAAAAAAATATCAAAAGTTCACATTTTTTTACTCACAAATTGTGTACCATAGAAATGTAATACTGGAAATTATCTAAACTCTCTCCCTATTCCTTCTTTTGGGCATTCAAATGCTACGACCAGTAACTGTTTATCTAACCTCTTCCTAAAAAAGTTGCAAGGTGGCAGTCTACAAGCTCCTTCCATAATATGTCTGAAAATTTCGTTATTTTTGATAAGAATATTTGTTAAAGTGAACTAAACTGATTTTTTCCTGACTGTAAATGGACAGAGAGACTAACTGATCATCACTGTCTCTGTAACAGCTATTTATATATCATCAAACATATTGTCTCTTGTAATCACTTTTAACAACTTTAAATCCGGATATTTCAGACATTCATCACAACAGTATGCTTTCTACAGGTATATTTTTTGTCTTGCTCTCTAAAGAGTGTCTGTCTGTCTACACTGGTTTAGAAAGGTTTCAGTACTTTCCCTTAGCGAAGACATGATAACTTACACTCAACGCTGATATTGGCACTTGTCTTGTCGGTTCCACAGTCACACTCATAAACACCCTTATCACTTTCTGCAGCCTTCTTGATCTTCAGGATACGGCGCAAGCCATCTGTTTTTATTGAAATTCTGTTGGAAGCTATTAGTTCTTCACCATCTTTGTACCATTTTACTGGCACATCTTTGCTAAGTTCACACTGCAGAGTAATGTCATCTTTCTCTACAGCACTGTAGTCTTGTAACTTCACCGTGAAATATGGATCGGCCTCTACAAAAGACATAGTGGATAAGATAAATTAGTTACATAAATTTACTAAAATGTCAATATTGTGTCACTTTCTACTAATAAAAATGGTTAATACTTATTCTATAGCACGTTTTGAATTATTTATGTAATTACCCAAGACTTTCAGGTTGGCTTGTGTATTCAAGTCCTTGACTACGGCCTTTATTTCTGAGATATCATCAAGTGTTACTTCTCTCATTTCTAGTTTATGAACTTTGCCTTCTGAAGTAATTAAAACTGTTCTGCTTGTGTGAAGTCTCTTGTCATTTTTGAACCATTTCACGGGCATGTCTTCATGAGAAAGCTCAAACTGAAAGTGAGCTGTTTCCCCCTCTTTCACTGTTTGATCCTGTAGAGGTGATATGAACTTCAGCCTCACACCTGTAATGTAGACACATAAATACAATCAGAAAACAGGCTAAGGTAGTTCTAAAAGACAAATTCTTTATCCTTCTTTTTTATTCTTTTGTTCATGAGAATATACTCGCCTTCCACAAACAGTCTTGCTGTGCTCTTCTTGCCATCAACTTCAGCAGTGTATTCTCCCTCATCATCAAACTGTGAATCATTGATAACAAGAATGTGCTTCTTTCCATCTGCAATGATGTCAAATTTTTCTCCCATCTTGAGTATATCAGTGCCTTTAGACCATATAACATTAGCCTCCCTGGTAAGGACACATTCAAACCTTGCTTGGCGCTTCTCGGGAACAGTGACATCTTTTAGGGGCACAGCAAAGTCCAACTCGATTTCTGGAAGCAGAACATAACACAACATTTGTAATGTGCTCCATGTGAAGTCTGTCTAAGCTGGTGTCGTACGCCGTGGGGCATCGTACCTTTTACTGTCAGGATAGCTGTAGTGACGGCGTTAAAGGCCTGGTAAAGGACTTCGCCAGCTTGTTCTAACTTGACTTTGTGCAAGGTTAGGAAACGTTTTCCTCCTTCAGCTTTGATTTCACATGTCTGGAGAGATGACAGACTTTGTTAAATACAAATACCAGCGTAATGCCAATGCCTTACCACTAGGTGTTTTTAATAAAGGGATTTTCATAAACATTGTGTATGCGGTAAAGAGTCAGGTAGGAAGAATGAAATTGCTTTTCAAGGATAGTTAACACTTCTACTCAATTATTTAAAAATGGAGTACATTTCTTCAGCATTCCACACTGCTTTAGAATGTCAGAATCATTCCACAATATATGTAGGATATTTCTATTATTGCTTGAATTATGTGTTGCAATACCTTAAGAAAATGAAGGCCTTCAAAACTTAGCTTTTATAAGATATAATCCTTACTTAGAGAATCAGTATTTTTTAGTCATATATTCTGGAGTGAGTAGCAATGACAGGTCTTACCATAAAGATTCAAGGAACCTGTTCACAGTATTTAATTTAAATAAATTGTGTTGCAAATTCAAGGATGCTTACAGGTGAAGGTCTCAGGGTTTCTCCTTTCAGCTTCCATTCACCAGGAACATCATCTTCAGATATTTCTGTATCAAAGCTTGCTGTTTCTTTCTCATAAACTGTAACATCCTCTAATGGCTTCAGAAGTTCAACTTCACGTTCTAGAATGCACAAATGAACAAATGAATGATTAGGTCAAGTTTTGATAGAGCTTTTTGATAATTCAGGTTACCTTTCTTGTTTGTTTATTTAGATGTTTTTCAACATTGGCCTACAAGCTGATTAAATATAATCCAAATAAAAGCTTCCTTACCACCAAGGGTCAGTTTAGCTGGGTATCTGCGACCTTCAACTTCCACTGCATATTCTCCAACATCAGCAGGACCAGCATTCTTGATTTTCAGGAAGATTTTATTTCCTTCTTTCAAGATTTCTGTCTTGTCAGTGGGCTCAGCAGGAATTTCCTCATCTCCTTTAAACCATTTAATGTTTGGTGTATCCTTGACAATGTCACAGCTGAAAGTAGCTGTTCCTTTTGGTTTAACATGCTGGTCTCTTATGGGTTTTACTAACCAGTCCCTTATAACTTCTGCATGACAAAAAGTTACAAAAGAAAACAGCTCAGCAGACTTTTATTACAAACAGACATGTCAAAAAAAGAGAAGAAATAGAACTAAGAGATTTTGTATTAGCTTTCAATAGCTGTAAAAATCTTATCTGTCCACTTATTTTGTAAGACTATGAGAAAAGGATTTCATAATTTTAAAACAGCCCAAATATCCTAGAGAGAAAAGAGAACATGGTTTTGGTCACTTACCTACTACCTTGACACAAGATGAGCATGATAGTTCAGAGTCTTCCACAGTAACAGTGTAAGTGCCAGCATCAGAATCATCTGAATCAGTGATTGTGAGGGAATGTGACAAACCAATAACACCTAGAGCAAATTTCCCAGGCTTGGCTATGATGATTTTACCATCCTTTCTCCAGACCACATTTCTTTCTTTGTTAAGCTCACATGTTAAGTACAGTGGCTGGGTCTTAACGACAGTCACTTCTTCTTCAAGGGTTTTCACAAAACGCACTGGGAGTTCTGTGGGAAACAAATTATTTTGATTTGTCTCATTTATATATAAAACATGTGATGCAGAAATACCTTATATAATATGTGCAGTGAATGAGGCAAACAAAAGAATGCATCTACGAACTACTGTAAAATTACGAAGCACCAGTTCTAGTTTGAGGAGTAGCTAGCCTAAACTACTGATAAATTTGAAACAGGGAATACCTTCAACAATAAGTTTGGCTGTAGAGGTCTTCTCTTTGTTCCCCAGTCGTAATACACACGTATATTCACCAGCATCAGACAGCTGGACATCAATAATATGCAGCTTCCTATCTTTGCCATCAGCGATAAACTTGTGTTTTGGGCTCTCTCGGATGTTACTTCCATCCTTCATCCAGCTGGTAATCGCAGTGGATGGTGAAATAAGGACTTCAAAGATTGCAGAAGACCCAACAGACTCAGCTTCTTTTAGCACTATATCCTTCATCTCCTTGACAAACTTCAGTGGTACAGCCTTGAGTTGGTAAGTAAACGGAGGCTCTTCAGGAGGTTTTTCACCACCACTACCTGGCCTGAGTTTCCTTCTTTCTGCATCTGCTGGTGAAGGTGTCTTCTTGGCTGTAATTCAGATTCAGAAATGAATAAACTAATCCTGCTTAACTGCTTTTGATTGTAGGCTGTGCTGATTCTGGTTGGGGTAGATTTAACAGTCTTCTAAGTAGCTAATTTGGGGCTATGTTTTGGATTAGTGTTGAAAGCAGTCTTGATAATACAGAGATGTTTTTGTGATTGCTGAGAGGCACTTGCAGAGTCAAGGCCTTTTCTGCTTCTCATACTGCCCCACCACCGAGTAGGCTGGGAGTGCACAAGAAACTGGGAAGAGATACAGCCAGGAAAGCTGATCCCAACTGACCAAAGCGATATCCTACATCATATGGTGTTATGCTCAGTATATAAAGCAGGGAAAGAGGGAAGGAGGGGCATTCAGAGTTAAGACATCTGCCCTTCAAGGGATGGAACCCTGCTGTCCTGCATATGGGTGAACACCTGCCTGCTCATGGGAAGTGGTGAATGAATTCCTTATTTTGCTCTATTTGTGTGCACTGCTTTTCCTCAACCCGTGAGTTTTCTCACTTTTATCCTTATTCCTTCCCCCCTCCCACCATAGGGGAGTAAGTGAGTTGCTGTGTGGGGCCTGATTACCAGCTGGATTTAAACCATGACAATATATTGCTAGTACTATCCTACCTTTGACTGGACTGATACCCTTTGGAGATTCTTCTTTTGGTGGCTTGGCCTCTGAAGTAGAAGAGCAAGATTGTTAGGAATGCAGTTAAATAAAGATACTTACTAAAACTAAGGCAAGCATTTATTTCACATATCAGATTTTTCCTCCCTTTAGTTACCTACATGTAAAAGGGGAGGAAACGGTATATACGTATCTATACGTTTATAGAACTTACACTGTCCATATCTCAATGGTAAGTTCAGTATCTTGAAGAATGGGAAAGATATATTCAGCAGTAGGGACTGACAGGCAGCTTAGAAGCTCCTGTTTCCTTAATTTGTTGTCCTGCCCATTAATTTGTAAAATTTTGACATTCCTTAACACTTGATTTAAGATTAGGCCCTTGATCAATACTGTCAGCAGAAACAGTTGAAGTACCTATTAAAATTATATGAGGTTGTTTTTTTTTTTAAAAAGCACACACTTTTACTAATGGAGGCCACAAAAATGTAAGTTGTGTAAATCAAATATATGTTTCAGGGCAATCTGGTACTTTTACAAGTGAAGCAAGTTCTATTAGTAACCTAATTTGTGACGAATCATCACAGACTTTCGAAAATATTACCCATGCTATGCTGCTTCTTGTTATCTTTTTGCGAAAGGAAATACAAAAGATACTTTTAATGGGAAAATGATATGAATGAAATGCAGGAGAGATTTTATTGCAGTGGATGGAAAAATGAATGCTGGAAAAAATGTATGAGTTTTCCTGAGAAGACAATGGCACATAGAATGATTTACAAAGTCTTAGAAAAGTGTAAGACTAAGACAACGAACAGTGATTACGCAGATGTATGTACAGACAGATAAGACAAACACATCAAGAGTGGCTGAATGCCAATAAAGCCAGATGACAAACTTGATGGAATTGTGAATGGTGTTGCTAAAACACAATGGCAGGTGGTACTCTCCTGAAGCAAATGGCACACGCACTTCGTGGAAGAATTTGGCATCGGTCTTCCTCACCTCGTTTTGCGTGAGACTTTGCTGGAACATCCAGAACTTCACATGATTCTCCAGATGCATCCAAATTCTTATTTTCACTCAAAAGTCTAGTGGCCTGCTCAGTCAGGTGAGCAGGTTCTGATTTCCGGTATTCTTTCTCCCCTGCTTTCTTGGAAGTTATTATCTTACCTATGCTTGAGGAGTAAGTACCTTCTCCATTTGCAAGGATCCCTTTGCTTGATGGTAATTTGTCTGAGAGCTTTCCCTTCTCTTTTTTCATGGAACCAGATGTGCTTTTTCCAATGCCACGTTCAGGTGATGTTTTTTCATCTGATATACCTTCTGTAGATCGCTTTTCTTCAATTTTATCTTTTCTGCTTTTGTGAGCTTGAGCTTCTTTATGTTCATCCTGAATGGTATGAACCTCTTGAATTTGTTTTTCATCTTGACTTTGTGGTGGCTGAATAGCAACTTTCTTTACTGACTCAGGTATGACTCCCTTTTCACGTTCTCCTACAGAAACGTCACTCTCCATTCCTTCTGTCATCACTGTACCCAATTCTTTTTCCACAGGCAGAATTTCAGGGGCATTTGACTGTCTAATTTTGCCTTTTTTTAAGTGGGAGCTGAAGACAGTTTTTTCTTCCTTCTCTGGTATAATCTTCTCACCTGTTTTATCACTTAGGAGTGCTTTCTCAGTCAATGATTGTCCTAAACCCTCCTCATAGTGAACTTCTTTCTCTGTAGAGTATTTTCCTCTTGCTTTTGTTTCTACTGCTTCTGATTTAAGAACAGACCCTTTAAAGATTGTGTGAGGTTTTTCTCTGGGAACCTCCTCATCTTCAGTGGGGTGTTCTAGGTCAACATCTTTTCTCAATCCTGGCTCAGCCTCCTCAGACAGGTCTAAGGAATGTACTTCTGCTGACGTAAAATCCACATTCTTATCTTTCTTATCATCTTGAATATCATCTTCCATTTTCTTTGCTGCTTTGTTAAGAATCTTATCTATAGGAATTTCAGCTACTGTGCTACCAGATTGCTTCATCCTCTGAATTTTACTTTGTATACCATGCTCCTTCATTGATTCCCCAAGAGATTTCTCAGATTTCTCTGGAGTAAAACCTCCTCTCTCATTTTCATTTCTAAGCTGAGGAGCTTCAGCTATGCCTGCCTCTATGATATCCTCTACAAATGAAGTTTTATCCTTAATGTGAAATTTTTCCTGTTGCAAACTTAATTTTGATTTTTTCTCTTTTCCTAGAAGTCCTTTCTGGTCCCTGGTCTGATATGGCTTTCTGGATTTAGGTACAGAAGTTGATTCAATTTCTTCTTTTTCACAGCCGGGAATCTTTCCTTCATGAAGAACACTAAACTTTTCAGAGACTTTCGCTATGGCATCTTCCCTATGAACAAGCAATTTAATTTCATCCTCCTTTTCTTCTCTGGAATCTCTTTCCATATGTTCAGATGCTATAGAAATCAATTTCTCTTCCTCATCTGATAGTGGTAGTTCATCTTTTGTGTAACTAATGTGATCCATTTCAACTTCTAATTTCTCACCTGTAAGGGTAGTCTTTCTTGAAACTACAGGTGTCATTTCTGGTTCCTCTTCTTCAGAAGCCTGGATGAAATACTTAAGAGACACTTTCTCCTGTTCATGTCTCTCTGAATTCAGTATTCCATCAGCTGTTTCCAGTGAGATTTTATACTCAAGTGGCTCTATGGCTGGAACTGTCTCCTTAGGACTTACTTTCTCTTTTACATGGAAGCTTTTCTCAACCAAAGTCTTCTTTAACACAATTGACTCAGGCTTTTCTTCTTCCACTGAGGGCATTTTATCTCTATGCTTTAGTACAGGTGGTGCATCAGGCTTTTCTGCAGCTACAAAGGTTTCATAGGTAATTTAGAGAGTTAAAATCCATAAGAATAAGAATCAGGAACAATATATTTTAAGACAAATTTTCCAGCTATACCTGAAATAAAATGAACATAGAACACTTTTTCTCTACACAACAGAAAACTTACAACATAATCACAAAAGGAAGGTAAGACTGGCACACATGAACAGAAAACCTAAGCAAACCACTGTTAGTATTGTCTCATTAGATCACCAATTTAAATCCAGTGCAGGTTAAAAGAAGCAGAAAATGACAGCTATCTGGAAACTGGCATTAAATAGGTTAAGTGTGCCACTTCAGGCTATGTCACCAGATCAATGGCCAAGAGACATTCATGATTTGGCTTCTCAAATGCCCAAGATCTGAGCTCTACTGTAACATGAGGTCCTCTGAATGGTGGGCAAGCAGAATGTACATCAGCTCTCCCGGTGGACCACAGTGGCTCAGAGTGTTTCAGAGGAACTGGAACCTTCACAGTTCTTTTTTTTTCACAGCAGGCTTTGTTCCAGGGTCCTAAGCATAGCAGATTAAAGTAGCAATACAACTTTGAAGTTCTTCAACATCACTGCCACTTTTCCTCAGGGCTTCAATGACAAGTCAAAAGCAGGAAACCAAACAACACAACAATTGTTCACAAACATGTGTAACTTCTCCTTTTCTATGCAGAAAATACAAGATGCAATTCACAAAACATGTATCAGGACACAAGGAACATCAAGAAAACAACAGAATAGACAAATTTCATAGTAGGACAACAAATAAAGACACACATTACCATCCAGACAAAAGAGCACAGGCTGGTCTCCATAGTATATCAGAGATGTTTTTGTTTTAAATTAGGTGACAGTACCTAGATTAACAAGATCCTTGAACAGGATCTCAAATCTTCCTGTAATGAATGAATTATTGTACAGCTCTTCACTCTTTTTATACTGAAATTATTTAGCTATGTCAGAGAGAAAAACCCTACAAAGTGCATAGAATACACATAAATACCTGCTTTCTTTCCAACAACCGGAGTTGTCACTGGAGCAGTAACAGTGGGTGCTGGTTCTGCAGCTGGTTTTGGAGATTTTAGAGCTGTATGGGAAAAAAAGTTTTAATACATTATTTCCAGTATGATGTTCTTTAAAATGTTTTGTAGATGGTGTGAAAGTTCTAGTCTTAATAATTCTAAAGGCCTTCATGTGGGTACTTTTGAGATTCAGCTGCACAGGGTGCTGAATCATCTTATCTAGACTGTGCTTTTGCCAAGAAAGGTTGGACCAGATTACCCTTGAAGTTACCTTCCAACCTGGTATTCTACAATTCTATGAATGCCCTTTCAGTGAGAAATCCCTGAATGAAAAATACTAGACACAAAAGAAAGGCTTGACCAGTATTCACAATTAAAGAATTCTTACCTACTGCAGGTTTAGGTTCAGGCCCAGGAACTGGGACAGATGCTTGCTTAGTTTCTGCCATTTCAAACACAGAAATTACAAGTAGGTTAGTTTACATTTTTTGCAATCACATTGAGCATTAGTAGTTAGGAGCAAAACCACAGAGAGAGCGCGAAACGAAGACAGAATTCATTGGTTTCTATCTTATTTGGCCAAAAAAGCGGGAAATTACCTTGATATTAACTCTTGTAAAGCAAGATTGGAAACAATGGAAAAAAGATGAATTTTTCAAGCATTGAAGAATAAAGACAACAAGAAATCCAGAAGATTGGAAACTGGTTAATGAGGACACAGTAGTCATGACAGACTGGAGGACAGTAATGCATTATGTTAATATAGCATGATACTCAGCACTGAATATCCTTTAGTTGCTGCAATAAGGAAAAAGAGCACCACACGTCTGTACCTTTTGGTGGTTCAGGCACATGTTTCTCCTCTTTTTTTATGACAGGTATCTCAGTTTTCTTCGTAGGAATTTCTGGGACTTTAAAATAATATTTTTATTTTGTAAGGTATATTAAAAAACCTTAAATCCCTAAATAGAATACCTTCAAGTGGATTTAAAAGTTTTCATTGTTTTCACATGTAAACAGTTTCAGATGTTCACAAGGTTTAGGAGTATGTATTGAAGTAAGACTTGAATAAATTAGAAACTATAAATCGGTAAAAGGACATATATTTGTAAAATGTTACCTAAAAGAATGCTTGGATCAACTGTTTTTGGTATAGTTATATTTTTATCAGTATTATATAAAATATTGATAAAGCTCTTTTCTGTACACGATGAAGATTGAGAAACAATCCCAAAATGCAGAATTCAGACCCAAATGTGAATGTCAAACTTGGCTGTGCTTCCAGCTAAGATTTAAATTGCACAATTAAGTCAAAGCAAGCCATCTTTTAAGATATCAGTTTCATTCCTGAATTTAAGAGAATACTACTTAGTAGTGGGAGTTTAAAAAAAAAAAATCATTTAATAAATAGATTTGAAAGTAATCTAGTACCTTCAGGTTTCTTAATTTTTTCTACTGGTGTAGGTACTGGTTTAACTTCTGGTTTAGGTTCTTTTTCTGGTTTAGGTTCTTCCTCTTCAGGTTTCTTTTTAAGAACTTCAAAAGAAAAGAAATCTGGTTTTAAGTTTTTAAAGCACATGGAAACAAAAAAATAAGATAGTGAACAGGACAAAGATTAAAAACATTAACCATAAAGAAACAGGAAAATAAAATATATAGCTCAATAGAAATGGAAGATTTGTGTAATTATTCAAGATACTATTCTGAAAGCAATTTAAAATTCAAGCCATCTAAGGAAAAAAGACATTTTTGTTAAGAGCAGTCCATCTGAGAGGAAAGATTTTAATGTTAACTGACTATGATACAATAAAATTTCTTGTAATATCTTATATATTTATTCTCTTATTTAAACGATGACTTGCTATAGGTAATTATGAATTATTAACTGCAGTTAAAGATTATTTTTAGGGACACAATGCAGGATTATAGATTAAACTTCCATTGACTTCAGTGAGAGAACAGGACTACATCCTCAAGTACTGTATTTGGAGAGCTCAAATTTATATAATGTCTGTTTTCCATTTTATTGATTTCACTTATTTTTGTCCCCTCAGTTCTCCGTCTTGGATTTGTAATGACACTGCCATCTGAAAAATGGAATTTTATACTTTATTATGTTGTCTGAAATTTGAAAGTTGGCTGCAAGGTACACAGGCACGAATCATCCTCCTGTGATATTTTGAAGAGAACTGAAATTAGTGTTTCATTTTTCTAAGCAATAGTTGAGCACAAAATGATTCAGAATGCCCCAGAGGTTGCAGGAAAGGGGACTGATGTCCAATAGTACCGTGGGGTTCTGTGATCTGAGTGGTACTTCTAAGAAAACCATAAAAGAGAATACATAGACTACACATGTAACTTTAATAACATTTACACTGTCACTGGACAAGGGTCCAGAAGCTGAAGACAGTGGAAAACTCTCAACTCCAGTATAAAGAGATCAGGAAAACGGAAGAGAGAGAGATAGGGAACTAGATTTCCAATGTTCTGCTCTGTTTTCATTACAGATCCTTTGGATCTGAGAGACTTGCAGGCCGGCCCTCCCTTCATCCCTGCAACTACAACTGCTTTTCCCAAGAAACGGACATCAGATAGTATTGGATCACGTAATTTTCCATACCACATACATAAAACAATTTTACCTAGGGGAATATGCTGGACAATGTTAAAATGCTGGGTTTTTTAAAACAGAGCCAAGTTACTATACCTCTTTTCAAAACAACTTCTTCTTTTGGTGGGGGAGTAGCCTCAGGAATTACTCTGCGAGGTTTCTTTACCAGTCCAGGCACTTAAAAGAATATTATTCCAGATTTTATTACAGGTTCATAACAGTAGTAAGAGCTAACCAACAACTAGCCTGTCCAGACAAATCAAATGCTAGTTCAGTACTGCATATTAAATCAAACGTAAAACTGTAGATACCAAAGTCAATAGTTTTAATATATTTTCTATATAATCTGCATACAGCTGTCATCCAAGTTTATATATAAGAGACAGTTTTCATACAATTCAACATGAGAGAAGTATGGTTTGAGAAAACCATAAGGGTTATGTATTCAAGAAGAGTCATCATCAAAGTAACTTTTTTATTTCCTTGTCCTCTTTTACTACAGGCTCATGTTACACATCTATTCATATAAGCCGTCTGTCTGGGATATTCATATGGATCCACTTTAATCTCCAAACTTGGAACAGCATTTAGATGGAATGTCCACTGCTTAGCTGCTTAGTTTATCTTAAACTCCAGTACATATGAATAAAACAAAGGCATCGTTGTGAAGTGGCTTGCTCAATACATTACTCATTCCCATCTCTAGAAAGTGTCCTCTCACAAGAATAAGTTACATTTCAGAAAAATAATAAACTAAGTATGTTAGAACAATACTGTATACACTTAAACAGTATTTTACTTTTTATTTCTAGGCAAGTAGAACACCAAAGTGAGCATCTACACAAGTGATAAAATTCATAAAACCTCTCTCACTCTTCTATGTTTCTGTCTCTTGCATCTCACAGATTGCATGATGGGCGGTTAAAGTGGACATTAATATAACACAAACACATATGCCCAAGATGGGGGTGCACTGTTGAGCATAATGTAACGTTGACAGTGTTCAGATATATTTAAGCAAATTAAAGAAGAAGATACTGAGAACTACAACTTCGGACTCATGAGAGGTTTATTTTAAGCAAGATTCTTATATTAGGTAGGTACCTTTAGCAGGTGGGGGTTCCAATTTCGGAGGCTCACCAGGTTTTGCAACCACAGCTTTCTTCCTTGCTTCGGGAGCTTTAAAGAAAATTATTTGAATTTTACAACACACATTAGACTCAAAAAAGAAAGGAGTTTTCTAAAAAATCCAAACACATCATTAATAGTATTGATGTAACAGAAGGACAAAAGCTGCAAAGCTAAGATCCTTGCTGATTAACTGTTTAGAAAAAGTCAGATGGTCTGTATGAAGCACAATTGATCCGAAACACATGTTCATACAATAACACCAGCAAATTATTGCTGGGGATTCTTTTCATTTGTAAGAATATGTTAAAGAGAGAAGAATTATGTTAAGGATAGAAGAATGTGTTAACTTGATTAAAACTGTTATAATAATTTTTTTTTTCTCTGTAACTATTGAAAAGAACCCATATAAATTGCCTTGGCATAACGCTGATAAAAAATCATGAGGAACTGAGAATTAGTGAGGCGCACCATTGAAATATAGTATATTAGAAAAGAAATAAAAAAGACACAAAATGATAGGTCAAAAGCATGCTTTTCAAGATTCATCAGTATAATTTTAAAAGATTATGTTTTGAGTTTCCACTGTTATTTGTGGCTTCAGATGATTATACCTTTAAGTAGCTCTTTTGCCAGTTTAATATCTTCTTTTGGAGCAGGTGGTGGTGGCTTCCGCTTTTCAGGGACCTTCTTTTCAGGTTGCGGCACTTTAAGTAACATTAGGTAGATTTAGAATAAATTTCCTACGATGGTAGTTATGTGAAGAGTAATGTACAAACCTAAAGACCACCATTTTCCATTTCCAGTGAAACCAGTGAAAAAATGTCATTGAATTAAATGGGAGCATGAAAGAGCCTTAGGTTACTGCTCCATAGCATGCACACATTACAAATATCCAAGCTGACTTAAAAAAGCATGTTAATAACATGAGAACAAAGGTAGAAAGCCAAATGATGGGAAGACTTGTGGACAAGAAACAAAATGAAAGCATTTAAAACAATCTTCAGGTTATACTCAGAATTAAATGACAGGAAATAATTTCCAGAACACAACAAAGGAAGAATCACAGAAAGACTTACAATGTACAGGTGACCAACAAAATACAGGCACATGTGGGAAAAATGAGAGAGCAAGAAAAAAACTGCACATGATAATGAAAGAAAGGTGTGTGGCAGCCTCTAGGGAAGTACTTTGTATACCTTCAACTGGTAAAGCTTCTTCAACTTCTACAACTGGAATTTCTTCTGCTTCTTCAGGCTCAATCTCCTCTGTGATTTTATACTCTTTAAAGAATATTCACAACTAGTGTAAGTTTTCACTTATAAGATCGTTTCACGTGAATAGTTAAACAGATGTAACAAAGCAAATCTACTCCAACAGACACAGACAAATACACATTAGGGTAAGTAATCACTCAGGATCTGTTACCTTTGCAGTTAATGCAAGATTTTGAAAAACTACTTTCTTTTCTAAGCATGAGTCAGGATTGTGTGAAGGATAGAATTTTTAATGTATACAATATAAACTAAACATTAAATTTGTGGATGAATCATTGCAACAGGAAAGAATAAAAATCTCAAAGCTCTCAATTAATTTAAGATTATAACAACAACAGCAAATTATAAATACTAACTTCTGAGAGACCCCAATTTAGTGGGAATTTAATATTATCTTGAAGAGATTTTTCCTGTGCAGGAGCATATATTTTACTTCCAAATATGAAGATATAGTAACAGATACAAGAAAAATTGACTAGTATAAGCTAAAATATGAAGTGAACAACTTAAGAACATCACAATGGGAGAAAAAGGAAAATGTCTACTTTAAAGCTCATGCTTGGAAGAACAGGACAAAGGATTGTTCTTAAGAGTAATATCTATGTTGGCACAAACCTTCACTTGGTAGTGATTCAGGTATTTTTGGAATAGCAACTGGTACTTTCTCCTCTGAGACAGGTTTCTCGGGTACCTCAGGCACTTAAAAAAGATATTAAGTTTCTTTTATTTGTGTGTATATAAATGTACATACGAAACGTAAAAAGACAAAGACATCTAGCACACACAAAACCACAGTAACAGTGGCCATAACCATGAAAGACTGCTCCAGTCTTTCTCAAGGTAGGCTACATTCAACTGACACTCAGATATGAACAAAGAAAAGAAAGAATATAGAAAACATTTCTCAGGAGATGCCTCCTGGGAATATGTACCTTTGGTTGGAGGAGGCTCTGGTTTTTCTAATAGTGACTTTTTAGGTGTTGTAAGAGGCACTTTCTCTTCTGGGATAGTTCTCTCTGGCACTTCAGGTTCTTTAAAGATATTAGTAAATTTTCATTTTTGTGAATATTAAGACACATATGTACACATAATAGTGAAGAGTGCAATGACTAAAAAGAGTAGGGCATACAAAACATGAAGAAGAATAAATTTAAGCAGCAGATTATTCATTTTGCACTGCATACATCAGTGAAACAAGGGAAAAGGCATTCAGAGAACAGAGATAAGGAGATGCTCAGTCACTGATGTGTGTACCTTTAACTGAAGGAACTGTATGTTTTCTGAGGACAGGAACAGGTTCTGGTACTTTTGGCACAGCAACAGGCTCTGGTTTCTTGGGTACAGCCACAGGTTTCTTTGGCACAGCCACAGGTTTCTTGGGCACAGCCACAGGTTTCTTGGGCACAGCCACAGGCTTTTGAGGAATGATCACTGGCACCTCCTCTTCTGCCTCTTCTTCCTCAATCACCTCAGGCACTTTAAAGATATTAGTTGTTTTTACTTGAATGAGCTAAAGGTCATGCACATAGAGATACAAAATGACCAAATGGTGCTCTCACCCCTCCCCACAGAGTGCAGAGGGGCAAAGAACACTGAGCACCGCAGCAATGGAGGGGCCGTGGCAGGCCCTTTCAGAACACCACCCTATACCTTCAGCTGGAGAGACTTCTGGCTCTCCAGGCTCAGCAACTGCTGCCACCTCTTCTGGTGCTTCCCCCTCTTCTTCCTCTTCCAGGACCTCAGCTTCAGGCATCTCAGGCACTTCAAAGATATTAGTGCATTTCATTTTACATTGTTGAGAACATATGCCAAGCAGGAAGAAGAAGCAGGGGTTCACAGACACAGAGCATCACAACAGCCAGCTCCAACCCTCACACACCACACAGCACCCTTTTCCCAGCACACACAGCCTTAACAGTCTCAGTCAGGAAACAGAGACAGGCCAGGAGAGGGTAGGACAAGGCTGAGGAGAAGAACATGAAGTATCTTCTTTGCTGAGTTATTCATGAAGACAGGTACCTCTGGGTGCGGGAAGCTCTGGTGCTTTGGCAGTGGGCACAGGCAATTTTTCCTCACGAGTAGGCTTCCTGGGCACCTCGGGTGCTTCAAAGATATTAGTAGCAGTCAGTTTTATACATACAGCAGGAGGATGCACAGTGAAATGTGAACTGGAGATGCACTCATGAACGGAACCAAAGGGGTCTCACGGCATCAGCCCATGTCTCTGTCTCTCTCACTCGGTCACACACACACACAAATCCCCACAGGGCACAGGCTCAGAGTAGTGATGCCGGGTAGGTTCTGTGAGAGAACTGCTGGCTATGCATAGGCTTGAGGGTGAGCTGTGAATTAGGGTACTTAGCAGCCTTTCCTCCCTTGGAGGAGGAGAGCCCTTCATTCTCAGCCCTGCTAGGACCTGGCTTTTCTCTGGGAGCAACCTCATCCCATGTCTTCTCTGTTACCATTCCTCAGGAATCTGCTGGTGCTTTATGTTCAGCAGTTTGGGTAGTGACAGGATGAGGAACAAAGTTTTTCTCATTTTTACCTATTTTTGTCCTTCCTTATATCGATTCTTTGCTTATGCTTTGCTTTTTTTTTTTCTTTTTTTGGTTTATTTTCTTATCCTAAGTACCTCTTCAATTTTCATTTCACTGTGGCAAGTTCCACAGCCTGTACAGTGCAGTGGTTTTTATAATGATTCTTTCTTTATTATAAACCCTACAAGTGTCAGGAAATTCTTTTAAAATTTTCTACACTCTCACTTCTTACTGCACTTGTGCATTGCTGAGTAAAAATCAGGCTTTTGTTTCATTTCGTCTATTATATATACTACCTGAGTCTACCAGAAGAGTCATGTAGACTCTTGTCAATTTAAGATAACAAATTTGGGCAGCCGTATGGAAAACTTATGATCAGTTTTTAAAAAACAACATTTTATTATCTACTGATTCAGAATAAGAGACCAATGTAGTAAACTCAAAATGTAACTTTAGTTGTTTATAAAAATTACTACATTATCAAATTCCTAACTGATACACAGAGCAGAATGTAGAAATTTCAGGAGCTCACAAATGAACAGAACAACAGACATCAGAAATAACATGTAAGACAGAAAGGACACTCTCACTCAGACTGATGCACAAAGCGACAGGTACCTGGAACTGCTGCCGGTTCTGGCTTTTTTGGCACAGTTACAGGTGTAGGCTCTTCCAGAACACCTTTCTTGGGCACCTTGGGAACTTCAAAGATATTAGTGTATTTTAGTTTTGTGGGCACTGCAGGTGTCAATGTAACAGTAAGACAATCAGTAGTACATGCACGCAGTCTTTTTTGAGAAAGTGCTGTGGTTACATTCAGTCATCAGCTCTGCTTTGCTTCCAACCTGTGGAATGACCAGGGTGCCCAATGCATGGCACAGGAGATGGGAACACTGTGTGGTCTTTGTTTTTTGGTCAGGGTGGAAATGTAGAAAATATATCTGGCTTCTTAGTAACAGATGATCCGATATTTATTTATGGAATCCTAGTGTATTTGTGTATCAGCCACATAAAATTCATTATTACTTTGTCATTGTAACAGGTTTTTTTAGGAAAGTAGCATTTGATTTATCATTACCATCTTTTCTTTTTCTGTCAACTATTTCCATTCTTTACACCTCCTCTTAAGTTTCTATGTTCCACAGTTCCCGTCATTAAAATTCTACTGTAGAAATATATATACTTCTTATATTCTCTCTTCTCTTATGGGTTCTATTAATGTGGTAATAAGATAATCACTAGATACATCCAGTCATTTGCTAGCAAAAATTCCTCATGTACATTGGCATTACCTTACTTTAAAAGAGGTAGAGAACTTATTCTGCTGCTGTCATCTATTAGAAATTTCAGGGATGCAATGTTTTGTTCTTTAAACTTAAAGGCTCATTTCCAGGCTCTTCTTCAGAAAAGCATATTATTCTGTTTAAACTAAACAGTCAGCAATGTTAATTCTTAGACTTCACTAAAAGTTCAGTAAGCTAGACATATTTTTCAAGGAATAAAATCTTTTTTTTCTGCCATGTTTTTGACACTCCACATTGCACTTCATATTTCTTAGGCACCTATCTCTGATAGGTCACCATAAAAAAATTAGTTTAACTGAAGCCCAGAAGAGCATGATTTTTTTTCTAATGATGATACTAATAGTGTTCTGTACCTTTGGCTGGTGGTGGTTCTGGCTGTTTGGGTACTGCAGTAGGCTTCTTTTCTTGTGGGACAGCTTTCTTGGGCACCTTGAGCACTTTAAAGATATTATTTCACCTTAATTTCACAGTTAAATTAGTAGGAAAGATCGTAACAGTCAAAGAGTTTAGATATTTCTAAGCACTGAAACATTCCTCTAGTGACTGGTTGGTTAGTCATGCACAAAGACAGGAACAGCAGAGGTTAAGGGTCGAGGACAAGTAACAAATCTTACACAAAAGAAGGGATAACAAATGAAAATATTAATCAATACACTAAAAGAAAAAAACACCTCTCTCCAGAAGATATACCTGTAGCTTGTGGAGGTTCTGGTTTCTTTGGCACAGCCACTGGTTTCTTGGGCACAGCCGCAGGCTTTGGGGGAACAACCACTGGCACCTCCTCTTCTGCCTCTTCTTCCTCAATCACCTCAGGCACTTTAAAGATATTAGATCCTTTTACTTGACTGAGTTTAAGGTCAGCAAACAGGCAAATGGCAAAGCAGGAAAGTAAAGACTTGACAGACAACCAGGGAGTCCTCTTCAGCTAAATACTCCTGCCTAAGGTGGACTCGGTGCAAAGAGCCCAAGGCTTACGAGACGGGGGCTTCTGGAAAACCCCACCCTCTTTTGCGGGGAGTGTAGAGGCACACAGAGATACAAAATGACCAAATGGTGCTCTCACCCCTCCCCACAGAGTGCAGAGGGGCAAAGAACACTGAGCACCGCAGCAATGGAGGGGCCGTGGCAGGCCCTTTCAGAACACCACCCTATACCTTCAGCTGGAGAGACTTCTGGCTCTCCAGGCTCAGCAACTGCTGCCACCTCTTCTGGTGCTTCCACCTCTTCTTCCTCTTCCAGGACCTCAGCTTCAGGCATCTCAGGCACTTCAAAGATATTAGTGCATTTCATTTTACATTGTTGAGAACATATGCCAAGCAGGAAGAAGAAGCAGGGGTTCACAGACACAGAGCATCACAACAGCCAGCTCCAACCCTCACACACCACACAGCACCCTTTTCCCAGCACACACAGCCTTAACAGTCTCAGTCAGGAAACAGAGACAGGCCAGGAGAGGGTAGGACAAGGCTGAGGAGAAGAACATGAAGTATCTTCTTTGCTGAGTTATTCATGAAGACAGGTACCTCTGGGTGCGGGAAGCTCTGGTGCTTTGGCAGTGGGCACAGGCAATTTTTCCTCACGAGTAGGCTTCCTGGGCACCTCGGGTGCTTCAAAGATATTAGTAGCAGTCAGTTTTATACATACAGCAGGAGGATGCACAGTGAAATGTGAACTGGAGATGCACTCATGAACGGAACCAAAGGGGTCTCACGGCATCAGCCCATGTCTCTGTCTCTCTCACTCGGTCACACACACACAAATCCCCACAGGGCACAGGCTCAGAGTAGTGATGCCGGGTAGGTTCTGTGAGAGAACTGCTGGCTATGCATAGGCTTGAGGGTGAGCTGTGAATCAGGGTACTTAGCAGCCTTTCCTCCCTTGGAGGAGGAGAGCCCTTCATTCTCAGCCCTGCTGGGACCTGGCTTTTCTCTGGGAGCAACCTCATCCCATGTCTTCTCTGTTACCATTCCTCAGGAATCTGCTGGTGCTTTACATTTAGCCGTTTGGGCACAGACAGGGCAGGGAACAGAAATCCCATCATTATTACTATATTATTATTACTACTCGCCTCTATTTCCCTTCTGTTTTTTCAATTATTTTCCAGTGTTTGTGGGGGCTTTTGAGTTAGGTTTCAATGCTTCCGTAATCCTGTATATAGACATTGAATTTGGTAAGGGTGAAAGAGCCACCTGCATAGCAAGCGTGATGCAGAATTGTGATGCACAAATACAGAACATCAGTGGTCTTGTATGTAATAATTATGTGCAATGCAATTGTATATTTGAGGAACCCAATTTCTAGGGTCCCCATGAGGTTATGGTCAGATGAAAATTAAGTCAGACCATCCTGATCGACCACACATTTGATTAAGTACTGCATTAATAAAAAGTTCAGAGTATTTGTTATTTGGGATCTAGGTCTGTATGCCTAAGTCTTAAAATAATACTGTCCTGTCTAGGTATGTTCCTCTTTTTACTTTGGGCCTTCTTTTCCCATACTAACTTAAGTTCCTTCACAGTCCATTAAACCTGTCTTTCCTGCTTATTTTCACTGAAGCGATCAGGTTTTTTGGTGTTTTTTTTTCCCTGTTTGTCTGTTTTTAATATTGCTGTGTCATGACCGTGTCTGGTAGCTACCACTGTACCATAGGACAGTGGTAGTTGCCAGTTCATAATGATTAAACAAAAACACTTTTGATAAAAAATTATATTACTTGAGATTCTTGGCAAAATGATAAAGACAAGTTTTCATTAAAAATCCAAATTAGAAAGCTCTTTCCCATTCTAATTGTATAATTTCTACACAGAGCAGAATTTCAGAAATTTCAGGAGCTCACAAATGAACAGAACAACAGACATCAGAAATAACATGTAAGACAGAAAGGACACTCTCACTCAGACTGATGCACAAAGCGACAGATACCTGGAACTGCTGCCGGTTCTGGCTTTTTTGGCACAGTTACAGGTGTAGGCTCTTCCAGAACACCTTTCTTGGGCACCTTGGGAACTTCAAAGATATTAGTGTATTTTAGTTTTGTGGGCACTGCAGGTGTCAATGTAACAGTAAGACAATCAGTAGTACATGCACGCAGTCTTTTTTGAGAAAGTGCTGTGGTTACATTCAGTCATCAGCTCTGCTTTGCTTCCAACCTGTGGAATGACCAGGGTGCCCAATGCATGGCACAGGAGATGGGAACACTGTGTGGTCTTTGTTTTTTGGTCAGGGTGGAAATGTAGAAAATATATCTGGCTTCTTAGTAACAGATGATCCGATATTTATTTATGGAATCCTAGTGTATTTGTATACCAGCCATGTTTCCTAAATGCCTGTGTTCTGTGCTGGTTTAGGCAGTCATTGCCATCTTTTTACTTGTCACTTGGGTGCTATCACTATTTTTATCCTTCAGGTTGACTTAGTCTATCTTTTTCTGCCTTTTGCATGTTTCCTCTCTTCTTTAACTGCTCATATTTTTCCTCTGTTGTCTCCTGGCTTTCATTCTAACCACTAGATGTTGCTTATAGCTGTTTCTTGTTATATTAATTTCAATTACTTAAATTATTGTATCATCACTCTGAGGTGGTACTTCACTTGAGGAATGTCATTGTATTTAGGATGGAGAGAATCTGGTGGCAGAGAGAATGTTTTCTCTGGCCGGTGCTTGGGACTTCTAAACGAAATGAAATGATGCATCACTGCGTCAATGTATAGTGTCTTCGGTTTTAGTGTGTCTTAGGTAATTTTTTTGTATTTCAATTATAAATGCATTTTGAAAGGCTCACTGTGTTACATACTCACAATAATTTTACAGCTCTTTAATGCTACTTTTACAAAGTAACAACTTTGCAAATCCCATAGTCGAAAATGTTTATATATGACCAAAATATAGGCAAACTATAAATAAGTGCTTAAAGAAAATCATCCACTCCATTATACAGATACATAGAGATATTTGTGATTATTTTGCTCTATGAATTAAAACTGCTACCCTCTGCTGAAACCTTTAGTTTCTATTTATTTTGTCTTTCCTCATAGAATCACAGAATCATCTAGGTTGGAAAAAACTTTTAAGATCACCAAATGTAACTGTAAATATAACACTGCCCAGTCTAAACCATGTATGAAGCCATCCCTACTAATAATGTGAACAACTGTTTATGAACTCCTTCTCTTGCATCTATAAGTTTTTGGCATTTTTTTGATAGACAGGAGTTTATCATATCTGCTTGATATGACATAAACCCAGTACAACAAAAGTTTAGATGGTTTTAGTTGGGGAAACATTTCACACCCCTGCACAGCAATTCGTATTTGGTACATCTGTCCCGTATTTTCGATATCAGAGTATACAGGGAAAGATCAATTTAAACTGAGATTCATTTAAAAAAACCCTTCAAAGCAAACAACACCCTTCCTTAGGATGATAATAGTGGTGACATGTACCTTTAGGAAGTGAAGCTTCTGTTTTTTTAGATAGAGCAGGGGGCACTTTCTTCTCTGGAACAGTCCTCTCAGCCATCTCAGGCACTTCAAAGATATTAGTGCATTTCATTTTACAGTTACAATAAAACTCAGTATTAAATACAGATAAACACAAAGGACAACAGACGTTTTGAAGTAACAATTTAGCACACACTCATACTCAACGTGATTTGTTTAGTAAGCATCATTTAAATCAGATCAAAAATGACAGACAGTACAAAAGAGGTTAAAATAATACTTAAGAGAAGAGTCAGCATGATTGTCATGTATTCATGATAACATGTAGCTTTGAGTGATGGAGGTTTTGATTTTTCAGGGACAGCCAGAGAAATTTGCTGGGTCAGCCTTTCAGGCATTGCATGTTCTTTAAGATATTAGTATCTATTAGTTATGTGTATTAAGCTTTAAAATGAGCAGTGAAACAACATACTCAAGGGAAGGAAAAGAGATCCCCTGCATAAGAAGTACCTTTAGGCTGTGCAGCTGCTCGCTTTTTAGCAGTAACATGCTCTTCCTTTTCGGCCAGCTTGGCTGGTGGTGGTTCCTCCGGTGCCAAAACAAACTCTGGTTCTTTGGATGTCACTTCAGGCTTTGGTTTTTGAAGTGGTGTAAAAGGCTCTAATTTTTGGGGTGCTAAAACTGTTTCTGGTTCCTCAGACACCATGACAGGTTCTGGCACAAAAGGCTTTGATTTTCTGGACACTGCAATAAGCTTTGATTTCTGGGAACCTGCAGCAAAGTCTGTTTCTTCAGCTGCTACAAAATCTGGTTTTTGGGGCAGCACAAAATGTTTTGTTTTGGGGGGCACCAGAACACGCTTTGATTCTTGGGTCAATTCAACTGTCTCTGACTCCTCAGACACCACTATGAGTTCAGATTCCTCAGGGGTGATAAGTGGTTCTGGTTTCTGGGATTCCAGAGCCGGCTTTTGTTTTGAGGACATCACACCATACTTTAACTTTTGGGGTGGCACATCAGGCATGGTTTCCTCAGGTACTACAACAAATTCTTGTTTCTCAAGCACTACAACGTGTTCTAGTTCTTGGGATGCCACAATGGGCTTCTGTTTCGGAGGCATCACACCATACTTTAACTTTTGGGGTGGCACATCAGGCATGGTTTCCTCAGGTACCACAACAAATTCTTGTTTCTCAAGCACTACAACGTGTTCTAGTTCTTGGGATTCCACAATGGGCTTCTGTTTCGGAGGCATCACACCATACTTTAACTTTTGGGGTGGCACATCAGGCATGGTTTCCTCAGGTACCACAACAAATTCTTGTTTCTCAAGCACTACAATGTGTTCTAGTTTTTGGGATTCCATGAGGGGCTTCTGTTTTGGGGGCATCCCCCCATGTTTTAGTTTTCGGGATGCCGCATCAGGCTTGGGTTCCTCCGGCACCACAACAAACACTGGGTTCTCAGGCACTACAACACGCTGTGGTTTTTGGGGGTCAGCAACAAGCTTCTGTTTTGGGGGCATCACATGATGCTTTAGTTTCTGGGGTTCTACATGGGGCATGGGTTCCTCAGGTACCACAACAAACTCTTGTTTCTCAAGCACTACAATGTGTTCTAGTTTTTGGGATTCCATGAGGGGCTTCTGTTTTGGGGGAATCACACCATGTTTTAGTTTCTGGGGTTCTACATGGGGCATGGGTTCCTCAGGTACCACAACAAACTCTGGTTTCTCAGGCACTGCAACACGCTGTGGTTTTTGGGGGGCAGCAACAAGCTTCTGTTTTGGGGGCATCACACCATGCTTTAGTTTTTGGGATGCCACATCAGGCTTGGGTTCCTCAGGTACCACAACAAACTCTGGTTTCTCAGGCACCACAATATGCTCTGGTTTTTGGAATGCCACAACAGATTCTGATTTTTGGCGTATCGAAACAGTCTCATGCTCCTCAGATGTCAAAATATGCTCTAGTTTTTGAACTGCCTTTACAGGCTTTTGTTTTCTGGCCACTCCAACCACTTCTGGTTCTTGCGGTTCCACCTCTTGAGGCTTTGGTTTTGGTTGTCCTGCAATGGACTTTGGTTCTTGAGAAACTGGAACAGGTACTTTCTTTTCTGGCAAAGTTGTCTTGGCCACTTTATGTACATAAAAGATATTAGTTCTCAATTTAACAACTGCACTGACATCATACTAAAATTAAGTCAACCATAAAACACAAAAAGACAAATGTAATGAAAATATTAAAAACATATTGGGTGTCGATCATTTATGCCGGCCTTTAAAATGATGAATATATGACATTTGGGCTTTTCTCTCTTATCTCTCAAGAGCACACACACACACTCCCCCTCACAAAACTCATGCTCCCATTTGGAAGTACACACAAGCACTAATAGTATAACTTAAGATATAAGTAAAAGCCATGGTGATTGTCAACAGAATGGACAGGACAAAAGATGTTAATTTCAGCCGATACGCTGAAGATTCTTTCAAGAAATAACAGTGATGGCATCTAGTTTTTCTTGGTGGAGCTTCTGGTTTTTCAATCACACTGATATCTTCTGCTCTTAGCTACCAGAATGGGTACTTTCTTTTCTTCTCCTGTTATAACTTTTAAGGTATTTGCTGTCATGATTTTCATGAACCCAAGCAGGTAGAACAGGAGAAATACATGAAAATAATAAGAAGAGCTGAAGTATAACATACGGGCAATGCAGACATCCAAGATTTGCCACTATTTTTCAAAAACAACCATGTATGTCTGTTTCACACACATATGCAGATAAATAGAACAAGCATAATTTAGAATTTCAGAAAACAGAAGGCCTGGATAATTACAATGTTAAAGAAAAGAGGAAAAACATTGCTTTTGTTATTTTATTAGCATTGAGATTTACCTTCCTTTGGTGGAAGTTCTGGTTCTTCAGGTGCAGCCTCTGGTTCTGGGACAATCACAGGTTCTGGTATTTTTTGCACAGGTATTTTCTTTTCTGGAACAACTTTCTTCGGCACCTCAGGTTCTTTAAAGATATGTATTATTTTTAATTTCAGGAATTTGAAGAATAGGAATTAAAAAGGCAACAACAGCTCCAAGGTAAAAAATACCTCACAGCATCAGGAAAAAGCCCACCCTCATAAGCCATTTGGGTTTTTTTTCCATATTGCTTTACACACTCTATTAGCAGCCCCTGTTACTTACTGGGAGCTATTCACAAATGAAGAAGACAACAAAATCTGCAACACTTATAAATATATTGTATAAAGGATACAAAAAGGCCGCTAACACAAATGTAAGAAAGATAATATTTAAAGAAACAGATTAAAATTTTTGTGCAGTCTTGTTACTATTAAACATGTACCTTTGGGTGGTGGAGGTTCTGGTTTTTTAGGAACTTCTATGTGTATTTTTTCTTCTGAAATCACTTTCTTGGGCACCTCAGGCACTTTAAAAAAAGCAGGTAATTTTATTTATATGCATTTTGAAAATATGTCTGCAGCGGTCACACACTAAGAAAAAGTAAATCTCAGGGACGTCAAAAGCATCGGTGGTTTTGGACGTGAATATGTAATTTCTCCTTTTGCTAGAGAAAATTCTCACTGCTGACTGCGTTACAGATGCAAAAACTACAATTGAAATGACAAAAATATTTTTAAATACATTAATAGTAAAAGCAAATTACCATGATGTTAAAATGGTACCCTAGAAAACTAAGGGGTTTTCTTTCCTTGCATAAAATTACTTCTAGTCTCTGGGTGTTCTGGTTTCTTTGATATTTTAACTGAAATCTCTTCTGGGACCAGTTCCTTTGATACCTCCAGCTCTCGAAAGATATCAGTAACTTCTTACTATCAGAATTTCATAAGACTAAAGCATAACAGCAGATCACTCAGTGAAAACACCATCTAAAAAGATCTATTTTTTTCACTCAAAACATTTGCTCACTTGAAAAACCTTTGACAAAAGGAGAAAATGCTAACAGAGGTCTTGAATACTGTATTCTGTCTTGTTAAAACAAGAAAAGAGGGTTTTTTTTTTTGATTCTGTACTTTTCTTATAATGTCAAGTATCTTTAGCTGGTATAACTTCTGGGATTTTAGGCACAGCAACTTTGACTTTTTTGTTCTACATCTACTTCCTTGGGTCATTCAGGCTCTTTAGGAAAGGGATTATTTTCGGTTATTATACAGAATTTTACAGTCATGTTCAAAACTTTTCAGTAGAAATGGCAAAGGTTTTTAATAAAGCCTTTGATTTGACATGTTTGTTGTGTTATGTCCCTGTAAAATCTGAAGAAACACCTCAGTCTTCTGGAGTTACTTCTTCTACATTAGATTATTTTTCTGTTTTATTCAACTATCCTCTGAACCTCTATTTGACTGAGACTGACACTGTCCATTTTGTATTCTTTGTCACATTCTTCTATGTGTGATGATTTCTTGGTATCAATTTTTTGTCTATGCACATAAGTTTTTGTTCTGTGTTAGACATCTGTATCAGTCATTTTATACTCTGTTTTGGGGCTAATTTTTTGTCATCAGTCAGGACTATTTCACATCACAGAGGCCCTCTTTTCCCCTCTTCTCTTAAGATTTCTCTCACTGTTCTCAAATGCCAATCTCATCTCTGCCCAGCCGCATCACTATTTCTGACACACTGGTACATATTACAGCTATGTTTCAAAAGAGAAGAATTTTTAAATCAATAAAATATATAGAACTATGGGCACAGAAGGTAAAAGTAACAGGAAAACACAAACAAACAATCATATAGCTAACCTGCACAATCAAGACAGAGGTTTTTTTCCCCTGCCAAATTTTAGTTTTCTGTAGTGCAACATACCTTTGGCTGGTGGTGGTTCTGGTTTTTTAGGGACAGCAGTGGGCACTTTCTCTTCTGGAATTTTCTTGGGCACCTCTGGAACTTTAAAAAAACAGCATTCATTTTTTAATATTTAAAGCATTTAAAATATGTACGTTGTAAAGAAGAAAGAGTATGACAAGAAGCATATCAGAAAGAAACGAAAGATATAAAAAGTGAGATGTAATGCAAAAATTGTTGTATACTATTATATACTATTGGGATTTTGATAATCGAGTTTTCCTAAAAACTCTAATGCTCAAGAGAAAAATCTCCTCCTCGGAAAGACACTATTATTGACATATAAGCTTTAAGTGGTGTTACTCTTGTTTTTTTAGGTACAAAAACATTTACTGATTTCATAGGTACCTTGTACACTTTAAAGGTATTAGTGTAGTTTTAAAAATTACAAAAATTAAACATTCAATACCGAGACATAAGACAAAATAGATAGATAAGGATGTGACAAAACAAGTAGATGCATAAGGATGCTTTGACAACAGTTACAACTTCTGAGGAAGTCTTCACTGTTCTACCCCTCTGACAAAGAATAAGTTGGAAGTGACTTTGCTTGAGATCTTTTGTCATGCAGTTTTAGATGTACTATGCTAAAGATGAAAACAAGCTAAAGAAGTCATGGCAAAAGTTGAACTTCAATGAAATGCATTTTAACTGTCACACATAACACAGTTCTTCCCTGGTGCTTGGCAGTACTATGTGATGATGGCTGGGGTGGGATAAACTGTGCTGCCATGGGCTTGACAGTTTTTAATGCCACGCAAACTGCTAGTTCAGACAGACTTCTAAAATACCTGAATGAATTGTAACAGATGGTTTCTGTGCAAATTCTATTTCCATTCAAAATAAAATCAGTTGACCCCTAAGTTTAACACGAGCAATGTGAAACAGGATAGGATGTACTTCTTGCTAAAGTATTGATTGAATTTCTGAGGCTGTAGCCATAAAGTGAAAATGTTTGTTCTATAAATCTCACTTCATGTTAACTCAGATAGAGCTTTCCTTCTTTCTAGTCCCTTTTACCAGCTTCTGATACGATTTCTGGGTTATGCGTGGGTAGAAGAAATAGATAAACTCAACTAATTTATAGTGCTTTGACAGCAACAGTACAAGGAACAGAAGAAACTTCTAGAGAAGAATGAAAGAATATGCTAATCTACACCTTTGGCAGCTTCTGGCTTTTTAGGCAGAGTTTTTCTTCAGGAATACTTTTGTTAGGCAATTCAGACATTTGAAAGCTATTTACTGATTTTGATTTCAATTTATGACTTAAACGCAACTTGAGAAACAGAGAACAGAAAATAGGACATATACAACATAAATGCCACAAATCTGACACATAGACCATGAACTACTAAATCAGAAACCATCAAAGAAAGTAAAGATGTTTATCAGTGAAAGACCTCAGTTCTACCAGGCTCTCAAAGTACCTTTTGATGGTGGAGATTTGGATCTTTTAGGCACAGGAGTAGGTTCTGGTTTTTTAGGCACAGCAATAGGTACTTTTTCTTCTGGAACAGCTTTCCTAATGACTGCAGGCACTTTAAAGATATTAGTTCATTTTAACGAGAGAAAGACCAGTCATGAAAAATCTCAAGTTTTTTATATAAGTAAGGTACTGAAAGAATGAATACAAATATTAATTATGCCGAACAAGGACTAGAACATGAACATGAATAATTTAATTTTACTGGAGTTCAAGACTTAGCAAATTGTAGGAAGAGGTGATGAAGAAGTCATATACCTCTAGGTGCTGGAGCCTCCTCTTTTCTATGAACAGTAGAAATTTCTTCTTCTATGTGAATCTCCTCATAAACTTCATGTACTTGAAAGATATTAGTTTAAACACTTAAATTAACTTAGAATATCCTCAGAAAACAAGACAACGTTAGAGAAGTAACAAATATAAACAAAAATTCAAGCTCCTCTGAAGATATACAGGTCTATTTTATATCCATGTGCAAAATTAGGATACTTTCAAGTAAGGGATGAAAAACCCCTCATATTCTACCCTGACTTGACCTCTGCAGTTTGTCAGAAGAAAGATGTGTTATATGTCCTAACTGAGCTACTACCTTGAGTGCAGAGATAGGCCCTGTCTGTCCAAGTTCTGTCACTTTTTCTTTATTTTTTTCCCCTTTGGACTGATCTCGAATAGCACTTAATTTTAAGAGCAACTACAGGTGATTTTTTTTTTTTAAAGTAATTTTTAACTGTTGCAAGTAACCAAAGCTGTTAATTAAACTCTAGTTCAGGATAAACAGAATGCTCTCCAAATAACATACATATGAAAACATATTTTTTATCCTTCAAATCGTACTTAAAATTTCTTATACCTGTAAAGTGTGAAGGTTCTTCTTTAGGTACAGCAGGAGGTACTTTTTCTTTGTGGACAGCTTTCTTTCGTACTTCAGGAACTTAAAAATATTGTTTTATTTTAGAAATTTGCATTATGAAATAAGTCATACAGTTTTGTAAAAACAAATTAAACCTACTAGAATAATACGAAAAATATATGGTATTAAGATGTGAATAGAACTTCACCTTCTGGAGTCTGTTACTTTTCTAACTCTTAGAATTTGCAGTATTGAATATGTTCTTCTCTGAAAAGATAGTTGGGGTTTTTTTTATGTTTGGATTTTTGTTTGCTTGTTTTCCCTGGTTTTGTTTGTTTGTTTGCGGGATGTTTTTGCGTGCGTGTGTTTAAGGATTTCAGCACTAAAAAGGGTTTTATTTTTTGAAATTTAAAGATTATGCATAAAAGCAAGGCAAAAATACAGTTCAATTAACTAATTCTTATGCTTCCAACATCTATAGAGTTCTTCTGTTCTGGAATTGTATCACAAAATTATGTTTTAGTTAAAAAATTTTGTGGCTTTGTATTTTGTCCCAATTTAAAGTCGTAATTTAATTGATTTCCATTAAGCCCTTGATTTGACTGCAAAGATTCCTTTTGCAAATATGCTTCTGTCACAATCTTTTAGATTTTTATCCAATATATTGTCAGAGAAAGTGTTTTGAGAAATAGAACATGAGACGTGAAGTCAAAAAAATATAAGGCTAATCCCTGGCTAATCCCTGAATCTTCTGGCTACTAAATTTCTGTGTCTAATTTAGTCTTTCTAAATTTTAAATTCTTGATGCAGAATGTATCAATCTGTTTAAGCAACTGCTTTTAGAAAACAAGAAAAAGAACTGTAAAGTGTCTATAGCATCTGGTTGTGCTGTTTAAGAAAAACAAGCAAGCTGGGTTTCTCACTTGGTATCTCACTTTTCAAAGAGGTTAGAGAAAGTTAATTTGGAGGTAATGTACCTTTAGCTGGAGGAGCTTCTTCTGTAGGTATGGCAGCAGGTATTTTCTTAAGAGGGACAGTTTTCTTTGTCACTGCAGATACTTCAAAGATATTACATTTTTTAAAGAATGTTATAGTACACAAAGTGTAACAAAGAAGCAATGGTAGACACATAGCATCTAAGGAACCATTAGAATGAAAAATTAAGTAACAGATTAGCGCACAGATGGAATGATGAAGATGAATAATTTGTAGGAATGTGTTGTTTTACGGATTGCTTGAAGGGTTGGTTTACCTTTAGCTGCTGGAGCTTCTGGTTCACTAGGAGTAATAAAAGGCATCTTTTCTTCTGTTGGAACTTCTCCATAAACTTCAGGTTCTTTAAAGATATTAGTTTATTTTATATATTTCAATATTAGTTACAAGACAGGAGTAGAAAGACAGCTTAAAATAAAAACATGCAGGCATGCATATGGACAAAGAGCTGTTCGAACAAAAGTTATTTAATTATCTTTCAGCCTGATCATTGACTTACTACTGCCGGAAGTTACCATTCCCAATTGGTAAAATACAAGTTTACAGAAATATTTTATTTTATTTTCTAGTTTCTTAGTTCCGTGTATTAGATAGAATTTGTAACTGAATTTCATATGTCTTCATTTGGAGTTAACTACCTTCATTGCAGCTTAAAAGTTAGGTGTTGCTCAGGATGGCTCTTAAACCACTGTCTACTTTAGTTCATTTCCTTGCTCCAGTGTGAATCAAGTGCTTCCTGAATCAGAAATTTAATTTCTCTCTTATTTATGTATCTTTTTCACAGTATTAGAGGAAAAAAAGTATAGCATTTTTAAAATGCTAAACTCCATTTTAAAATTTAGCATAACATTTTAAATTTAAATTTTTTTAAATGCTGAATTTTATCTAAATTTGGGAACATAGATGGTCTAAAAGATATGGATATAAGCTTCTTTTAAATAGCTTTAAATATTAATTTAAATATCTCATATTTTACAAAACAATATAGGGCATGACTTGATACACTCTCTGCAATTTACTGTTTGGTAGATGTGTCATAGATGTACCTTCGTAAAAAGGAGGCTCCTCTTCTCTAGGGATAATGGTGGGTACTTTCTCTTCAAGGACAGCTCTCTTACGAACCTCAGGAACTTCAAAGATATTAGCTTTCTTTTAGTAACTTTCAACTTTTAATATCCCAAACATAAATAAACCCAGAAAACTAAGTCCTTTTGAGGTCTTGGAAACTTTTTGATGATAAAATATGATACAGTTCTAGAATCATCTTCCTGGAACAATGAATTTTGTGAAGAAATTTCTGGTTTCGGCTCTCAAAGAGCATAAGCCGTTTGCTTTCCGTACTGCATTGTCATGCTTTTCCTTCCGGTTGGTGTAACAGCTTTAATAGCTTTAACTTACTGACTCTTGCCCTATTACTTCTTCACCAATATCATGACCTGTGTATTGGTATCTAAACCCCACTTTAAACTAAATTCACAACTATATTATAAATATAAAAGCACTGAAGCTTTACATACTGGTGGTGTAAGCAGCAATACCTCCTTAGCATGTTTTCATTCATAATTCAGTGATTTACTGTCTAGCACATATCTGAAATGTTTGCCCCAGAGTTTTGGATTTATCACTGAGAATTGAATCTCCACTTAGAGACTGGGTACTCTTGCAATTGTGTAAAGAACATGAGAATTTTTAATGATGTTAGCTTGGAAAAATGGCACAAATATTTCCTTTCCATAAAATCTCATATCAAAGTCTCCTTTACCTTTCATTGGTGGAACTTCTATTTCAGGTGTATGTGTAGGTTTCTTTTCTTCAGGGACAGTTCTTTTGAGAACATCTGGCCCTTTAAGATATAATGTACTTTTAGGGCTTTCAAAGCTACTTGAAAGAAGTTAGAAAGAAGAAGAGCAAATCTAACAAGGAAGATTCTTGAAACATCAAAGAATTAAATCCTTCCTGAAAGAACATTTATGTTAATTTTGAAGATTAGACAGAAGAATAACATATTAAAAATATATATTCTTGAAAGGTTCCTTTCCAGAAGAAATAAAAGTATTATTTCTTTCTGAACTATTTTCATGTGCAGGTTAATGACAGAACACACATTTTTTAAAGTGACTCTAACATGTTTTCAACAAATGACTTGAAACCAACAGTCAAAAAAGACTCAATGACAAACAAATGAAAAACAAAAACCACAGTGGGACATAAAACATATGCACATGTTTCTCAACAAATAATGAGGACAAAAAACTGGAAGTAGAGTTCATGTTTCACACTGACAATGAAGAGGAAGTATACCTTTAGCTGGTGGAGTCGTTTCCTTTTTAGCAATAGCAGGTGGTACTTTTTCTTTTGGAACAGGTTTCTTTGGCACCGCTGGCACTTTAAAGACATTGGTAGTTTTTTTAAGAACATTTGCAGTAAGAGTATTATGTAACAATAGAAATTAAATGAAAAACAAACAACGCAAAGAGCCAGAAAACTCAGCAAAACACAAAAATATTTCTCTGATACATAAATACATGTAATAGAGGCCATCTATACGGACTATTTTGCTTGGATAAACACAGCTAGAGTTCCCGTATTCAGTGAAAGAAGAACACTGCTGTTGTTGGATAAATTTTGGATGGGAATAAGGATAAGTCTTAACAATTAGGTTTCATGGACTATCAGCTCTAATTGATGGCAGCTGGGAATATGGTACGGTTTCAACTTCTTATCAAGCTTTTCTGTAAAAACAAGCAAACTAATCCACCTTTTCCCACTGATTTCATTCTAACAATTCATATGAGAAACAACTATAAAAGTTAGCACAAAACAAATTTCTGGCAAATTGAGTGCTATGGACAGAAAATTACAGAACTTTGGTCTAGTGCAGTAACTTCTCTAGCACCTGCTGACAATTGCTATTTGTGACACTTATGTTTTGTAAAGCCTGATACAGAGAATACCTATTAAGATGGCAGCACATCATTAGGTTAAAGAAGGGTCTAGTTTTTTAGGATTCTGCAGGAAACTAGAGTTTCAATGGTTAGTTTTAAAATACCACTTATGTTGTGATGGCAAAAAAAAAATAAATGTACTAACTTCACTCTCTTTGTCTCCAGGGAGTAATTTGTTTGATTTTTGTTTTGTTAAAGAAATATCTTTGTTTTAGTAATTTAACTGTCTTTAACAGCACTGTTAAAAAAAACTGAGTCTAGCAGCCAAATCAGAATAGGTAAATTACTGGATTTGAGGATTCAGAGACTCATGCAGAAGGCTGTGTTTTCAAATTTATCTGATGGTTGATGTACCTTTAGCTGGTGGAGCTTCTCTTTTAAGAGCAGGTACTTTTTCTTCTGGCGGAGGTCTTTTGGGCAACACAGGCACTTTAAAAAATATGTCATTACATATTAAAAGTTATTTATGAAGAATTACAACAGACATAAAGACAGCAAGCAGAGCAATCATTCATTTGTAGAGGAATCATCTCATCATTTATGCAGGAAAAAGGGAGCAGTCATCTCAGAATTCTTGAGTAATGAAATAAGAAATATCACTGTACATCTTTTTGGTACATTGCAGATGCACTTTCTGTTTGGTATAAGGCATCCTATGACCATACATTTAAATGATGGGAAGGAAGGTTCTACATGAGTTCTAATATCTTTGTAACTCAAAGGAGCTAAACTGGATGAAAAAATCAAGTATTAATGCAAAAAAATTAATTCATGTTGAATCTGAATTACGTTAGAAGGTTAATATTTTCTCTGCTTGTGTTATATCTCCACTAGCTCACTCCTGGGCAGTCAGACAGGGAACCTTCCCATTTCGCACTGAAGGGAATTCCTTAGAAAGGACTGGGATAGAGACAATCCTTGAATTGGTTTATCATTACCAGTAACAGACACATACAGGATTACAAACAAGGCAAAATATAAATAAACACCCATAGGAGACTTAAGCAGTAACTGAAAACTCAACACAGTAGAAGAACAAAGAAGTCATGACCTGATTTACCTATGGCTGGTTGGGTTTCATAAGCCTCCTCATATACCTCCTCATATTTCTCATAGATCTCTTCCTTCTCCTTAAACTCATAGATCTCTTCCTTCTCCTTAAACTCATACTTTTCATAGACATCTTTCTCCTCGGCCTCCACTTCATATTCCTGTTCCTGAATTTCCTTATATCCCTCAGGTTCTTCAGGTTCCTCGTATGCCTCAATTTCTTCAGCTTCCTGAATCTTCTCAAACTCTTCAATGCCTTCATAGATCTCATACTTCTCATATTCTTCATATGCATACTCATATTTCTCCACCACAGGTGCAGGAGCAGGGACTTTTTCTTTCCGGACAAGTTTCTTGGATACTTCAGGCACTTTAGAAACAGTATTATTGTTACTACCTGACAATTATTTAAATTTGTGTTTACAGTTAATCAAGATAATTGACAAAGAACAGAGAATGTGCATGATAACCACAAGCATAAGTTACATTAAATTATAGAACTATGCTTCTGAAAAATTATATATTATAAAAGATTTTAGAATGAGGAGGAAAAACAAGTCTTTGAGAGAAATAAGAAGAAATATATCTGTACCTTTAGTTGGTGCTGGTTCTTTGGGTTTGGGCACAACAGCTGGCACTTTCTCTTCTGCGACAGCTCTTTTACGCACCTCCGTGACTTTAAAGATACAGATTTTGTTTAGGAATTGAGAAACACCAAATCAACTTAGAGCAGAGTACGTAAAAAAGCACAAGAAACAGAGCTTTATGGTTCGACAATGCAAACATTAAAAATAAAGAGTTTTAACATACATTCAAACAAAAATATTGTACAACAGGGACAAAAGTTAGAAAGAAGAAGGTCAAGAGTATTCATAGCATAAATATTAATTATAAGGAGTACATATACCTTTTGCAGCTGGAACCTCCACTTTTTCAGCGGGAGCAACCAGCACCTTCTCTTCAGGAGCAACCTTCTTAGGAATCTTGGGTACTTTAAAGATAAGACCTAACTTCAGTGTACTTTTGCACAATTTTTAAATGGACACAAATCCAGAAGTTTATGAACAACAGAGCAGAGACTTACGAACAAACAGGTAGTATAGTGACAAATACAATACAGGACAGAAATACTAAAGTGTCCTTTGCTAAACTCAACTTGTACCAAGAATATTATCAGTTAACGATAACAGCATTTACAATCTGCAATACCTTTGGCTGATGGAGCTGGCACCTTTTTAGGAACAGGTTCTTTCACTTCAGGAATGGGTTTCTTAGGCATCTCAGGCACTTTAAAGACATTTTATTTTAAGAATGTCACCCACCAGTAGTATGAGAAAGAGAACAGAAAACATATACGAAGAGACATAATAAGAACTGATCTGCAGAATATATTTTAAAAATACAAAACAAATTAAAACAAAAGACACTTTACATTTATAGGCAGACTTCTTGAGCAAGTAAAATAATTTTAGCATTTATTTTGTGCTAGGAATGTGACAGGCACTCTGAGCTATCAATACAGAAATGCAGCAGGGACACAAAGCTGACATAAACAACAAACAAAATAAACTAAACAGAGACACTGAATGAGAATAACAACACACTGTTAATTTATGCACCTTTTGCTGGAGGAAGCTTCGGTTTCTCAGGAATGGGTACAGGTGTTTTTTCTTTTGGGACAGGTTTCTTAGGAATCTCTGGCTCTTTAAAGATATTATTTTGCAAACATGTTAAAATTGCTTTCAGAGCAGTAAAAGCATAAACATGGAAACAAGGTAAAAACATAGAACAAGACCACAAACTCCCCCCAAAACATATATAAGATTTACATAAAACTTAGAACAAGAAATAAAGATGAATTTTAATGAACACGAAAGATGTCACAAGTGACCTGCGCAAAAAGATCATGTACCTTTTTCTGGTACAGTTCCCTCTGGAATAAATTCCTCTTCTTCTTCCTCAGGAACAAAAATGGGAACCTTTTCTTCAGACACAACTTTCTTTGCAACCTCGGGCACTTTGAAGATATTATTTTAAGAACTTTACTTCCACAACATCACAAAGAAAAATCCGCAACATAAAACATAAGGACACCAACTTAAAAGTTACAATCGAAATAAAAATAGGGGAAACTACTGGCTATTTTTCACTCCCTGAAAACAGCAATGTGCAATTGGGTTACAAGGATTATATGAGGACTAGCTCTTTTGCCTGATTTTTAATACCACAGCGTCATTGCAAACAGAAAATATTAGCAAGATATCCTACAAACCAGAGGTTAAAGAAGATTATTAGCATTAAGGTTTTTTACATAAAAACCTTCCAGTGTCTGCTTTTCTTATTTTTTAATTATTTTTTTTTCCCTGAGATACTCAGCTGCTGCTGAGGTAGAATCTGCTTGACATCCAAGAGTGGCCTTTGCAATAGTCTGCCTCCACTTTGAATTTCCCATTTAGGGTGTAGGATCTGGTTATTAGTATGATCAGTTGTAAATTGATGTTATTTTTGTATAAGTTTAGCTAAAAACCTTGAGAATCTAGCTTATTCCCAAGGTACATGTAAGAGTAATCTCCCTGAATTGAAGAATTTCCATGTAAAGGCCAATAAAATTTTGTTTCAGCTATTTTTCTAAAACAAAATTTAAATTAATTTTAAAATTATTTCTGGATGATCCTATCACAAGGAATGATTTCATTCACAGTAACCACTTAAAGTAGAAAAAAGCAGATCATTCAAGGCCTGATTCTCAGCCCACTGCAGTCAATAACAAAATAGACAAGCCCTGTCTGGGCCCTAGCCCTGCTCACTATGGGGAAGCAGCAGGGTGCTATAACCAAGGACCTGACTTTATGTGAGTATAAATTGAATGTTAAAATTAGGTTCCAATGAAATATGAAAATAAGAAAGAGAGGAATTATCTGCATACACCACAATGTGATATACCTTTAGCTGGTGGAATTTTCTTTACTTTAGGAACTGCAACAGGTACTTTTTCTTCTGGGACAGCTCTCTTGGGCGCCTCTGGCACTTTAAAGATATTGTTTTGATAAGAAATTGGTAACTGCTTTTAGAGCATCAAAACTACTAAAACTACAGAACAAAGTCACAAAGACCAAAAAGAAGAAGAAGAAGAAAACTCCTCTCAGAAGGTTAATTGAGGTTTACATCAAGCTTGAAACAATAAGCAGAGATGAAGATCTGTTAATGAATTGAACAAAGCTCTCATAATCTTCAAGAAGGAATGGTGTACCTCTTGCTGGCATCTCTGGAACCTTTTCCTCTTCTTCTTCAGGAACAAAAATAGGTACCTCTTCACTGGGACGTCTTGGTATTTCTGGCACTTTAAAGATAGTTTATAATTGTAGAAAACTTGGACATAACTTACACAGAAGCTAAAGAGTGTGAATTAGCAAGTACATTTATCACACACAACTATGAAACTTCAGTTAAATTCTAGCAACAAACGTACAGAAGCAAGAACAAGCATCATCCACATGTTCAGTTATAGGTAGCGATACCTTTGGCTGGTGGAGGTTCTGGCTTTTTATGTACAGGGACAGGTACTGCCTTTTCTGGAACCTTCTTGGGCACTTCAGGCACTTTAAAGACATTTTTGTTTAGGGAATTAATTTTCAATGTAACATAAAACATAGTAAAATGATAACTGTATATCTGATATTAAGATAACTTCACGAATAAGGTAAAATCTAGTCGTATGTTAAAGAAAACATTGGTTTTATCCACAGATTTATGCACAGATGTAAACTTACAAACATACAGAGACTACAGAACCACAAGCTGGTGTAGTAAGGCTAAGGGGGAAGTCTGGCTGTTTAGGTAAATTTTTTATCTTTTGGAGCATCTGTTTTTGAAACAGCAAGTCCTCTAAAATGATTTAGATACATAAGTTCCAAAAGACAGAGACAATACGAAACGCAAAGACATTTTCAAAGCATAGAATAAGCATAGCACCCATGACTGACAGACACAAACAACAATGTACTGATCAAACAGCTCATGGAGTTGTTAAAACACATTAGGCTGAAGAATGGGATTGTTACTGGCAGTAACAATCTTCTTCTAAAGATGAAGAAACAAAAATAGAATCACACAGTTGACCAGAAAACGGTGTACCTTTGGCTGGTGGAGGCTCTTCCACTTTTTTAGGCACTGGGACATGTACCTTCTCTTCTGGCACAGGTTTCTTTGGTACTTCAGGCACTTGAAAAAATATTATTGTAGCTTAAGAATTTCATTTTTGAACCATAAGGTAAGGAACATTGATATGAATCAATAAAGTTGGATGACAAAGAAGAACTGTCAAGAATAAAAAACATTCTTCACTCTACATTACGTATGAAAAAAAGACTGACTTTTAAAATTCTTTTTTTGTAAAGCATTCAGTCAAGAGCTATATCAAGTCATATACCTTTGGCTGGTGGAACATCCTTCTTTTTGAGTACAGGAACAGGAACCTTCTCTTCTGGCACAGGTTTCTTTGGCACTTCTGGAACTTAGTAAGATATTATTAAAAATTGAGCTGGGTGTGAGAATCTAAAACAATGTGACATACAAACCAGTCACACTAAAACAATTAAACACAAACAAAAAGAACCACAATTCTTAAGAGTAACAATTCTTCTTCTATCCTAATTTTTAACACAAGTGAGAAGATAAATTAATGCTAGAAGATCTTTCTGGTCACAGATAATTACAAGTGTATATACCTTTAGCTGGGGGAGCTTCCTTCTTCGGGACTTGGACTTTCTTTTCAGGTACAGGTTTCTTTGGCACCTCGGGCACTTCAAAAACATCATTTTGGTTAAAAAAATAAACCACAAGCTACTCAAAATAGAAATTAAACAAAAAAAGACAGCAACACAAATATTTTATATGAAGACCCCTCTCCAAAAAGAACAGAAAAAAGTAATAAGCAATTAAGGCATCTGAAAAATAATGTGAATTACATATTCAGAGGATGTCTTCTAACATAAAGAGATGATATATACCTTTTGCTGGAGGTGGTTCTTTTTTCTTCAGAATAGGTATTTTTTCCTCTGGAACAGGCTTCTTGGGAACCTCAGGCACTTGAAAGATACCATTAATGTTTTAGGTATTTACTTCCATAACAACAGTGGAACATAAAGTGTAAACAAGCATCACAAATACATACTCATGCAAGCAGACATCACATGCTCCAAACAAACAGCTATGATTTAACAGGGTTTTATCATTACGACAAAATAAAACAACAAACACATCATATTAGCTGCTATTATGTCCATTCTCCCTGCTCAGCCATTGAGGCCATCAATAAAATGTTTTTAACTTCAAGGGATTTTTTGCTGATCAGAAGATTAAGTCAGAGTCTGACTTTTTTGAGCAGCTATTAAAATCAATTATAAAATATCATGGTGGGAAATTTGCAAAAATACAATTTCTTTTTTCTCCAGTTCCTAGATGTTTATTACAAACACTGTAATAAACAATTATTGAATTGCTGTGTAAGGTATTTAGTGCTTTTACTACTTTTCAGTATTTTCCTGTAGAACTATGTTTATAATGCTTGTCAGGCATGTAATGGGCTACATCTGATCTTACTGTTTTATATATATTAAATATAAATTGCTGACTGCATTTTCTTCCTGAAAAATTTCCAAGAGCTTTCTACACGCAAAAAACTCAAGCACATATAGTTTATCAACTGAGTTACTTCAGGCACAGACCTGTGGGCGCATTATAAGTACCCAGCAATTTATACCATAATTTGTGGGGTAAATGAAATGTTTAAAAAAAACACCCTTTGCTCTTTTGAAATCCACAGACTTTAACCGCAGTGAGGCAAAGGCTTCAACTAAAACGTATCTAAACTTTTGTTTGTACTCCAAATCCCAGAAATGTTCGTATAAATTTTACAATGACAGGAGAATAATCCCACTGGCTCTGAGCATACTGAAGAAAGTTTGGAGCACATACGAAGTAACCTCAGCTACTATGAGAGAGTCAATGGAAATTTCAGCCAACACTAATTTTCCCGTTCAGGGTTAACCTGGCTTTCACAGTGTACAGCCTCATCTTTTTTCAACTAAGAAAAATACATTTGTGTTTATGACAAAATTTCTGCTGCAAACAATATTAGATATAGTTTTGACATTCATTAATTAGTCAAAAGATATTCTGAACTTATTTGACGGAAAAAGACACTATGGAATGATTTGGATCAGGACTGGAAAGCATACTCTTAGATGATTATATCATTTTGGAAAATTGGAGATACACGATCTATATCTTTATATTATGATGCAGAAAGGTTTTATTACCAAGATCTTGGCATGACCTAGTTCTCCTAAGTAGTCAGCATTATTATATTCATCCTGTATGAAAAATGTAGAAAATTTATACCCATATCATAAAAATTAGTCCTAAGGAAAACACCTGAAACTAAGAGTATTTAAATATGGATATTTAATTAAGCTTTTTTATCTTTCTTTTTCATGAAAATATACTATTCCCTTCGGGACAGAAATAAACATCAACCATAGGGCTTTCTAATATTTCTGAAAAGAATTCAGTGTGACTTGTGTTCCTAAATCACTTCAAGTACCCTACCTATTTTCTAGATAAATATATTTTTTGTCTATGATTGCAGAATTTACATAAACATTTTTAAGTATTTCAAGCACAGTCTGATAGCAAAATTGGACCCCAGATGAGGATGAATTACGCTCAGTTAAATTTTCTTAGTGGGTTATACAGAGTTCATATGAAAGAGGAATGAACATGTATGACATGGAACATTTGAATTTATGGAGGTAGTAGTAAACAGTAGACATACGGCCATCACGTGTTTTCTGCACTATATAAGAATTAATAAATATCTTCCAAAAAAATGCACACTGTGAAGCACACAGCAACATTTTAAAACAAAACTTTGATATTTTTACAGAATGAAAAGATACTACTTTGAAGTTAAAGTATACCTCTAGCTGGTACGGGAGCCTTCTCTTCGTACTGAGGAACTTGTGACTCTTCCTCCTCGTATTCAGCAACTTCCTCTCCATAATAAGCAGCTTCTTCTTCATAATGGGTGACTTCTTCCTCCTCATACTGAGGAACTTCTTCCTCTTCATACTGAGGAACTTCTTCCTCTTCATACTGAGGAACTTCCTCCTCATAGTGACTGACTTCTTCATAATGGCGAACTTCCTCCTTGTAATGGATTACCTCCTTCTCATATCTGGTGGTGTCTTCCTCCTCATATTTTGGAATCTCTTCTTCCTCTTCATACTGAGGAACCTCAACGTACGCTTTTTCTTTTCGGACAACTGTCTTGCGTACTTCAGGCACTTAAAAAGATACCAATTAAAAGAACCTTAAAATTTAGCACATAGATCTTACTAATAATAAGGATCAAAATGGATTTTCAACTAAGAATTAACCAAAGGAAGAAAAGAAATTCCATAGAAAACAGATCAATGCTCACTGTACATGGAACACATAAGACACAAAAAACATTTATACCATATTTTGATACTCTATCTAGTATACCTTTAGCTGGTGGTCTTGCCATTTTTTTAGGAGGATAAATTGGTACTCTTTCTTCAATGATAGCTCTCTCTGGTACATCAGGCACTTAAAAGATACAGGACAATTGCATTTAAGAATTTTTAGATGTAAATAGTTTAAAAGCAAAAATATTCTTGGCAAGAAACAGAAAAAGATATCTTACAAACACATGGCTGACATGTAAAAGACAAGTGTGCTTATTGTCAGTGGACATGTAGCTAGGGAAGTCATTAGGCTGCTTTTCAATTAAGAAACAACAAACTTTCAAGATACCAATATTAGCAGCTGATATGATTCCTGCTTCATCCACTGCTGCCAGCAGTGAAGTTAAGCTTGCTGGTGGGCAGAACTCAAAATCCAAAGCCATCCAATTACAAAATCAATAAAACTCATAGTTCTCTGTAGCAGTTCTCTCCACAGCAGTGGCACTTTGCACTACCTCAGGAAGAGATCAAGAGTCCTCATTCACTGACAACAAAAGATTTGCATAGGAAACTCCAGATGAAGGTGAGGGAACACATGGAGAAAAGCTTTGAGAGTGACTAGCTATAGATAGGAGCTCCGGTCTAATTAAAAGCGAAACAATGACTTGGTCAGGGAGGAAGGTATTTTTCCTCTTCTGTCAATTACTTTATGAAGTGACTTGTTTGTTCTGACATGGTAAGGAGCCATTCCTTGTAAAAGCAGGAGCATTTCTAAAAGATTGAGATGTGGATACATTCAGTTTTTAAGATTTATTTAGGAAAGAATGCTTGCTATGTTTAAGCAGCATATTCTCTTTTACAGAAGTTCGCGGATCTTGTCTTCTGAGGCAAGCGTCTTGGAAAATTTTTGACCAATATAACTGGAAAGTGCACAGAAAATTACCTTGGCATTTTAAGATCTGGCAGACTTGCCAAGTTAGCGAATGACTGTGGCATTTTCTTAACAGATTTGAAGATTTTTCTGAGCTTAAGAGATGGAATCCATTCTGTCAGTGACAGATTTGAGAATTTCTAGAAGCTTTAGTCATGACAAGCTATAGTGAGCATATATGAGTGGCTGCCACAAGTCTTGATGCTTGGTGTTATTTTTGGGGCAATGTGAAGACTCATTAGCTCTTAGAGTATTTTCTGGCAGAGTCCTCCTTGATATTTAATTATAAATGCCACATAAATCTACATTTGAAATCTTAAACTAAAACTGGTTGGAACTGGTACGTTGGTGGATTTGATAACAAAAATTGCATTGTGCATGAGTGCCCTTTTCAGAAAGCTCAGGTTCCTTTGGATTATTATTTTCCAGCTAAAACACTTCTGTTTGGTACCCCATTGGAGATCTATTGCATTTTACATCCTTCTGCTTTGACCCTTTTCTTTCCAGATGGCATATTACACCTGCCTTACAGAGGACCAAAGATTGTCTTTCATTATACTCCTAATACTCACGATATGCTTGTGCCCCCATCTTTGGAGACTAAATAGATAATTTAACTTCACACTGGTTTGTCTGTATTAATCTTTCATGATATGAATATGATAATGCTGTTTATCAACAGTATCAGGTCTAAAAGTAGTAAGTGTAGAGGCATCTTACGGGTCATTTTACACAAATGAGTTGATCGTCTGCAAAAGTGAAAGAGCAATGAATTTTCGTTACAGGCTGTGGACTATTGAGCAGGCAGATCCATTACACTGGATGGTGTTAAGCGTCTCAGCCATGTAGGTAAGAGTAGAGCTAAAGCTTTTTTTCTTTAACCTTCAGATTTAGGTAAGGAGTTGCTTTTACAGAACAGGAAAGGACTGTCTTTCTTTTCAGAATAGGAAAGCATGTTGATTTAAGTCAAAGCAGAGACTGTCTCCTGTTTCCTCTCAAAGGTCAGACAGGTGGCAAGATTTGAAAAGGAGGACCTGATGAAATTGTTTGGCTTCCACTATGACAACAGCAATAAGCCAAGGGGAAAGAATTAAACATTTTCATGATAAACTGTCAGTAGCAAAAGACATGAAATTTTGTTTTGTTCTCTCTCTCTCTCTCTCTTTTTTTTTTACTAGCTGACGATATGTAACTTTGGACACAGAATCTTTTTAGTCTTCATACCTGTGTATGAAATCTCCTTTTCTGTGTGGAGAGAAATGGATACTTCCTCTGACATAGCCCAATGTTCTTCTTCTGTTGGTACTTCAAAGACAGAGTCTAACATTAATATGTTTTTTTCTGGTGTAATATAATGTACAATAATAAATATCCCATTTGCAGTTTCTTAGAAAAATGACTAGTCTTTTGTGACACCACCTACCCCCAGAGTAATTAGGAAAAATGTCTCTAGTATTTCTCAAAGACTCTGTAAAAGTTCCTCTGGGACTACAGTGGATCATAGTGATAGACTTGATAGTGTAAGGTTAATGGTTGGACTCAATGATCTTAAGCATCTTGTCCAACTTAAACGATTCTAGAATTCTAAATTTGAAGCTCAGGAAACGTGCCAGACCAATAGGCCTGAAGCTCTGATAGTATAACATGAGCACAATCTGTTAATAGATTAACCCATGGCCAGGACTACCTTCTGGTGGTGGAGACACTTTTCTCTTTTGAACGGCAATGGATACTCTTTCTTCTCTGGCAGTTTTCCTCTGTGCTTCTGCCACTTTAAAGATAGTAATTGTAAGAATACTAGCTTCTAAAAGAAATCACACACATTCTGAAGTTCATACGAAAGAATTATGGACAAACAATTAGGAGCAAATAGCACACCATTTAAAAGAAAACATCACAAACACAACAATCACATGAGACATACAAATAACATATACTAAAATAATATATGTAATATTAGAGTAATAGATATATAGACCAAAACAAATCAAAATCAAACAGAATATTCACATATTGTGAAGTAAGATGGAATGAATAAGAAGAAGGTAAGAGGTAAATACTTTGTCTCTAGACTCTTCAGAAACCCAACTAAACCACAGAACACCACACATACAGGGTACATAACAAAATCAAACACAAGAAAAGCACAGAAACAGAGGACATATTTGTAAGTTTGAAACACTTCACTGAATATTGACAATATTATAAAACATTAATTTTTTTTTTCTAAATGTGTTCAATTTTTTTTCACTGAGTAAATGTCATCACTCAGCTTTGCAAAGCATTTAAGCATCCAGAGTGATCAATGGAATTAAATAGCTAAAAAATGCAAGGAATGAAGGTGTATGACTATTCTCTGTCACACTCTGCAGTATTTTGAAGGGGAGAAGACAAAGGTCCTTTTCATTTATAATCAAATCAGGAGAGACAGATTTGATTAACTAGGCAGACTGTGAGTATGATGCACATGGATGTCTGACATTTAAAAGCCATCTCTACTTTTAAAAGAACTTGTATACCTTTAGCTGGTGGAGCTGCCACTTTCTGTGGAATTGGAACAGGTACTTTGTCTTCTGGCACAGGCTTCTTGGGCACTGCTAGCATTTTTTAAAAAAAGTTTATTGTTAAAGATGTTAAATTAATCACAGCATATAAACAAGCAGATGACAAAACACAAATCAGAGACTTGCCATTACTTCAAGTAAAAAAAAAAAAGACAGCAAACAGTGAACATTACAGTTTGTGTTAGATTACTAGACATAAATACAAACCACTATTCTAAAACAAGACCTCTCTTGTGTAACTCTGAAAAATTATATACCTTTCTTTGGTGGAGCCACTTCTTTTTTAGCAACTGCAACTTTTTCTTCTGTGATAATTTTCCTGTGCATTTCAGTCACTTAAAAATAAGGAGCAAGAATATTTAATTGCAATATTTGAAATGCAGTATATGTCTTTTACTTACTCTGATTGTTTAAAAAAAAGTGCTAAGTGAACTTCAACAGCAACAAAAATAAGAAACTGCTGAAGAGTGTATTTTACAGCTATTGCACGAAAATTAGTAAAGAGTCACAAGATAGGGGAGATCCCTAAAAAGGTTACAGATACTAAAAAAAACCCCCTGTATTTAAGTAAAATGCCTAAGCACAAATAGTGCAAAACCAAGCTAAAGAATCTCCACGATAATAATCTCTTTACCTTTGGTTGCTGGAGGTTCTTCAAATTCTGCCTCAAAAGTGGGCACCAATGCTTCTGCAGGTTCTTAAAAAAGATTGCGTAACTTTAGAAAATTTGTTTGATTTCATCAACAGGTATAAGATAGAAGATGAAATAACATATAAATAACATACAAATCTCATCAAGACAACACAGGTCACAGGTGTCATTGTAGACAGACAGAAATACATGTTTAACATTGAAGATAACATTGAATTTGATAGGGAGATATATATTGTATAAACAATACAATCCCCAACATAGCCATATATGTTAAAGATGGAATGCAGCAAAAAAGCTTTTTTTTTTGCAACAGGAACAAACCACTGATATACCTTTTGCTGGTGGAGCCACCACTTTTTTAGACACAGGAACAGGTACTTTCTCTTTAGGAACTGCTTTCTTATGAACTTCAGGAACTTTAGAAAAATGAGTAAGATGAGAAGGAAGATGAGAAAGAATATTAAAGTGTAATATTTGCAATTGCCTACTACACAGTGTGTTTTACTGAGTTAACACAAACAATAATTTTCAAAGTACAAGGTGGAATTTGATACATCATTCATCACTGTGAGAAGACACCACTCATGTCAACATGTACAAGCAAGACAGCAAGACAAACATAATCCCTTTGAAGACACATCAACCAGTTGATTTATACCTTTAGCTCCTGGAGCTTCCTTAAGAGCAGCTGGGACTTTTGGCTCAGGGACAATTCTCCTGTGCTTCTCAGGCACTTTAAAAGATTACAATACATAGTTTTACATAGAGGAGTAGTATCAGTATAGCACAGACACATACAAAAAAGCCAAAACCGGACATAAACATATAGTGGCAACATAAGAATGATGAAACAACTTGGATGGTGTAGTGAAATTAATGTATACCTTTTGTGGGCGGGGCTTCCTCTCTTTTTGGAACAGTTACAGTCTCCTCTATGTAGTAAGACTCTTCTTCAGTCACTTTTAAAAAGAGTGAAATATAAAAATACCTAAGTTTAAGTATTTGACATATATTACTATCTTTATGGCCCTGGTAAGCAACATAACATTTGTAAGACAAGAATAAAGAGTGTGCTTTATTAATAGACACATCTGGGATGACAAAATCTACATTCAAGCCATCCTGCTTCCTTTGAGGCAAATAGAAACACTCCAAGCAACTTAAATGGAACCAAGAGACTGAGCTCTCATCTTGTATTTGTGTGGAATTTGAAAATGCTCAGTCCATTCCTCTCTTCACTAACTCACTACTGTTGAAATTTGTCCATTTTGAGAAACCTTCTTTCCCAAATATCAAGAGAATTCCTTGACTAAAGATGTCCGTGGAAAAATCTTTCTATGGTGTCACTTGTCATAGAAGTTGAGTCAGTCAGTGTTACTGTCCTTAACCACCAATGGTAACCTTATGTTACCACCAATAAACTTACAGGTGGAAAAAATATAGTCATTTTACAATTAATTTGTCTGAGGAACTCAACTTTTCTGGGGAACTGTACTTTTCAAAAGCAGGTAATAAAAGTTGTAGACATTAAAATTAAAATTTGTAAGTGACAAAACATATTTATATAGTAGTAATTTTTTCCTTATGAATAAAGCAGATATTAATCCAAACTGTTTGATATAAAACAAAAATTACTTTTTTGCTTTTGCCTAGTATTCCTGAATTGTTGTCATACCTTCAGAAATCTCCTCTCTGTGAATGGAAATAGATACTTCCTCTGCTTCTTCTTCAGACCATTCTTCAACTGTTGGTTCTTTAAGGAAAATTATTAGTTTTAGTATTTTTAGTGGATGGATAGATGGAGAGAGGGAGGGATTGATGGATAGAGAAGATGAAGACCAATTCTTAGAAGTTCTATATGATAATGACAGATACGCATAAAATACAGAAAATTCTGTGCACATGCTTATGTAGGATTTGCTCTAAATTATGTTGTTTGTCCATGTCCCATGTAACCTATTGTGTGTAGTTGTAACTAATACATTCACTGGTCAACTGTCAGTTCATTAGAATGCCTCAGCTCTCCAAATTTCCTCATCACAACAACTCAGGTGGAGGAAACAAGAGTCAAAGAATTAGAGGTTGCTCCTTGATCCAACTGTGTGAAAGTGAGGAGAGGAACAAATGAGATGGGTAGGTTAAGAGCTGAAAGGAAATCCTGCTTGTACTCATCTACAAAGGTGACTGTATCAGGGAAAACATCAACTAGTTCAAGAGAAAAGGTTAATTTGCAGGAGACAAACAGAAATTAACACTGCATGTATCCATATGGATGTGTATATGCAAGTTCAAATTTTAGATAGACATGTTCCAAATTTGCTTCTAAAAATTCGTTTATGGTTTTTAAAGGAAATTGCAAATTGTCTTGACTGGATATTTATTAACGGGATATAGAAACAGACAGAATGCTGATTTCAGTTATCTAGAAGCAGATATTATGCAGAATTATACTAACTTAAAACAACTGATCTCAATCTTTTCTGAACATGGGAATGTGAACTGAAAGCTGCTGAGAAGCTAACACTGCAGAGGGAAGCAGTATTCTATGTTCAGGCTTATGGAGAGCTTTGTAGAGAATATGACAAATGGACGCTTACAGCCCTAAGCATCATTTACACTCCTTTTGGAGTCTAAACTGAACAATGCAACCATATTTGCTACTGCAATTTTATGAGCCCCTGATCTGAAGATCACTCTATTCAGTAGTAGGGTTTCCATTCCTGTTGATGTGGTGGGATACTGACATTGAAGACTGAAATTGTAAATGGCACTTAGGAGGCTTTTAACTTTCTGCAGTTCAACACAAAACTCATACAGGATAATCATCAAATATTTTTTGGCATATTTTGATCTTGATATTAGAACAACAGACTTGTAGACAGCACAAGTTTCTCACTATTGTCTGTTTATAGTGTACCTTCAGGTGATGGGATTTCTTCTGGAATGGCAACAGATATTCTTTCTTCTGTAATAAGTACTCTTTCTTCAAAAGTGGCCTTCTTCTGCACTTCAGGCACTTTGAAAGATAATGATATTAAATGTGTGCTTTTCCAATTCCATCATGAAAGCATAGTTTCAAAATGCTAAATCTAGGTTTCCAAAGAATTGCTTAAGTGTACTGAGTACATAGCATATAATAGAGATTCAATATTTAGAAAGAATACTATGTAAGTATTGCATAAGAGATACAACATACTTAATGATTCATTGTCTAAATCAAAACAGTAGAACTCACAGGGGAAGCACAAATCAACAACAAAGGACAGAACACATAAACAGAAGGTGAGAAATGACATATCCTTGTATTCTACTGGAAAGCATACCTTTAGATGGAGGAGCCTCAATTTTTTTAGGAACAGCAGGAGATACTTTTTCTTTAGGGACAGGTTTCTTAGGAACTGCAGGCACTTAAAGAAAGTATTTGTTTTAGAACCTCTGAAGTAAAAACTGGCAAATGCATCACATAAGAGAAATGTGTTGTTGAAAAAGATTACACATGGTCATGTTTTGCTTACCAAACATGACAGTTGGCCAAGTTGAGATAAATGCAATGTTCTAAAGACTACAATAAATGATATTAAAGTGAGCTATATTGTACCTTTTGCAGGGGGAGTTTCTACTTTAGGAATATATGGCATTTTTTCTTCTGGAGCCAGTTTCTTAGGTACTTCTGGCACTTCAAAGATATTAGTTATAATTATCATTAGCTAAAATTAACAAGTGTTTCAAGAATAAATCTATGGCACACCTATACACAAAACTGACACAAAAGATACATATTTAACATAGCTGAAGTACAAGTAAAACCACATTAACTTAGCAATCAAACCCAAAATTTGACATAAACAAGATGCTTAAGATAATAAGAAAATAACATTATTTTTTTTAGTGTACCTTTAGGTGTTGGAGTTTCCTCTCTTTTTGGAGCAGCAACTTTTTTCTCTGGTGGAGCTTTCTTAGGAACCTCTGGCACTTAAAAAAACATAAGGTATAAGATAACTGAATTCTAAATTTCAAGGATTTACTGAATTACTACAGATTTCATTAATCCATTTATAAGAATATCAAGACATACCACATAACATATTCATACACTTAACATAGAAAGATATATGACAAGAGCAACATATTTGGTTTGATAAAAACCAAAATCAAACCAGTTGTTGGAAGACTATCAAACATTTTAAGAGTGATTTCTTAACTGTGGAAAGAGCTGCTCAAACATATTACCAGGTCTTAAAAACTCTCATGGATGCACAGAAAATGATACATAAAATATTAATTCTAACACAAATATGCTTACATACAGACTAATAGGAAAATAAAACTCAACAAGCAGTGTACATTCCATCAGTAAGTGTATCTTTGGCATGCAGATGTTCTCCTTTGGGAAAAGTAACATGTACTTTTTCATCAGACACAGTTTTTCTAGGCCCTTCAAAAATTCTAAAGGTATCAAAATTCATTTAAGTAATCTTTCTAAGGCTTTTGAATGTCTTAGATGAGAACAGACCTGTTCACACACGTAACACACAAAGATTACATTTATCATATGGTTATGCCGAGAGCATAAGAGAAGTTAGGAAAAGAGGACAATAGCACAGAACTGGTTAAAGCCCACATTCAAAAGATGCTGTACCTTTTGCTGGGGGAGCCACCTCCTTTTTAGCAACAGCAACTTTCTTTTCTGGAACAGGTTTCTTAGGGACTTCAGGCACTTTGGAAAACATTGTTAAAGGAAGAGATCTTTAGTTTTTGGAACACTGATCCAGGTTTGAGCAATCCAAGATTGTTTTATACAACAAACACAGGGCCCTGACAAGAAGCTGAGAACTGCAACCAACACAATACAACGTACAGCCTTTTGGACAAATGTGGACCATACGGGAAAGACACTATGATACAGTATAAAACTCCTATGTTAAAATCACTGCCCTAGCACCTGTCATGGGACTCGCTAGAAGTAAAAGCATCCTACACTTGCCTGCAAAAGCCACACAAATAGAAATAATAAGCACAAGATTGTTAAGAAAGAGAAGAAGAAGAAGCTGAGACAAACTGAAGCTGTAAGCTAAGTTACAGCACAGTTGAAAAACTGTGCAATGGAGACAATTCAAAATCAAATGATGTGTACAGAGATAGTGCAAAAACAAAGACACAGAGAGGAAATTCCTAAATATATTCACAAAGACACAAAAAATAATACAAAGAATATTTGTTGGGTTTTGTCTCTTTTTTTACTGGAGCAGTAGAAATACCTTTAGCTGGTGGAGCTTCTGGTTTAGGGACAGGAACAGGTTTTCTTTCTTCTGGAACACGCCTCTTTGGTATCTCAGGCACTTTAAAAGATAGGTGGTGATCATCAGACAGTTAAAATAATTGGTAAACCACAGTAGGCTACTCTTAATGTGGTGTACAAGCAAACACTATATGTCAGAAACTCTTCTGTTTTATCAAACAGATACAACAAACCCATCTCATGAAAAGCTATTACAAAAATTATTTAAAGCAGTGATGAAGAAGAATAAGATAGAAATGCAGTAGGGCATGAAGTTTTGAGAGCAGAACCATAGAGACATTGAAAGATCTCAGTTCTGATATGCTATCCTTTGGCAAAAAATGTTACAGATAGATAATGTGAAAGTTCAGAAAAACAGAGAAGATGTTGATGCAAAGACTTTATTCACCTTCAACATGAGAGATCTCCAGTTCTGTAGAAATGACTTCTTCCTCCTCCTCAACTTCCTTATGTGCTACAATAGGAATTTTAAAGATATTAAATGTTGAGATAGGAAATATCAATGTCCATAGTAAATCTGAAAAACTTTAAGATATTATGTGTGTCCAGTACACAATCATCACTGAAACCTACATATTAATATGTAACAAAATTTATTCCAGAAAATGAACCACATGTGCAAATCTCACAAGGAATTTCGATTCAAATTAAAACAAACAACCAACCAAACAAACAAATATTGATTAGGCTCCCGTCCTTAATCAAACTACCTTCAATTGGGTAAACAGCTTCAAAGAATCTTTCTTCAACTGTTTTCTCATGTTCTGTTGGCTCTTCAAAGAAAAGTATTTAGACAATATTAAGATAAAAATAGTTGAAATGCTTCCATCTATTAAGCTAAATAAAACTAAAGCCGCATAACACAATGGACAAAAAAAGCAAGGCATACTGAAAGACAAATATACAATATGTCTAAATATGTAATTTGCCATACATAAAAATAGATCAAAAGAAAGTCTGGTAGGACTGATAGATTGTTTTGATTTGGGTGCACAGACTTTTGTTTTGTACATACCTGTAACATCATATGAATACTCTTCTTCTCTGTGGACAGAAACTGACATCTTTTCTTCTGAAACAGTCCATGTTTCTACTGTTGGTACTTTAAAGATAGGATTTTGTTTTAGTATTTAATATTCTAGATCCACATTAGTGGTAGTCAGCATGTGAGTTTTTATCAAATCTTTATCTGTACTGCACATTAAAGTCTTAGACATATTTAGACAGTCAGTATTCATATTCTAAAATACTGAACATAGAACAAGCACACAAGTATAATGTTTAGTATTTGTTAAAGACTAAAGACACAGACACCTATTTGAAACAAAATGCATGCACAGGCTTTTGTAAATAGTACATCAAAAGAATTCTAGAGGTGGTTCTTCAAAGATATTTTTGGGCATAGGGACACAATTATGCTTATTATGTAAGGATAGGCCAGCAAACAGAATAGATGAAGAAAAGTTAAGTCACACTGCAGTGTGACCGTAGGCTCTTTAAACAAGAGGCAAAAGGCTATCAACAAATACGTTAAAAAAAGACTTTATAAAAAACAAAAGCATGGTAGACATACTAATTAAACACTGAGAGCAGTCACAGCCTGACTACTGTTATAGATCCAGATACGTACACACAGGCTCACATATTCAAAAGAAGCGCAGAAACATATAGGGTGCTGAAAAAAAATGTAAACTGCAATTCTGAGATGCTGATCTGTACCTTCCTTTTTCATAACTTTTTCCTCAATGACCATGGGTGTAGGTTTTGGAGGCAGAACTTTCTTGGTAACTGTTGGCATTAGAATTTTGTTACTCAGTCAAATATTTAGCAAAGAGATCAAAATCAGTCTACAGCTATCTATTAGTGATATTGAAAATTCAACAAACAAGACAATCCAACTCAGCAGCTAAGCCAGGCTTCTTGGAATCACACAAAGCAACATAAGGAATGTGTTTGTTTCTATTTATTGCTACATTCTAAAGGGGCTGGGTATCTCAGGGCATTTAGCACACAGGTCATTTCCTGACACTTATTGAATTGCAGCTGACAGAATCCTGCTGCAGAATGGGAAATGCTATACAAAAGGATGTAGCTATGAAGAATAAGGGTACCTCTTTATTTTATAACCAAAGAATTAACCAAGGCATCTTGGTAGATGGGTCAAGATGGAAATCTATGCAATCCTGAGGATTTCACATCTTCAGCTTAGAGTGAAACGCACTATTTCACCCTGTACAATTTTATACACAACTCCTTTCTTAAAACATTGGTAGTTAATATTTGCATTTAGTATTTTCCCTTACAAAGCTTTTAATCTTCTTTTTAAAGAATTCACTGGAAGCTTTTTTTAGATGTTTCAAGGACTGAAAAATTGATCAGACCATGTTAAGTAAAGACAAAGCATATGCAGATCAGCTAAGTAACAGAAGCCACAACTTTCATGGAAAGAATACATCAAGATAACTAAACAGTAGTTACCCTCAGTCCTTTTGACTTTTTCTTCTGCAACCCTCTGAGTGGTTACCTCCACTTTTTCATCGACAGGTTTCTTGACAACTGCAAGTAATTCAGATAGATTTATTGATTAAGTAATCTTACAAATTGTTTTCTGGATTCAAACAGGATAGAACTGGCCCTTTTCTTCTGTTTAGGATGTTATAAACCTTGTGCATCCTGTTCACTGTTCAGTGCATGGATTACTGGTGGTGAACGGTGGTGGCAATGAGGCCCACTCCCCCCACCAAGAGATATGAAGTGATGTAAATGGAGAACACTTCCCAGAAGGGCAACATTTAATTTCTTAGAAGTTACACCCATGCCTAAGGCTAATATACAGGGAGAAGGAAGGATAACTGAAGCCCAGTTTGATTTTACCATCAATTCTTGTTTTGATTCAACCACCACTGAGCAGAGAGCTCAGAAATATGAGGTGGGAGAAGAGAAAGGGTTGCCATGACCCTTGCTCATCTCACTGTCCAACATAAGGAGAATTTTCTTCTTTCCAAGGAAATGTGAATAACTAGCACCATTCATCTTGAAGGAGATGCATGAGAGATTTTAATCTGTATGTTCCTGTTAGTTTTTTCATACCTTTTTTAACAGTTACTTCCTTCTTTTCCTTCTTTTCAGCTGTAATTGCTGGTGGTTTTCGCTCAGGCACAGGTTTCTTAGGAACTTCAGTCACTTAAAAGACAATAACGTCATTTAATGATAAATACATTGTCTAAAGGCTTTGTAGACAGAAAGGTATTAGTTACGCCATTATAATTTTATGTATTTTAAAAACAAACAGAGTTTTGGAGATCCAATTGTTGAAGTAAAATGTTTTGCTTATTTCCAAGTTTCATGTTTTCTCATCAGAGCCAAATTCTGTTCTTAGAGGCATACATGTTAATAATCCCCAAGACAGTTATAGCATGCAAGAAATTGCAAAATACAGTGATTAACATCAATCAATAAATGTGTGAAACATTTAAGTACATCAAGTTTATCTAGAACACATGAAAATGACAGAAGAAATATCCAAAAAACTAAAAATGACACATATCCTTACTACTAACTACTAACTCACGTTAGGTTTTAAAGACCTGCAAAGTCCATTGGCAATGAATTTCTAATGTATCCATTCCTATCTGCATCCATACCTTGTGATAGCTTGTGTTATCATCAAGTGTCACTTAAAATTTTTTGGCGTGTTATGGTTCCAGATATTTTAACAAAAACAAAACCAAAAAAATGCTGCCTAGTTCAAAATGATGGGGCCTTAATAATAAATATGAGAAAAGAGAAGAAATAAAATGACGTGATTCAGAATTCAAATACCTTCTTCATGAATTATTCTTTTTTCTTCATAAGTCACTTCTCTTTTCTCATAAGCTTCTTCCCATTCCTCTTCCCCTTCATCATAGCCCTCTTCCTGGACATAATAGTCATGGTCTTCACCATAATCTTCTTCCCATTCTTCATAGATTTCTTTGGGCACTTCATGTATTTTCTTTTCTTCATGGATCTCTTCTCTCCTTGCCATGGATGTTACTTTGATCTCTTTGGGCTTCTCTGGTATCACCTCAGGAACTTAAAATAAATGTATTGATTATTCATATTATAGTCTGGAATTTGCAAGGCATATTGGATGTACACATTTAATGAAATTATTTCACCCACACTGATGGTTTAAAGAAGGGACTATTCTTTAAGCAGTCACAGTCAGCTTGGATTTTAAATGTGTGTTTTTAACATAAAGACAGAAGTCAAACAATTGTGATAGATTCAAGTTATTTCAAAACAAAACACCTTGTTTCCACAAGGTAATTTTACTCTTTTCTAAAAAGTTTTCAAAAAAAGGAAAAAGTTACCTTTAGGTGGTGGGACTTCTTCAGGACGTTTTTTAACCACCTTTTGGGGGACTTTCTTTAATGGAACCATTCTCTCTGCTTAAAAATAATAGATTTAAAAATTTAAATTAAAAACCCTTAAGAATCTCTAAAAAGCCAACCAAACAAAAATCCAGAACCCAACTGTCATAATGAAACATAAACACACCATTCAAATACTGTAAGGACATTTACCTGGCTTTTTCTCCTCCGGAGGTGGAACAAGAGGCAGAAGAATGGGAATAGGGGCGGCTTATAGGAAAAATGAAATATTTAGAACAAAATTTAAGTTTGATATTTCCTTGTAAATGAAGAAAAATCCTAGTTTGGGAAAATAGATTATATGATTTTATTGCAGCTGCAGAATAAAAGCAAACATGGTGCTTATTCTGACAGTTTACAGCAGCTGAATAAATATATTTTGAGTGGGAATCACCAGTCTACCTTTATTTTAACACTGAATATTTTCATTGTTTTCACTGCTGCCATCCCTCTCCTATCTTTGCTGATGGTAATTCATCTAAATATCAAATCTTTCCCCTCCTGCTGCCACTGCAAGCATTTACCAAATTATCCTGGAAATAAACCCAAGAAGTTTAATCTGCTGAGGTTTATAGTAAGCTACTGGGTGTAACAAAAGTATAAATACTGTTTTCAGTCTGTAGTCCAAAAACAGAGCCTGAGGAGATATCATTTGCCATAAACATGAAATCCAGTGTATGGCTTTAAAAGAATATTTTTTTAAAGGCAGTAATTCAGACAGATTGTTTAAAAGATATTTTTGTGGCAAAAAGAAGAGGTGAAAATTAAAAACAAAATTATCAGTGAGGAAGATGGAAATAAAAGAAGATCAAATGAATGACAGACTGATAGGAAAACATGATAGAAAGGACTCTTTTTAAGAGAATTAAATTAATTCCTACCACTACCCGTGTAGAGTTTTCACCTTTCACACAGCAAAGAAGCCTGTCCAAGTCAAGTCTTGCTCACAGGGACAATTCGATCTTATCACTAAGCTAAGATTTTTCTCTGAGGTTCCCACTGGCCTTCTGCTTCAGTGCAGATATGGAACAAGTATGGTTTGTTACCCTACCTTCAGCTGGTTTTTGAGGTGGAACCGCAACCTTGGCATCAGGAACATCTAGGAAATCAAAATGTTAAATTGACTTAATAAATCCTACTAATAAAAAATTCAATATGCTCTCCTCAAGAATAGTAGTTGATGGTGCCTTAATCTTTCTTTTTGTAACATACAAAGATTGTAGCTTGCTCCTCAAGTGTATGCTAGCCAAGCAATAGATAACTAGTTGTATTAACCTTTCAGCCTGGCCAGACCGTAAAATGTTTTATTTTATTTCTAAATAATTCTTGCAACATTTGGAGTAAGCTCTTAAGAATATTCAAAAAAGAAGACCACTACGTATCATAAGGAGATGATTGTTAGCTATTTTGCCTCTTTGGTTATTTTTTTTCAGTTGCACAGAGAAGATCCTGTCTATTAATTGGTACATCTTCATTGTTCTATTCCTTAGTAATTCAAACAAAAATAAACTTGTTTTAGAGAATGTGGCATTCCATATTGTACAGAATAGGGTCCCTATTAATGTCACTGATTATGGATTTATCTCAGTATTCACTGCCACTACTTATGAAAATAATAGTTCCACATGTCTGTGGATGAGGAATATTTTTTCAGGATGTAGGTTATACTTACTCTAACCAAGAAAAAAAGATTTGAAAATAATAAAAAGCAGAGAAATTCTTTAATTCTATGACAGAGTATAAACAGGATCTTGTGCCAGTCTTGCTTGAGAACTTTACCTGGTGGCTTCAACTCCAATTTGATTTCTGCAAAGGAATATTAGATTTCTTTTAGGACTATTGATTTTTCCAGAATCATGTTTCAAACAAATTTACACATAGTTATGATCACAAATTTGTTTAGAAAATTCACTGACCTTTGGTAACCAGATAGAGCTCTGCAGTGCTTCTTGCTTCTCCTCTTGGTTCAAGACGAGCAATTACAGAATACACACCTGCAGCAGTCAAGAATGTTGATATTTACATGTTTTTATCATTTAAAACCGGACAAAAAAACCAGATAAAAAATGGCACTAGCACAAATTTTCCACGCATTTTTACCTTCATCTTCTGCATTAACATTGTGAATAGTCATGTAATGACAGCGACCTTCACTTCTGAAGCTGTACTTGGGACTCTCTCTCAGTTCGGTGGGGCCTTTATACCACGTCACAACTGCGTCATCAAAAGACACCTCGCACTCGAAGGTCGCAGACTGGTGTTCACTCACGACAATGTTCTGTATGCTCTTCGTGAACTGAATTGGTTCCGCTGTTTTTAGAAACGAGAAATACATCGATTGTTACACACCATCTTGTCATTTACTTTATCTGAATCCTTCTCATTGTTATCAAAATAGCTAAATTTTAATGACATAATAGCAATAGAGCTTGAAAAAATTGAGTAAGAAAAAAGGATTCCATCTTCTATGAAGTTTTATGTATAAGAACAAAGATTAGAAGACATAAGAGTATAACTATACCAAGATTGCTGTGCAGATACATTTTGTAAGAAAAGCCATTAAGGAAACTAAAGACAAAGAATAATTAAGAAAAAGTCCAAGGAAAATATAAGAGTCCCAAAGAAAATAGAAGCTAGTACAACTCAGATTGTTTGTGGGCTAAAGGACAGTATTAATCATGGTTTAGCCAAGAATACTAAGTTACACAAGTATGTCACATATTGTTCAAAGAGAAAGGAGAGTAAAATTTCTTGTTTAGTCCATTCCCAAATTTGGGAATCTGTCTTTCAGAATTTTTTTTTATTTTCATTTGTTCTTCTAATGAAACCTCCAGAAAGAGTCTTTCACTATTGTAATAAAGAGATTCTATATCTTTACAAACCTTCAATGGCCAGGTCTGCCGTTGTTTCTAGACTGTCAAGCTTGCAGGTGTACTGTCCCTCGTCTTCTGTTCTAACGTCCTTGATGATGAGTTTGTGCACTTTGTCAGAGACTTGTGTTGAATATCTGCCTCCTATCTTAATGGGTCTCCCGTTTCTATACCACTGAGACTTGGCATTTGGGATAGAGAACTGACAAGTCAGTGTGCATGTTTTTCCTTCCTTGAAAGTAGTGTCATGAAGATGGCGCTCAACTGCAGGCTCTATTAGCATGTTAAAACACACATTTTAACAGAGATCAGAGAGTGGAATAAATAGAGTGTAAACTAATTCAAATATATACTTCAGAAATACACTTACCAATCACAGTTAGCTTGGCACTGGCAATATGTGGTCCACACACTATTCTGAAATTTCCCTGATCTTCAGGCTGGCAGTTTCTAATTCTCAGTATGTGGCGATCACCTTCAATTCTAATTTCATATTTGTCACTGGAGTCCAGTTTCTGGGTTCCCTTGTACCATGAAAGTTTTATTTCTGGATAGTTAATCTTAATCTCACATTCAAAGATAGCATCCTCATCTGCTAAAACCGTCTGATTTTCAATGTCTCTGATCAGAGTAATAGGCTGGAAAATATTAGTTTAAGTTAATTTCAAGTTCCCTGTTATGGCTTTGAATGTTTCATAGATCAGTCCAAAAATTTTTTACCTCTGTTTGTGTGAGTCGTTGCTGAATAAAAGCTACAAGTTCATCAAACTCCTGATCTTCCCTTTGAGCTTTTTCTGTGAGCTCAATTTCCTATAAAAATGCAGAATATACCCAAAGATTAAAGGATACTAAATGTCAAGCTGTCATGTTTATCCAACACAGAATTTATTCCTACATCAAATTTTATGTAACTGTACTGTAACTAGCGTATCTTCTCATTCTAACAATTGCAGTCAAGTTATGAAGACAGAACCTACTTAGCCAGAAGGCCCATTTATTCTTATTTTTCAGCATGCAAGAAATTTAGAACTGTCAGGAAAAGATCTAAAGAGGAACCAGAAATTCCTGCCCACATCCTAACTTCAGAGTGTGGACACCATGTCTGTTCAAGGGAAACATATCACTCAGAAGAAAGCCAATGCTGCAGTCACACTGTATCTTACCAATCTATGGCTTTCTTCAGCTTGGGTTTGCTTTAGTAGCTCAAAGGCTTGCAGGAGGCCACGGAAATCTGTAATTCCATACATGCGAGCATATTTCTCATATTCTTTGGGATCTACGTTTTTGAGAAGTTCCAAGATATCAATAGGTTGCTCTTCCTCTTCTTTTGTTTTTGTTGGAGTGCTATTCAGATCAATAACAGAAGTTAACTATACAGCATTTCATTCCCAGAAAGCTGTTTAATGAAATAATGAATCAGCTTAAATCTGCCCTGTGCAGTAGAATCCTTTAGCTTGGTCTAGTCAGGGGCTTTTATTTTTAGTACAGTTATTCCTATTTAATGAATATTTAAAAGTTACATCTTGTTCTGAGATGTATAATAAAAAAAGTTTCTTCTGTGTTTATTGCAAATTAATCTATAAAAACTTTCAATATACCTTTTTAGTTTTGCCCTGAGATCCCCTTCAACAACTTCTTTCTTTCTTTCTTCAACTTGCAGGTTTACACTCCTCTCAATTTCACCATGTTGGTTAAAAGCTACACATTTGTACATGCCGGAATCAGTTTTTATTGTGTCCTTTATTTCTAGTTTGGCTTCATCTCCTCTCTGCTGGATTATAATGCGGCCTCCCTGGTTGAGTTGCCTCCATTTTCCCTTCATCCACTTAACATTTGGAATTGGATCTCCTCCAACTTTTGCAATAAATGTTGCAACAGTCTCTGCAGAAAGATGCAAATGAGGAAGCTAAGTCTTTCCAGTTGTTTTTGACAGTGGGACATAATCTCAAAGCAAAGGTGTGGGCAAATAGAAGACAATGTACTGTTTTGAAAAGAGTTCTTACTTTCCATGACTTTGATACTCTGAGGCTCTGACACAAAATAAAGTTTGCCTTCCACTTCTGCTTTCTTAGCTGCTGGAGCAGCTGCCGGTTTTTCTAAAAAAACAGAGTCAGACAGTTATAACAGATGGCTCCATGTAATAGTTTATGTTCATGGGTGATGATGCTTCTGCAGGAATTGTAAAAAATAAATTAATTCCTGAGATGCAACAAAATACTATGCAAGAGGTAAAAATGCAAAATACTTTAATATTATTTTAACCAACTTGTAGTTTGCTTTCCAGATAAAACTGTCCACAATGGGCTGCTTTACCGTGCTCTTCATTTACTCCAGTGGGGCCAGTTATACTCTCCATGGATGCAAATCCATAGATGGATATGCAAATAAAAAGCCTCATTTTCTAAAAGAGATCCGTTTTTAGTGAGATTTTCTCTTTTCAGTCTATTTCTGGATATTATGCTAAGAATTACTTGCAGTATTTTATCAGTGATCTGTTAAATTCTCTTGCTTTTTTTATACATAGTCCTTAGCCTAGTGGCTACCCATGTAGTGAAAAAGAGACTGTTTGTATGTATTGCTGGACTCTCGTGTCCTTTATGCAATGGTAAAGCAAGACTTAAACAGAAGAACTCATGTTTAGACTCTCTACTTTCAGCTAAAAGGTCAAAATGTCTTAGAGATGTAAGAGTCTTGAAACAATTAGCCTCTAAGGCCATATGCTCAATCAGATTTCTTCTATATTTTCCTTAATAAACACCACTTTCCACGTGCTTTCCATAAAACACGTATCTCAAAGTAATTTCACCCATTTTTCTTAAATTTGGTGTTTAGATTTAGAAAATAAATTCTTAATCTCTTTGGTAAGAAAATACTGTTGATTTGACACTGATCTTTCACCATTTATGTCACTGTTGATATATAAATTATTGTATATGCTCTGTTTTACCAGATTCTACCTCTTTAAAAAGGACTAAAAGTAAATAATTGTTTGTTGTTAGATTATTAACTTTTTTGTTCCACAGAAAACAAAGTGGCATAGAGTTTTGGTTGACATTTTCATCATATGCCCTTATATTCTTCGTGTTACTGTACCTTTGACTGTCACTTTAGATTTGCAAGTATCAGTGCCAGCTGCATTTGAAGCTTTGCATACATATTCTCCTGAATCTGATTTGGTAACTGCAGCAAGTTCTAGAAGAGCTACTCCATTAGCAAAGCTGAAGTTGCATCTGTCTGAAGCTCTTATTTCTCTTCCTGCTTTCAGCCACTGAATCCGGATTGGCTGTGATCCCTGGACATGACAGCTAAGCTGCAGGGTATCACCTTCCTCTGCGGCGGCTGGCTGAAGAGGCTGGTCAAAAACTGGTGGCTTTTTAGGTTCTGGAATATGAAAACGCTTGAGTGAATACTCAGGAAGGTATGATCAAGAATATAAGAGAAAGAGAGATACATATGATTCCTAAGAAGGCAATGGCAAGGAATGGAGGAGATAAACAGAAGTCTGAGAATGTCAGTCATAATATTATAAAATGGAATAAATATCAAGAGAGCATGACAGTATATTTCCTATATAAACATGCAAGATATATCTTTATCCCCTAAGTAAGAACCTTTACATGCAAAAAATAGTACGAGAACTAAAGCAATATTAGGCTGCAAAACTATATAAAAATCTTTAAATAAATAAACCTGAAATTTCCTGCAAGACTATTACAATGAAGTGTCATGCTACCACAACGCAGTGTCAACATTGCCTAAGCTTATATTTCATTGCACAAACCCCCTGTTACTCCATGGAAAGAAAATGATTTAAAATTCAACAGAAATGTCACAAAGATTTCAGTGTTCACTTTAAATCAGTCATAGCGAATAGTGAAAAAGAAGCTTCTCCTTGAAAAAAAACCCCACAGAAATGAAAGAATTTCTTGACTTTGTGGTTTATGTCCATCTCTGGACGAATCACTGCTGTCAAGGTAAGTAAAACAAGCTCGTAAGAGAGAAGCTATATACTTGCAGCTAAATAAAACAAAGAAAAGCAAGAAGCAAAGAAAAACAAGACTTCAACCAACCTCTGATATCAACAGAAGATGTACTCAACACGCTTCCTGCTTCATTGGACACTTTACAGGTATATAAACCAGCATCCGATTGCTGTACGGCCTTTATATGCAAAATCAAGGTATTGTTTTTGAAAGATATTTCACAGTGAGCACTTGAATGGACTTCCTGATTGTTTTTATACCAAGCAACAGTCAAAGGCTGTGAGCCGGAAACACGACCCTCAAGTTTAAGTTCATTCCCTTCTGTCTCTTCTACTGCTTCAGACAGTTTCTTAGTAAAAGTAGGTGGAGTTTTTCGTTCTGTAAAAAAAAGGAACATAGATTCATGGAATTTATCTTGAGAGGATAAATCCTAAAGACAATGTTGCAAGAAATATTTGAACATTGGGGAATTGATATTTACTCTCATTTAAACTGGATATATTTTTAAAGTGAAATTATGCTAAGATAAACAGCACGAGTCTTGCTCTTACAGTCACTGTCACAGTGAATTTTCCTGTTTGAAAAAAAATTTCTCTTACACTGATTTAAGTCATACACCATTTAAAAAACCCCAAGAGTTTTATCAAGTTCTTAAGAAAGAAAGAGGCCAGAGCCTATTAAGAAAGTAGGCCAAAGAATATGTTTTATTTCTCCTCCCACTGTTGTTAGCGACCTTTCCTAATTCCCTTAAAAGATTCATAGGTATCTCCAGATAGGTACTCTCAGGCTACATCTCAAAAGATTTCTTGAAGCTATCTTGCAGTAATAACACCAACTTCCTTTATAATTGAAGGGAGAAAAATGTAAACACAATGTACTATCTATTCGGTACCTTTAACAGACAGTGGAGCTGTGCAAGAGTCCTTTCCAACTTCATTGCTAGCATAGCATGTGTATGTTCCAGAATCTCCCCTGTCAACTCTCAAGATGGTCAAATGGGCTGTGTTGTCTACATAACTGATCTGATAGTTCTTTCCTGTTCTAATTTCTTGGTTATCTTTTGCCCAAGTGACTCTAATAGGCTGTGTTCCAGAAACGTGGCACTCAAAATCAGCACTTTCTCCAATAATGCCATCCACAGGTGTAAGTGGGATGTCAAAGAATGGAGGAGTCTTCCCTTCTGAAGAGTGAAAGAAATAAAAAACCATCACTTAAAAATCTCAATTTACTTTAAAACTCTGTGAAATATGAACCTCTTGTACAACATTAAATCTGTATATAAAGCAAAACTTAGTTTTAAGACATTTCCGTTAAATATTTCACAGCCCACCAACCTGTAAGGACAAGCCTGCCACTAGAAGAAGCAGTCCCAATAGCATTGACAGCTGTGCAGGTGTATTGCCCAATAAGGCTCCTATCTGTCTTCAAAATCTGGAGAGTTGCTACATTATCTACAAAGGAGGTGTGAACATTGTAGTCCTCTTTTACACGCACGCCGTCTTTAAACCAAGATACTTGGATAGGTTCTGAGCCAGCAATGCCGCAATCAAACACAACTGGTAAGCCAACGGTTTCATGAACGTCTCTTAATTTTCGTGTAAAAGAAGGAGGAAGTTTACGCTCTGTAAGAAAACAAGTATTGTACAGTGAAGTCTTTCAGAAGACATGCACCTCTTGCTGTAGTGACCAATAATCACTGCCTAGTATACCGTGAGTAATATACTGAGAGTATGGTGGATTTTTGCTCATTATTCCGATTAAAAATACTATTTAGCATATAATTTATTTTGAACTCGATGTAAAGAGCCCTACGCATATGGTTGCAGGAAAAGAGGTAATCATTCTGCTCTCACTTAGACCCAGTGAGCCTCAGGACTTCTAACACTGGAAACTATCAAAGCAATATCCTGAACAGCGAAGGAAGATACAGAGGCTTGTAACACTACAGAAGAGCTGTGGTCAATAAGTGCCATATTTCGATTAGCTTCATTGGCAGGCCTTTGTTAGTAGAAGACAGTGCCGCAGGGTACCTTACACATCAAGAAACAGTGAAGTGTGTTATGAAGAAGAGGCAAAAATTTTTGTTGTTTTTCAAAAAAGTATTTTTTGAAAAAATATTTTGTTGTTTTTCAAAATAGCCAAAGCATACATAAGAAAAACAGGCTGTTTCTCTGTATTTAAAACCGAAATATTCACCTTGAACCGTAAGCAAAGATGATGAAGAAGCCTCTCCAACAGAATTTTCTACTTTGCAGATGTACTCCCCACTGTCACTACTGTCTACCTGGCTGAAAACCAGAGTAGCAATTTGGTTCTTAAAGTGCATTTTCACAGTAGCAGTTCCTCTCAGCTTTGTATCGCCTTTGTACCACGACACAATCATTTCTGGTGTTCCAGCAACCTGGCACTGCAAGGATGCAGAATCCCCAACAGTCACCTGCACTGGCTCCAAGGGTGTAACGAAGTAAGGTGGTTCTGAAGGACAAAGACACACCATTAGCATAAAGAGGTATTGCATGATGACCATTAGTAGTTCAAATAACGCTCGTTGAAGTGATGCTGGCTTGACGCACCTAGTATTGTGATTGTACCATGACAATTATCTTTCCCAGAATCATTTTCAATATGACAAGAATATTGCCCCTGATCTTCTAGTTTGCTGCTAGGGATTTCCAGTATGGCAGATGTGTCTGTAGTGGTGATGCTACACTTTTCAGAGTGCATTATTTTCACTCCATTTTTCTTCCACGTCACTGAAATCGGTGGAGTACCCATATATGTGCATTCCAAGATTAAATTTTTCCCTTTCTCTACACTTAAATCGTTCACCTTCTTCACAAATCTGGCTGGTTCTATAATGAACAACAGGAAGAAAACAAATTAAATAGAGCCAAGAGATCATCTTTAGAAGCATAAGAAGCAGTAGTCTCGACAAACCTTTGACAAAAAGATGTGTTGTGCAAGAGATTTTCCCTGCCTCGTTAGAGACCTGGCAGGTGTAGTCTCCACTCTCAAGTGGATGTACATCAAAAAGCTCCAGTTCTGCAACTGAATCTTGCAAGGTGATATTGCATCTGGGTCCTGGTACTAGCTCAACACTGCCTCTGAACCATTTAACTTCCAATGGAGGGGAACCTTTTATGATACTAGTAAAGGCTATGTTTGCCCCGGATAAAACATCCAGTGGTTCAGGTTTCTTCATGAAAGATGGTGGTTCTAAGCACACAAATAAAACAGAGAAGAAGTACATTTGAACTTCTTTTGAAGATCACAGGAATCAGAAATATGCAACAAAGAAAAATGAAATATTTCTGAAAATAAATTTGGGCCCTCTGATGCTGGCTTCTTACTGATACTGACCTCTAACACTCAAAAATGCGCTGCATTCATCAGAGCCAGCTACATTAGTAGCTGTGCACAAATAAGTTCCCATATCAGACTCCTGAAGTCCATTCACTTTCAGAGAACAGGTATTGTCTGTAAGAGTAGCCTGATACTTCTCTCCACTGGTAATCTCTTGTCCATCATGGAACCAGGAAACCAGAATAGGTGGTGACCCATAGACTTTGCACTCCAGTACAGCAGAAGAACCCAGCTGACCATATGTTTCTTTCAGTTTTCTTGTGAAAGAAGGAGGTATAATACGATCTGCATTTGTTTAAAAATAAAAATAAAATTAAAATTACCATACAGGGTTCTTAAAATGCAGGAAGTTCTCCATGCATAATAGAATTAGTGACCTTTCTTTGGCTGTATCTGCTTTGGCAATATACTCTGACACATCTAAGGACTTGAAAAATAGTCAGTGGTTAAGGATATGCTGGGACTTTCATTCACAATCCTTGAGGAACACCTTTTATTTTTGCCGTTCTTTTTCATAAAGAACAATATTGCACCAGCTGTCAAAGATGACATGTAGATTAAAGTTGAAGAAATCAAGTCCTTTCAATAATTCATGCCCCTCAGAGTTTAGGTAGGCATCTATTCTTGATGCCTGCCAAAGTGGCAGGCCAAGTACTCTTAAGATTATACAAGACTTTTAGGCTGCCAATCACAACAACTGCTTTGCTATCTGAAGGCTTTGTAAAGGAATTAAAGCATCAGAGGTGACTCAAAAAGAGTAGTCAACTAACCTGAAACGTGCACTGAAGTTGTGCAGCTGCTTTTACCAACACTGTTTTTCACCTCAAAAGTATATTCTCCACTGTCTTCTAGAGTTGCATTGAGGATCTTAAGCCCAGATACTTTGTTGAAGAAACTGATTTTATATTTATGGTCAGTGGACAGTTCATTACCATCCTTAAACCACCTAGCAGTAAGCTCTGGTGTGCCATCTACTGTGCATTCCAGAGTACAAGAGTCTCCAGCTGTAACTTTGACTGGGCCTGGCTTCTCTACTATGACTGCAGGTTCTGCAATGAAATGCAAGTCAGAAAAGTGTTTAAAATAACAATGCAATAGTTATTATAATGATCAAGAATTTAATTTTAAAGCATATTAAAACACATTATGTTTTTTATCTCATGCTACCAACCTAGCACTTTCAGCATGGCAAAGCATTCCTGAACTCCAGCATCATTTTTTATCTGACAAATGTATTTCCCAGCATTGGTTGGTTCTGCATTTCCAATCTGCATAGTTGCAATGTTTTCTGAGAAGGAGATCCAAAGGTTATCACTTTCTCTGATGATTTCCCCTTTGTCTTTTAACCACAGAACAGAAATGGGCTGTGATCCTTGTACTGTAGCCTGCAGTTCAATTGACTCCCCAACTACGACAGTGAGATCACTCAGCTTCTTCACAAAGGTTGGTGGTGCTATTTAAGAGAAGATATTTAACAGTAAAGAAACGCGCCAGGAGAGGAAAAGTAAGAGAAGAATGGCAGGAACAAAGAAAAGCCAAGAAGATGCCAGTCTTTGTACAAACCTCTTAGTGCTACAGAGCCACTACAGGAGTCACTTCCCACATCATTTACAGCCTTACAGTGATATTCACCAACATCTGCAGTATCCACACTGAGAATGTGAAGGCTAGCTATGTAGTTCTCAGACATGACCTTATACTTCTTGCTGTTCCGAATTTCTCGTTTGTCTTTATACCACGAAACCTGGAATGGAGGAGTGCCCTGCAGCTCACATTCCAGATGAATATCAGACCCTTTCAAGGTCTCAACTGGATAGGGCTTCTTGGTAAAAATGGGGGGTGCTGGAAAAAAGAAAAAAGAGTTATTGTTTGTGTTATTTAAGCAAAAGAGATTAAAGAGGACAGAAGATTCAAGTAACTCTTCTGATGCTAAATAGCAAAGACAAACGATAAGAAAGACCTGCTACAGAGATCACAAACAGACAAGAGATTTGCCATCTAGTCAGACGGGTTTTGGCGTCTCTGACAAAAGAAAGTGAGATTTAAGAGCTTTTCCCAAAAGAGGACTTTACAGTTAGAAAGGGAAGAAAAGAGCTGAGATTCTGACCTTTTACTCTTAGTGTAGTACTGGTGCTTGCACTACCCGCTGGATTCTGAGCTTCACAAGTGTAGTCACCACTGTCTTCAACACTGAGGTTGTGCATTTCAATGACTGCCACTGAATCCACAAAGGACATTCTGTATTTTTCACTGGGATGGATTTCAGTTTCACCTTTGTACCAGGTGACTTTAATTTCTGGAGATCCACCTATTTTGCATTCATACGTTGTAGAATCGTGCTGTTTCACAAGTTTTGAGGAGTCTAGTTTCTTAATAAACCTTGGTGGTTCTGGAAAGCCAAAAAGGGGAGATGAAGCTTTAAGCTGCACTAATTGTTTGAATAAGCAGGGAGATATTTAACCTAAACTACAAACTTTAGGGACTCAGGCAAAAACTCTGATTTTGCAATTGCTATGAAATTTTTTTAGATGATTTTAAGTTGGTCCAAAATCCAGATTAAGAAGCAAACAGGTTTTCTATACGCATTTCAGTGAGTTTCTCCTTGCTTTATTGACCCACTGTACCTCTCCTTGTATGTATTCACTACAGATTAGTTGACGTGTGGTTTTCTTTACAAAATATCCTCTTGTTATACACGAGTAATCACAATGCCTGATGAAAATGCAAGAATACAACTGTTCAGCCAAGAAATGTTATTAAAAGCATTTATGTTGAGTATTATAGCTACTGCTCTATATCCTGTGATTAATAATTAATATAGTCAATAAATGTATCTGCATAATCACCCCTCACACATTTAATGCAAAACCGAACATAAAGTTGCACATAAGGAATAAAAGTTAAGGAGCTTAGGCAGCAAACAAAAGACTTCAGAAATAATCATGCTGAGGAGAAGTATGAGATGGCTGGTGTTACAGTCATTGGTGTTGAATGTCCTGTGACTGAAAAGTAAACCAGATGGTTACATTTTGTTCCATAAGGAGAGGAAAGGAGTGGAAGTTTGATACTTTTCATCAAAAGTACCATCTGGATGATTGGAATCACAAGACTGAATGCTCATAGATCAAAGATATAACTAATAAAACCAAGAGGTGGTAATGTGGGCACAACAAACAAATCAGTCTGTAAAACAGGATGAAGTGCCTCTTTGTGTGACTGTAAAGTGTAGGAGGACTATCTAATTCATTGTGGGTTATTTCAACCTGTGGGACAGTTGCAGAACATCCTGTGTTGCTAGAAACAAAACTTCCTGGGTTTCTAAAAATAGAAATGATGATGTGTTAACATCAGGACTCTTGGAACCATAGTAATTTACTATTGGACTTCACTTTGAGAAAGAGTTGATTATTTATCTGCATACTAATGGTTGCTGAGTAGTCACACTCTGATTCCACTCCTTTCAAAAAATAAGGATATGCGCATTAGTAAAGTATATGTTTAGAATGTAAAGCAGTTCTAGAACATAAAGCAATTATTAAAACTACAGATTGGGAACATTAGATGCTAGAGTGAGAAAGTTAATTGAAAGCTGTGAGGTTTTCAAGGTCACGTAAAAGAAATATCTTAATTCTACAAACTGAAGGCTGCATGCCATAGAAATGAGACAGCATATGCCCAAATTAAATGCATGCAAATCAATGCACCCAAAGAGATTGCCCTTTCAAGTTCTATAGAAATTGGTTGAAAACAATGAACATCACTAATTTTATGGCTCTGGGGAGCGGTACAAATTCTAAAGAACTCAAGGGAGTGTCAGTAAATTCAGGATCAAAAAATAAAATAACAATACTGAAAAAACTCCTCAGGATTTTAAAAATAAAAATTTGAAGAGTAAGAAAATAAATAAGGTCGGATGGGATCATTTTACGGATGTTAACTCTGTTCAAATAAACCTATTGGCAATGATATAACTAATAATAAACAGAATTATGATTGTGGTAGAAAGAAGCTTCAGATCTTTTAAAGAGATTTGATTTCTTGCTACAGTCTTTCAGTGTGTTTTTTAAGTCAAGCTACATAATACATCATCCCTACTTGTTACTAAATCAAATTAATTCAGTCTTACACACTCTTCTCACCTCCACTAAGAAAAAGGCTTATGGCTAGAATATACTTGGCATATATAAAACATTTGACAAGTAATTAATACAAAATCTTGCTACTAGTAGTTCAGCTTCCTGTGTTGTCTTACAGAGTAGAAGGATTTACTCTTGAAATATTCCCCCCCCCTCCCTCCACTCCAAATTCATACAGAGGAAAGAGAGGAAAAAAAAAAGAGGAAAGAATGTGCTAAAGCAACAGAGACCTTTCAACTCAGGCATAATCTAAGCAGTGTATGTTACATTTCTTCTTTTATAAAAGCAGTAAGATTGAAATACCCGGAACAGCTATAAATATATTCCCACCTACATTGAGGAAATTGCACTAATATACGTGTCACTTGTACCAAGGCAGTCTGAGCCATTCATAAATTTAGATTTCACTTTTAGATTCACACACTATGAGAGGTGAAGTGTTGGGTGGGATGGATATTTGTCACCAAATCTGCTCTCAGATCCTCCAGTTTTGCTGTTTAGAAGAGCAATTCTCAATGTTTTCAGTTTGTGAAAGGGCAGAGCTATATGCAGGACCTGCACATGCAGTAAAAATACTTCTAAGCCTTATAAGTGAACTGAATTTCTCTCCGTTTCCTTTCACTCCCCTGGGCAACCTAGTGACTGTCACTGCTGGAGAAAGACTTTAGAAAAACAGATTTTGCTGTCCAACAGAACCATTCATAAAGGCGCAAGAGTAGTAAGTAAGAGTTAATGTTTCAATGAAAGAATCCCTTTGACAAGAAAAATAATGTACTGTACCAAAGGAGAAGAAATATGAGTAAGTATTTCGGTATTACAACAATATTTAAGTGAAATAAGACATCTCAGAGTAACCTCTTGTAAAGATTTTTAGTCACACACGTCTGCATTCAGGACTGTGATTTCCAGGTGTCTGCCTTGCAAAGAAAACCTCATAAACGCTAAAGCTTGCAGCAATACCTTGTACAGCCAGCTGAGCTGCGCATGCGTCCTTTCCAACACTGTTGCTGGCAGTACATGTGTAGAGTCCAGCATCCCCTTTACCAACTTTTAGGACTGTCAAGCTGGCCGTGTTTTCCACCAGTGTCATTTTGTAGTTGCCACCTGGACGAATCTCTCTGTTGTCTCTGGTCCAAGTAATCCTCATGGGAGCAGAACCAGTCATGTGGCACTTAAAGGTTGCACTTTCCCCTAGTGCCACGTCAATAGATACTGGCTTGATGTCAAAGAAGGGAGGTCGTAGGTGTTCTGCAAAGAGGAAAGCATGGCAGGGCTCACCACCAAGCCTGCCTCACCACACCATGCCCATTGTCTCTGGCCACCAAACAATGAGTAGAGTGGGGAAATGGGTGGAGAAACAAAAGAGCAAAAACATACAAAAGATTTTCATTAAAGCATGAGCTACAAACCTGTGAGGAGAAGTTTGGCACTGGAAGAGGCAGTCCCCAGAGCATTTTGGGCTGAGCAAGTATACTGGCCACAGTAATCCATACTAGTTTCCAAGATCTGTAAAGTCGCAACATTATTTAAGAAGGCTGACTGCACATTGTCAGTGTTGTTTAAGAGAGCCCCATCCTTGTACCAAGACACCTGGATAGGTTCTGAGCCAGTTATGCGGCAGTCAAATGTCACTGGGGCACCAACCACCTCCTGAATATCTTTTAGTTTTCTGGTGAACGTAGGAGGAAGTTGACGTTCTGCAAAACAATAATAATCACTGCAATCAGTAGGAAGCCAACCTAGAATTAATTATCTTTGAAATTAATAAAACCCCCTTTCTGCAGATAGCAAAGAGTTCCTACAAACTACCCCAGAAAAGAGTGGCTCTAGGCCCATCACCTTTAACGACAAGCAAAGCTGTGGAGGTGGCAAAGCCGATGCTATTTTCTGCTTTGCAGATATATTCTCCAATGTTGCTATCCTCTACAGCAGAGAATGCCAGTGTTGCCACATTGTTCTTGAAGTGCATTTTATAAGCCTGTGTTGATCTGAGTTTGGTGTCATCTTTGTACCAGGACACCTTGATTTCTGGTGACCCGCCAATCTGGCATTTTAAGGTCAAGGGCTCGCCAACCTTCACCTCCACACGGTCCAGGTGCGTGACAAAATAAGGTGGTTCTAGGGAAGGAGAGAGCATGGTGAGCAGAGGCAGAGCATCACTAGGGTGCATTAGGGGGATCAGGGGTGATGAATACCTAAGATGGATACAAGGCTGTGGCAAACATCCCCACCCGCCTCATTTGCCACCTCACAGGTATATTCGCCTTCATCATTCTTTGTGCTGTTGAAGATTTCAAGAATGCCAGATTTCTCAGTAGTTGTAACAGTGCAGCGTTGAGACTGAGCAATGGGCATGCCATTTCTTTTCCAGGTGACAGAGATGGGAGGGGTGCCAATGTAGCTGCTTTCTAGCACAATGGACTTCCCCTGCTCCACACTGAAATCACTTAATTTCTTCACAAAGACTGCAGGCTCTGTGGGAAGGTATAAATCAATAGTAAGAGGGACAGATGTGGAAGAGCTGCAGGCAGAGAGTGAATGAAGATAACTGTGCATTCATGCACACACCCAAACACACCTTTCACAAAGAGCTGTGTTGTACATGAGGCACTGCCAGCATCATTTGTGACCACGCAGGCATAGTCCCCGCTGTGGCCTGGTTCCACGTTGTACAGCTGCAACTGTGCCACAGACTCACTGAGAGAGATGGAGCAGTTGCTGTCTGGCACCAGCTCCCTGATGCCTCGGAACCAGGTCACTTTGAAGGGAGTACTGCCCTTGATGTAGCTGGTGAATGTCACATTTGATCCAGGCAAAACTTCCTGGGGATCAGGTGTCTTCACAAAAGAAGGTGGTTCTAAGGATCATGCAAAGAAGTGAAAGAGGGACAAAGATGTTAATAGGAGGGTCTCCATGGGGAAGAAACTGAGCAGGTTTGGGACGAAAAAAAAAAGAAACCCTGGGAAAAAAACCCAAACCAAACAAATCATGAAAAAGAAACCATGGGAAACAGAGAAAAGAAAGAGAAGATGGAAGAAGAATTTTGTTGAAGATATGGCAGTATCCTTCTACTGACCTTGCACAGTCAAGAAGGCACTGCATTCATCAGATCCAGCCACGTTGGCTGCCATACATGTATATGACCCTGTATCTGTGACATCCAGGGCATTCAACTTCAAAGCACAAACATTATCCAAGAATGAGATTTCATATTTTTCTCCACTAACAATCTCATTCCCATCTTGAAACCAGGACACAGATATGGGAGCTGTGCCAGACACTTTGCATTCCAGCAGCACGGAGGATCCCAGAACTCCATTTGTTTCCTTTAGTTTTCTTGAGAATGAAGGAGGAACAAGGCGATCTAAGTAGGACAGGGCAGAAGAACAGGAAGAGAAGTGTTGAGGTTTCTTTCAACGGAAATAAAAAGGGAAAAAATAATAGCTTTCTTTAAAGACAAGTGTGAACAACAAAGACATAGAGCTGACCTGAAACATCAACTGAAGAAGTGCAGCTGCTGTCCCCCACTTCATTGTGCACCTCAAAAGTATACAAGCCCCTGTCTCCCCTGTCTGCAGAAAAGACTTTCAAAGTGGATATATTGTTGAAAAAGGTAATTTGGTATTTGCGGTCACTCTTTAGTTCTCTGCCGTCTTTGTACCACTTGGTGATTAGCTCAGGTGTTCCTCCTACTTTGCACTCCAAGGTAAAAGGATTGCCAGCCATTACTGTGATCGGCTCAGTCTTCTCTAAGATGACTGCTGGTTCTGAAATAGGAAGGGAGGGGTCTGTGTGTCACAGGGAAATCTACCCACAAACTTGTGAGCACAGGGTGTGAGCAGAAGGCAAAGGCTGGTAGAACCAACTGTGCAAGCTGTAAGACACAGTAGCTATAGTGGAGTAGGCTATACCCACCTAGGACCTGTAAAAAGGCAGAGCACTCCCGCATGCCAGCATCATTTTTGATCTGACAGATGTACTTTCCAACATCAGTTCCCTCGGCACTGGCAATCTCAAGAGTTGCAATGTTGTCCATAAACCACATTTGAACATTTTCACTCTCCCTAATAACTTCACCCTTATCCTTGAGCCAGACAACAGAAATTGGTGGGGATCCTTCCACTACTGCCTGCAGGGCTGTTGGCTCCCCGATGAAGATTGCAGTGTCACTCAGCTTCTTGGCAAATCGTGGAGGTTCTGATGGCAAAAACAAGGAGGCAGAGGACAGTTAATCATACATGCTTGCTTGGAAGAGCAACAGCCAGGAGATCAAGAAAAGAGGGCAGTGATGTTGATCCTCTAGCATACAAACCTTTGAATTTCACTGGGCAGGTGCAAGTGTCGCTTCCCACCTCATTCATAGCTTTGCATTGATATTCTCCAGTATCTTGAGATTCCAGATTGAGAATATGAAGACTGGCAACAGAGTGCTTTGCTGTCACCTTGAACTTCTTGCTGCTCCTGACCTGCCTCCGGTCCTTGAACCAAGCCACCTCAAAGGGTGGGGTCCCTGCTATCTCGCATTGAAGGATAACATCCGAGCCTTTAAGAGTGTCCACAGGGCTTGGCACCTTGCTAAAAATGGGTGGTTCTATAAAAAAAGAATCACATCATAATATGTGAGCCTGCTTCTCTGGGTGGGTTTCTGGATAGTAGCAGGAAGCAACATATTCAGGAAGGGAGCCTACGCTTATATTGTAAACACATATTTAGCTTTTAAATATGTGGCCTCACCTCTAAAAAATCCCAGCACTCAGTGTCCAAAGGGCAGAAAATGTGATACTTCTGCACCTGTTTGTAATCAGTGCTCAGTGTCCTTCCCCAAAAGCCACTCTCTCTGCACTCTAGGGTCACATTCCAACTTTCCCCCTTGCTCTTTCTAGTCGTGAAAGCTACAATCAGTGAAGCTCAGCTACACAGCCTCCTCTTCCGTCTTAAATTTCATTCCTGTCAGGATCACTGTGTATAAAGAGGAGGCAGGGGGGTGGCTGAAAAGTATTCTCAGCACCCTCACCATGGCTGGTGTTCCATGTAGTCCATGCTTCCACTGTGATCTGAAAAGCTTGCCTTGTTCAGCCGGCAATTGACTTAAATGAGGAGACAAGGGAATGACTGCACCGTGCTGAACACCCACCACTATTTCCTGCCCGATCTCTGCTGCTTAAACACAGCAGCATTTAAATGCAAGAGCAGCTGGAGAGATACCGGCCCAGCAGCCATCAGCTGCTGCAGCAGCAGCAGTGGGATGTGCAGCTGGGAGCAGGCCTGGCAGCCAAGGGTTCTGGTGGAGAGTGCGGAGCCGTGTGCTAACCTTTCACTGTGACTGAAGTGCTGCAGCTGGCTGTGCCTGCAGAGTTATGGGCTTCACAGATGTAATCCCCAGCATCTTCAGCGGTGGCACCCAAGATGGTCAGCGTTGCTGTGGAGTCTACAAAGGACATGTGCAGCCTGTCGCCTGCCTGGAGTGCCTGATCATTTTTGTACCACACGATTCTGATCTCTGGTGTGCCACTGATTTTACATTCAAGTTGAACTGTGTCACCCTGCTTCACGAACCGCAAAGCTTCAGGCTTCTTGATGAACTTGGGAGGTTCTGCAGAACAGAATAAGTATGTAGAGAATGACGACGTACCTGTTTGCCAGTGAAATCTGCAGTGCTAAGTGAGATTTCTGGGAGGCACAAGAGTACTACAGCACAAAAATAAAATTGTTTCAGAAGTTTTCTGCATCTCCAACCAGAGTTTCCTCTCAAGGAAATACACAAGATGATGAAAAGAAGGCTAAGACAACAACTAAAACTATGTTCTGCCAACTTTGGACCCTGCTGCATCAGACAGTTGAAGCTGTGAAAAATACACAAAGGACGGTTGCTCCACACAAGTGAAATTTTGCTGTTACCTTTGAGTGGTAACAAATAACAGAGTTCCCAGGCTGACATGAAAGATTTGACAAGCCCTTCATCCCCGGAAGCAACAGAAACATGGTAGGGATTGTTTTGCTTACTTACACATCTTTAAAGTATATTTCTGCATGAAGAAATTAAGTGATACATAGTCTAGATTAAATCAACAATACAGAACTCCAGTTGAAATCTTTAGCAAATTCAAAAGAGTCACCAATGCAGGCCAGCAAAGGTAAGGTAGAGCTGTACTTACTAATCATCATTTTCCATATAGCAATTGCTATGAGTGACTACCACAGTGACTGTAGTTTAACTGTTAAAGTAAAAGCAGTGTGAGTGCAACTCTCCCTACAAATACGTTTGCACAGGGACCTTTTTCCTCGGAGATTTTGCAGGCACGCAATTAAATGAGTGTTACACAGTATGATTGAAGAAGGTCATTACATGGTTTATGTCTGCAGTCTGGAAAGCTGCTTTCTATATATTTCTAAACTAGAAATGGTGGAAGATCGAAGACAAAGAGGTCTCTTTACCCAAGAAAAAGAAAACTCACAAACAAAGCTGACTTAATCTTAATACCTTTGACACTGAGTTGGGCTGAGCAGAAGTCTTTCCCAGCTTCATTACTAGCTTGGCAAGTATATTGGCCAGAGTCTCCTTTACCCACTCTGAGCACTCGAAGGTGAGCTGTGTTGGCTGTGAATGTGATATTGAAATTTCCTCCAGTTCGGATCTCCCGACCATCCCTGGACCACGTTATGTGTATTGGCTGGGTTCCCGTAACATGACATTCAAAGTCAGCACTTTCTCCAAAAGGCACATCAATAGATTCTGGTTTGATATCAAAGACAGGTGCTTGCTTGGGTTCTAGAAACACAAGAAAACCATGTAATACTCATACTTCAGAAAAAAGCTAATCCAACACACAGATACCATTGCACGCGTGAAATAAGGGGGTGGAGCCTGTGACCCAAGCAAAAGTTTTGTAAGCCAACACACCTGCCACTGTGAGCCTAGCACTTGAGGTGGCAGTGCCCACAGAATTGGTGGCTGTGCAGGAGTATTGCCCGGTATGATTTGTCTCGGTTCGCACCAGTTGCAGCACTGCAACGTTATCTACAAAGGATGTGTGCACGTTGTGGTCATCCTTTAGCAGCACGCCATCTTTGTGCCAAGTGACAGTAATGGGCTCTGAGCCATTGAGCCGACACATAAGCTTAAGGGGTAAACCAGCAGGGTGCTCGATGTCCTTTAATTTTCTTGCAAAGGAAGGTGGTTGTTTGCGCTCTGGAAGAAAGCAAGTAAAGGTTAAATACACCCAATAAAGCAATTTTTTAATAGTTTTGCAAGAGAAAAAGAGTTTTAGCAAGCTAATAGAAAATAATCACCTTGAACTGTTAAGAGAGCCTTTGTAGATGCAGTTCCTACACTGTTTTCTGCCTTGCAGATATATTCTCCACTGTCGTTGCTAGCCACTTTGTTGAAAATAAGTGTAGCAACATTGTCTTTAAAGAACACTTTGTACTCAGGAGTAGACCTGAGTTTTGTATCACCTTTGTACCAAGACACAGTAATTTCTGGTGTTCCAGCAACGTGGCATTGCAATGTTGTGTAAGACCCAACTGACACCTCAAGAGGTTCCAAGTGTGTAACAAAGTAGGGAGGTTCTAAAAAAAGAGAAGCAATTAGACAAGCTTATTGTGTGCCAGGTTTTGGAAAGCATAAACTTGAAAAAAAGGCAAGGAAAAGAAGCAAAGGGAGCACACACCTAGGGTAGAGACTACAGCCTCACAAACATCTCTTCCTGCCTCATTTTCAACGTGGCAGGAGTATTCTCCTGCATCTTCTTTGGTGCTGTCAAGTATTTCCAGGATGCAGGATTTCTCTGTGGTGGTGATGCTACACTTCTGAGACTGCGCGATGGTGTGGCCATTCTTCTTCCATGTCACAGAGATGGGCAGGCTGCCTGTGTAAGTGCCCTCTAGGATGATGGGCTTTCCAGGCTCCACGTACTGATCACTCAGTTTCTTCACAAAGACAGCTGGCTCTAATGAAAGGTAAGTCAGAAATGTTGAGCACAACATGCCAAATGGAGAGAAGGAAACAATAACTTAAGGTAAATAGAGAGACATAATCTTTACCAACCTTTTACTGTAAGGTGTGTTGTACAATTTACCCTGCCAGCAGCATTAGTCACTAGACAAGTGTACTCTCCGCTTTGGGGAGGAGTTACATCATATAACTCAAGCTCCACAACAGACTCCTCCAAGTAGATATTGCATTTGTCCCCTGGCACAAGTTCATTGGCCCCTCTAAACCAGTTGACCTTAAAAGGAGGGGTTCCTCTGACAACACATGTGAAAGTGATGCTTGTGCCTGGCAATACATCCAGAGGCTCTGGTGTCCTCTCAAAAGAAGGTGGCTCTAAATATACAAAAGAAAAAGATAGATAAGAGAGATTGCTACAGCATAGGTCTGGTATTTCCACACACCTACCAAAGATAAAGAGTAAAATCTCTATTTTTCTGTCAGTAATTTTCCCCAAGAATATTTACAAAAGACTGCAGGTAATTTCAAGAGAGAAAGAGAAAAGAATAGCTCAGAGAGCTTCCTGACCATCACATACCCACCTTGTACAGTCAATACAGCACTGCATTCATCTGAGCCAGCTGTGTTGGTAGCTTTGCAGGTGTAAGTGCCAGTGTCTGAGTGGCTCAGTGAATTAACTTCTAAAATACATAGGTTATCTGAAAAGGAGATTTGATGTTTTTCTCCACTGACTAGCTTAAGTCCGTTGCGGAACCAGGCAACAGAAATAGGAAGTGAACCTGACACTTTACATTCCAGCAGTGCTGAGGAACCCAGAACACCAGGGGTTTCCTTTAGTTTTCTTGTGAAAGAAGGAGGAATGATTCGATCTGCATAAGAAAACATAATAAATCCATGGTTAGAGAGAAAATGAGGAAAGGAATGGAAGAAAGGACAGAGAATATGACCAAACAAAAGCTTTTGTAAAAGATAGAAGACAAGCTACCCAACCAACCTAAAACATCAACCGATGCTGTACAACTGCTTTTCCCCACGTCGTTTTGCACTGCAAAAGTGTACAATCCACCATCTTCCTTTTCTGCATCCATAATTTTAAGTGTAGATACATTATTGAGGAAAGTGATTTTGTATTTTTGGCTGCTGGTCAGTTCTTTGCCATCCTTGAACCACCCAGTGGAAAGTTGTGGTGTGCCTGCTACTTTGCATTCCAAAGTACAGGCATCTCCTATAGTAACTTTCATTGGCTCTGCTTTCTCTACAATGACTGCAGGCTCTGGAAGGAGAGATGGGTAACATATATGGTTAAAACAGAGTTTGATCAGTATTAGCTATAAGTTTTATAGCACTATGAGATGGAGTTTACACATTTGATCCTAAGGAAATTTTGATTTGTTAGGGTGTGGAGGCTTTTACAGCTGTTTTTCCCATCCTTTCTGTTACCCCAAATTGCAAATTTCAGATGTTTTCCAAGATTAAGTAAAAATATTTTAATTTTAAAATATATTTTAATTTAAAATATAAAATATTTTAAACTCCCTCTCCAAACAGGCATGAGCAGAAGACACGACAGAAATACAGTCACAGAGGGGTTCCTTTCAACCCTATTGCTGGACAACTGGAATATGGAACCTGACTTCTGCTTGCTGGGAAGAAAAGGATTCTCTATTTTGATTGTTTTGAACTCAGAGGCACAAGCAAAGTATACATAGCCAAGTTTCTAACTTTAAAAAGAAACTTCCATGAATTTGTGCTTTTTACCAACCTAGAATAGTTAAGGTAGCCATACACTCGCGACTTCCAGCATCATTTCTGATCTGACAGGTGTATTTTCCAGCACTGCTTGTCTCTGTGTGCACAAATTGTAAAGTTGCAATATTTTCCATAAATGTGATCTTCGTGTTCTCACTTTCTCTGATAATTTCCTCTTTGTCTTTAAGCCACTGCACAGAAATTGGCTGAGAGCCCTCCACTCTTGCTTGTAACTCTACTGGTTCACCAACCACAACAGTCATGCTGTTTATTTTAGTCAAGAATTTTGGTGGTTCTGAAGAAGAAAGACGCAGTTATAGAAAATACTCACAGTGTTTCTGCAAGGAAGAGCAATGCAGTGCCATTTGGAGCGCTGCAGAAGACACAGATACTGGTACTTTACCTTTCAGCTTCACAGTGCAAACACAAGTGTCGCTTCCTACGTCGTTCTGTGCTTTGCACTGATATTCACCAACATCTGCAGCTTCGACATTAAGAATGCGAACGCTTGTATGGTAGTTTTTGGCTGTAACCTTGTATTTCTTACTACTGCGGATTTGTCTCCTGTCTTTGTACCAGGCAACGTCAAATGGAGGTGTTCCTGAAATCTCGCATTCCAGGCTAACCTCAGATCCTTTGACAATGTCTACCGGAGAAGGCTTCCTGCTAAAGACGGGAGGTTCTAACGAGGGAAGAAAGGAACATTTAGAAAGTAGTCTGAAGCTGTTTGATCGACAAACAGTATACTGATAGCAGCTTCTGGAAAATGGGACTCCTGAGAATATCTACAGAATGGGCAAGAATTCCCTCATTTTCTGGGCACAATATGAAATGAGGTTGCACAAAGGTGAGCATTCTTAGAGAGCCCTTGACTCCCCTGTAGAAAAGGTAAACAGATGAGTGACCTTTGGCAGAGAGGGTACAGGTCTCATTTAGTTGGTAGTAACCTCCCACTGACACTAGTTGGTTTGTGTCTGTTCTTTCTCTTCATATTTCAGCTCCTTGATATAGCAATTCTCACTATAAACTGTCTTGGATATTAAAAAATACAGAACTGGGGAAAAACTAGCTTGGGACTCATCGCATTAAGAACATCATCTCTCTTGTTTAGACAGTGGCAGAGAAGATGAGGGGGCATCAAGAAACAAACACAACATAAAGAGCAGGGCAGTCCTGAAATAAATTAATCTCATGTTCCTGTGTCTTTCTGAGGGATACAGCCACGAGGGGAAAAATGAGATGCAGTCAGAGAACAAGAGGATAGCTAACCTTTCACTGTGACTTTGGTGCTACAGCTGGCCTTGCCGGCAGGGTTGTGAGCTTCACAGATGTAATCACCGCTCTCATCAGTACTGAGATGATTCATTTCAAGTACGGCCACAGAGTCAATGAATGAAGTCCGGAATTTTTCACTGGCAACGATTTCACGGTCATTTCTGAACCACACTACTTTCATCTCTGGAGATCCACTTACTTTGCACTCAAGCCGGGCTGAGTCACCCTGCTTGACTACTTTTGCTGCCTCTAGCTTCTTAGCAAACTTGGGTGGCTCTAAAAAACCAAAAAAAGTGGGGTCAGGAAGGACTGAATTAACACTGGAGAGAAAATAGGAGGGAAAAGAGCCAAACAACTGTGGGTTGCAAACACAGGGTAGGGAATTCACTTGGCAGTGTATCAAAGATCAGCAAGGTGGGCTTGGCAAAAAGGAAAGAGAAGAAAAGAGACAAAAAGACTGCAACACAACAAGAAAGAGTGCACACCTGTTACCATCAGTGTTGTAGTGCAAGAGTCACTGCCAACATCATTTGAAATGTGGCAAGTGTAGTGCCCACTCCTAGAAGAATCCACTGAATAGAGGGTTAAGAACCCAGTTGAACCTTCAACACCAATGAAACAAGTTGGACCAGATACAAGTTCTAAGTCTTCTTTGAACCACTTTACTGTAAAGGGTGGTGTTCCTTTTAGTGTAGCCTTAAACTCCACTGTGGAATCTGGTATGGCTTGCTGGCTTTCAGGTTTTACTAAGAAGCTTGGTGGCTCTGCAGTTTTTAAGAAAAAGACACACTCGGTTACATCAGAAATGTCTAAGAATGAAGAAAATCAGTGAGGCAAGCATGGAGACCAAGTTTTCAGTATTAACATTAAGATGTATAAGACTGTTATGTCAGCATAAGATTTAAGGTATTTTCCCAGCATTTATCACAAATAAGAAGTAGTAAAAGAGTTTCAAACCTTTCACAGTCAGGACAGCACTGCAAGAATCGTTTCCAGCAACATTAGAGATACTGCATGTGTAATTTGCACTGTCTGCCAGTTCTAGATTAGCAATCTCAAGTGACATAGTGTTCTCATGGCACAGGCTTCTATATTTTGCACTGTCAGTTATCTCTTTTCCATCCTTAAACCATTTTGCAATAATGGGGAGTGACCCAGAGACTTTACACTCCATTTGGATAGAAGATCCCAGAATGGTATCCTTTTTGGTTAGCTTTTTGATAAATACAGGAGGAATTGATTGATCTGCCCAACACAAAAAATAGCAAAAAAACACTGGTTAACTTCTTGCTTATCTTTCACGGAGATTATTTTTTCATTCCCTTCCTGATGGATTGGCAATACGAACCTAGGACAGTCAGAACAGCTTCACAGGTGCTACTTCCGAAGTCATTTTCAACCTTAAAACTGTATGTACCACTATCCTCCTTCGATACAGGCTCAATCCTGAAACTGGCCACATTGTTTTCAAAGCTCATGGTGTAGTATCTGCTGGGCAGGAGCTGCTTGCCATCTTTGTACCATCTTATCCGGAGCTCTGGTGTCCCAGCCACAGTACACTCCAAAGTCACAGGGTCTTTTTCAGTGACTTTAAGTGATTTAGCCTTTTCTATGATCTGTGCAGGCTCTGAGGTATAAGGATTGTAAAAATTATAGCAGTTAGCTACATAGATAGGGAACTGACTTTTCAAAAACTCATCAAGGTTACACCTTGTACACACCTTGTACAAAAAGCAAAGCAAAGCACTTCTCCACGCCAGATTCATTCTTTGCCTGACAGGTGTATCTCCCTCTGTGGCTGAGGTCAACATTAGCAAGCTTCAGTGTGGCCACACTGTTCTTGAAGGTAATGTGGTGGTGCTCATCGTCTTCTAGTATTTTCTCATCTTTTATCCATGACACAGACAAGGGTTGAGCACCTGCTACGACACACTGAAAGAGTGCTTCACCTTTCAAAACGCTAGTGACGTTCTCCAGCTTCTTGATGAAGGATGGTGGTTCTGTGGTGTGAGGTTTGTTTGTTGTTCAGAAGAGAAGTTGTGGAAAGGGAAGAGGAGAAAGAGAGATCATATAAAGTAATCCCAGTCACTACACTTTAGCTGGAGCATATAATGTTTGAAGTATGCTTCCTAGAGGACTGACCTTTTAAGCTGAGTCTTGTGCTGCAAGAACAGCTCCCACCTTCGTTTGATATAATACACTGATATTCACCAACATCCGAGACATCACAGTTAGTCACATTAAGAGTAAATACTGATTCTTTGGCGGAGATGGCGTATTTCTTGCTGCTGAACATCTCCTTATTGTTCTTCAGCCACTTCACCTCAAATGGAGGGGTACCAGTCACCTCACACTCTAGTGTGGCCTCTGAACCCTTCACTACCTCGGTGGGATGCAACTCCCGAACAAAGGTTGGAGGCTCTATAAAGAATGAGGGGAAAGTAGATAGTAACCTTAAATAGTTTTGAGGGGAGAAGAAGTATCTCCTACTTCCTCACCCCAGACACATGACAGAGATGACAAGATGTTCAAAACCAACCTTTTACTTTCAGTTCGATGCTGCAGCTCTCACTACCTGCATCATTGCGGGCTTCACAAACATAAATCCCACTATCTGCCACTCTGGCTTGAGTGACTCTCAAAGTGGCTAAACCATCTATGAAGGAGATGCCGTACTTAGCTTGGTCAGTCACTTCATTTCCATCCAGGTACCATGTAATCTGGATCTCTGGCGTGCCTACTACCTGGCACTCGAAAGTGGTGGACTGTCCTTCACGCAAAGCTACTACAGAAGTTGGCATCTGAATAAATCTGGGGGGCTCTAGAAGATGGACAGAGAAGTTGAGGCTTTGTAATACTCAAGGTAGGAATAAAAAACCCCAGAATTTAAAGGAAAAAAAAGGCTGCTTCCTCCCCCTCCCACCAAAATTGCACAGAAAAATCAGAAGCAAAAAAATTAGAAGATTGGGTTGCACACCTTTTACAAACAGAGTTGCTTTGCAGGTTGCAGTCCCCACATCGTTGCTTATCTGACAAGTGTAATTCCCAGAATCAGATGTCCTAGCTGAGAAGAGCTCCAGAACACTAGAAGTGTCATCCTTCCAGACAGATCGATTGGCTCCAGACAGGAGCTCCTGGCTATCTTTAAACCACTTTATCTGCAGAGGAGTAGACCCTTTTACCAGTGCTTTGAACTGAACCCTAGCATTGGGCACAACCTCTTGAGACTGGGGTTTTTCCACAAAATATGGCGGTTCTGTAACATGCAAAAAGGAAGAAAGGGGATTACTCTGAGATGGGGAAATCCAAAAACACGAATGAGAGACCTAACACAAGACAAAGAAGAAACTCAAACCTTTGACTGTTAAGAACCCGCTGCATTGGTTGCTTCCTGCTTTATTTGTTGCTTCACAAGTGTAAGAGCCACTGTCTGTGCCTTCCAGTTTATTTATTTCCAGAAATGCAGTATTATCATGGAAAGAGTATTTGTGCTTTTCACTTGCTGTTATTTCTTGGCCATCTTTGTACCACTGGATACTTATAGGATGCGAACCAGACACTATGCATTCCAGGTGGACAAAAGACCCCTTAATGCTGTCCATTTTCTTGAGTTTTTTGGTGAATTTAGGTGGTATAATGAGATCTATCCAAGACAGAGTAAAAAGACAAAATATGAAATTCAGCTGTGATCGTGGCAGATGTCAGCTCAGGAGAAAAGATTTTGTATCTACAAGCAGTAATAAGAGAGACCCCATACACACCTAGGACATTAATGCTGGCAGAACAGCTACTGCTCCCAACGTCATTGTGAACCTCAAAAATGTATTCTCCACTATCTTTCTTTTCTGCATAAAGCACCTTTAAGACTGAGACGGCATCTGTAACACTGATCTTATATTTTGGGCCCAATGTCAGTTCCTTGCCATCTTTGAACCATTTGGCTGTAATAGGTTTTGTTCCTGAAAATTTACACTGCAAGGTTGCTGGGTCTCCCTCAGTCACATCTATTGACACAGCCTTGTCCACAATTGTAGCAGGTTCTGTTGTAAACAAGGAGATAGAGTGTTAAGGGCATCTGTAAAAATCACAAGGAAACCATCTGAGATCACTGCAAGCCCTCAGGATAAGACCAACCTTTGACAGTCAGCAGAGCAGAACACCTCTGAATTCCCGCCTCATTTTTAGCCTGACAGAAATATTTCCCATCATGTTTCAGCTCAATAGATCTCACCATAAGAGTGGCAACATTGTTCAAAAAGGTCATTTTGATATTGTTGTCTTCAATCACTTCGTCGTTGTCTTTCAACCAGGACACAGTGATGGGCAAGGAACCTTTAATAGCAGCCTGAAACACAACTGTGCCCCCTCGAAGGGAGCTAATGTTTTCTATCTTCTTCAGAAACTGTGGAGGCTCTGGCAGGAAGAAAGTGGTTATGTAAGTACAGGTCTGGCGTGTAACAGTGTGGCATGAAAACCACACTGGGATAAGTGCATGCTAGTGGTGTTCTGCACCTTGCACTAACCTTTCAGTGTGACCTCTGAACGGCAGAGGCAGCTTCCAACATCATTTGTAACTCTACACTGATACTCGCCAGCATCAGAAGCATCAAACCTGAAAACGTGGAGGCTAATCAAAGATTTCTCAATGCTTATTCTGTGCTTCTTACTGCTCCGCACCGGTTTATCATCTTTCACCCAAAATACTTCGAAGGGAGGCGTGCCAAGCACCTCACACTCCAAAACCACATCAGAATCCTTCAAGACTTCCATGGATTGAAACTCCTTGCTAAAATAAGGTGACTCTACAGTGCAAAAAAGAAAGCGCAGTTTGCATTAATCATACTTTTGAAGCCAGTAACACCGTACTGAGCTTAAAGATACAAACTGTGTGGCTGGATGTCACACACACCTTTGACTGTAACAACACTACTGCAGATATCTTTTCCAGCATCGTTTTTGGCTTCGCAAATGTATTCCCCACTGTCTTCAGTATCAACCTCTAAAACATGGAGTCTTGCAAAAGATTTTGTAAAAGATATCCTGTATTTGTCACTCTCTTTTAGCTCTCTATCATCCTTGAACCATGTGATTTTAATCTCAGGAGTACCAGTGACTTCGCAGGTCAGCTCAGCATATCCACCTTTCTTTACCAGATGGGTCGGCTCTAGCTTCTCCTTGAAGGCAGCAGGTTCTGTGGATTTAAGAAGAGTGTTCAGGACGAAGAACACAGGAAAGAGTGCCACTGGGTTAATCCAGCAGCCAGAATTTAAAACAAGAGTAAGAACGCAAACCTTTCACAAATAAGTTTGCACTGCATGTTACTGAACCAGCTACATTGGAGACTTTGCAGGTGTATTTTCCAGAGTCTGTTGGTTTAACCGCATAAAGCTCCAAGTAACTTGCTAATGCTTCTGTCATAATGTAGCAGGCTCCTCCTGTCACCAGCTCAGTATCACCTTTAAACCATTTCACTGTCAGTGGTGTTGTGCCTTTAAAGGTGCCTTTGAAATGTACAGTTGTTGCAGGCAGTACATCTTGAGACTCTGGTTCTACAGTGAAGCTGGGTGGCTCTATATTACATTGAAAGGAAAAAGTTGTCAAGAGTAAGAGAGGGCCTGCATTTTGAGAAAGAAAAGTATTATCACAAATAAGCACATTATAAGCAAAATTCCAAGAAAAGTGAAACAAATTGCCAAACCTTTTATAAACAAAGTGCTACTGCTCTCTTTGCTACCAGCAGAGTTCGTGGCTCTGCAAATGTAGACCCCAGCGTCATTTGCATTTAGGTGTTTTATTTCCAGAGATGCTGAGCCTTCCGCAAAGTGTACTGTGTACTTGGCACTTGAAGTGATCTCAGTGTCCTGCTTAAACCATGAGACAGTCATTGGAAGAGAGCCTGAAATTTTGCAGTCTAGGCGGCATGAGGTGCTAATGATGCTGTCAATATTCTTCAGTGGTTTAGTAAAGAAGGGAGGGAGAGTGCGATCTGTTGAGAGTGAAAAAAATTACAGAAACGAACACATGAGCAAAACAGGCGTTCTGTTCTGCTTCTGGCTCTGTTGGGCACAGAGCAGAGCAACAGGGCTCTTTGCAAAGAGGTAGTACCAACCTAGCACAGTGAAGCTGGTAGTACAAGAGCTGATGCCCACATCATTGGATATCTCAAAGGTGTATTCACCACTGTCCTGCATTTCAGTGGCATAAAACTTGAGCTGGGCAATGTTATTTTTGAAACTGATCCTATATTTTTTGCTGGCAGGTAGTGGTTTTCCGTCTTTGAACCATTTGGTTTTCAGCTCTGGAGTGCCTGTGACAGTGTACTCCAAAATAGCTGGTTCCCCTGCTGTAACCTGGATCATTTCGGCTTTTTCAATTATTTTGGCAGGTTCTACAACAGAATTAAACAACTTGTGTTAAGGACAAAAGGAAATTGCTTCTCCTCTCAGGTGGGAGACTGCAGGAATCACAGCACTTCTCCACTGACCTTTCACTGCTAGTTCACCAAAGCAGGACTGACTTCCTGCATCATTCTCAGCCACACAGGTGTATTTGCCACCAGAGCTCAGCTGGACACCGGTAATTTGCAGTGTTGCTAGACCGTGATCAAATGTCACTCTCACATTGTTATCATCTTTAATAATATCTTTGCCCTTCATCCACGTCACAGAAATGGGCTCTGACCCTTTCACCACGGCCTGTAACGTAACACTATCTCCAGCCAGAGCTGTCACATTTTCGATTTTCTTAACAAAAGATGGTGGTTCTAGTTCAAAGAAGAGAGACAAGAAAAAATACTCATCTACTATTTCATCGCCACATAAAATCTGCTATTTAAAGACAGTTTTGTAAGACAGTATGTGCGGTACATGTCGCAATTCAGCAAAAGAGCAGGCATGTTGGAGAGCTGCATTCTCCAGCTGGGAGCTAATAGCCTTTTAATCTCAATGTTCTTCAAATTCACAGGTTTGATGCCAGATAAGATGCAAGATACACAAAGAATTCTAAGAGAAGAAGATATTCTCCCTCCCCAGTCTCCCCAGCCTCCCACAAATCCAAAGAAAAGCCATTTTATGAAATAAGAGCTTTTGCCAATCCCTTCAGTAAGTGGAGTTTTCTCTCTCCCACTGACCTTTCAAGATGTATGTGGCACTGCACATGCACTTCCCGACTTCATTAGCTATCACACACTCGTATTCACCAACATCTGCACTATTAAATGAGGACACCTCCAAAGAAATAACAGCCTTCTGAGAGGTCAACCTGTATTTTTTACTACTGCGAATCTGCTTCTTGTCTTTGTACCAGCTAATCTCAAAGGGTCCAGTGCCAGCAACCTCACACTGAAGAATGGGGTTTGTTCCCTTCACTAGCTCTGCAGGTTCAAGTGTTCGGATGAAAGATGGAGGCTCTACAAAAGCAGTAAGAAAGAATTAGTCAACCATGCCAAAAAAAAAAAAAAAAAAGAAGGAAGGTTTTTCTCAAGAATGTGACTGGCAGCAACAAGAAGGACAGACCTTTGACAACCACTTCGGTGGTGCAGCTGTCACTTCCAACCTCGTTGACAGCTTCACATGAGTAGGTCCCAGTGTCATCAACTTTCATTTCCAAAATATCTAACACAGCCACAGAATTGACAAAGGACATCCTGTGTGTGTTACTTTCATGGATTTCCTTATTGTTCTTGAACCACGTAACCTGGATTTCAGGAGACCCTTTGATTTTGCATTGAAGGCGTGCAGAGTCACCTGGGGTCAGTAAATAAGATGGATCCACTTTCTTCACAAAGGATGGTGGCTCTGAAAATGGGAAGAAAAGGGAAGAGAGGGGAAGAGATGGTAAAAAGGGGAAGAAGGGGAAGAGGAAAGGGGATGGAAAGGGAAAAGGAAAAGGGAGAAAGGAAAGAAAGCTGAAATACAAAGCTTTGAAAGCTTGCTTCCCAGAGCAAGAACAAAATACAACTTCACAAGAGATCATCATAATCTTTGCTGAGCTGCAGCTTCTGTGGTTCTGCTTGCCCTCTTCGTCCATCTCTCTCCTGCATGCAGGAGCAATTCTTGATTTTCTCTGGTGAAAGAAATATTGAAGTAACGTACAGTGCACTGTCAGGCAGCAGGGGAAAAGACTTTAAGGGGAATGGACCAGGTGGCAGATCTGAGAAGAATTCACAGTGTAATTTCAGCCCAAAGAAGTCTTTTGCCTGTGAAAGAAGAAATGGGGAACCCAAGAAGATGAAAGGTAAAGAGGGCATAGAGCTATCTTACCTCTGACTGTGACGCTGGCAGAAGAGGAGCTGCTTCCTGCCTCATTTGAAGCAGTGCACACATAGTGGCCTGAATCCTTGACCTTAGCCAGAGGAATCTCAAGCGAGGCTATTTTGTCTTCAAAGTAAATCTTGTAATCTTTGCCTGGAGGGATTTTGTTTCCATCCTTTGTCCACCCTACAGTTACTTTCCTGTCTTCATCTATCTGACATTCAAGGTGTATTTTTTTGTTAACTGCTGACTGTACTGACTGCAAATCTTTAATGAAGTGGGGCTTGTCTATAATGACCATTTCAGTCTGGCAAATATCAGCCCCAAACTTGTTGGAAGCTTTGCAAGTGTAAACCCCTCTGTCACTAGTGGTAAGAAGGGAAATTTCTAAAACATGTTTATTTTCCACTTTGGAGATCTTATGGTGGTCTGAAGGTGAAATAGTTGTTCCATCTTTCTGCCAGGTGACGTCGATGACTGGAGTGCCCGAAACAGTACACAGGAACTTGGCACTTTTGCCAACAAAAGTAGTGATAGATTCAGGTCTGGTAAGAAACGTTGGCGGAAATGCCTCTGCAAAACAAAGGGGTTCAATGTTATCAAGAGGTGAGGAACAGCCACATTTGCCAGGGATAGAGAGCAAGAGAGGCCAGCTTGTCACTGGACGCTCTTAAGCAAAAGAAAACAGTGAAGTAGATAAGAGGTGTTAAAGATGCTAAATTTTGACTTTTGGTTTTGTACTTCTTCAGTCTATGTATTGCTCCAGAGCTTGAAGGCATTTTGAATCTCTGGAGCAATGTACTAACTAGAGGAAAATAAACTGAAAGCCAGAACTTCCTTCCCCAAGACTGACGTTTGCCCACTGCTCTCTCAAGATGGGCAAGTTTGCAAGCATTTCATTGCTCATGCATTTTTTTCTAGTCTCTACCACCTAGCACTTAGCAAAGACCACATAAGGACTCCTCCCACAAAAAGAAAAGTCAGAGTAAAAAAAGTAATCATACAAGAATCACCCAAAAGATGGTGGGTTTTTGTTTGTTTTTTCTTTTAAGAAAAAACCCCACTGTATAACTCTCAACAGACAAAAAGTTTGCAAATTGAAACCCTTTAAACTTTCTTTTGTTTTTTTAAGAAGATCTTTTTCCCCAGTCACAGAGTTCCCCTTTGGCCACGGCACAAAGATGTTCAGGTATGCAGAGCTGCATAACCTGTGTCGCAAGTATAGTTGCAGGATAAATTTAGGGTGCTAGTACTTGCACAGTGACTGTTACACCAAGAAATCAGATTTAGAAGTGTTACTTGTTGTTTGGAAGTTAAATGAACCTTCTTCAAGAACGCATTCACAAAGCAATCCCATGCTATTTCTTCTTGCTCTCTTCCCCCCTTTCTTTCCCTCTGAAACTTTTCACGCTGATTCCCTTTCCTTCATACAGAAAGCACCTAAAAGCAGCATTCACAAAACTTTTCTATGCTTGTGCCTGCCAAAATTAGGTATGGATTATGTATTATAATGCCACCCAAGAGCCCTACCACAAACATGTGTAAGTACAGCAGTGAAAGCATTACAATACACCAAGATATTTTACGGAAAAGGAGAAGTTCTTGAAGGTTTGTACTTACCAGTTACTGTTAAAACAGCTGTAGAGCTTACACTGCCATGCTGGTTGGAAGCCTTACAGCTATATTCTCCACAGTCAACAACTTGAGGCCTCAGGATCTCCAGTGTGGAGAGGTAGTTGGAGGTGCGAATGGAGTATTTATCCCCATCATATATCTCTCGTCCGGCTTTGTACCACTGGAACTTGACATTGGGAGCCATCTCTACCTCACAGGTAAACTTGGCCACATGATTTACAGCCACTTCCACGGGTTCAAGCCTTCTCCTCAGGATTGGTGCAACTGAAATTAGAAGCAGAGAGTAACTCAAAACCCTGCCTGCTGACATTCTGAAATTAAGTGATTGGCTGACTGAAAAAAAAAAGAAAAGGTGACATACTTGCAGTTCACATAAAGTGACTGTAAAAGAAAAAATATCTGTAAGGAATGAAAGGAGTACTAGACTCAGTGGACAGACAGTCTCACAGTGCATAATGACATCAGGAAACAGTTGTGATACTGGAAAAAAGAAGTGAAATAGCAATGCACAATAGCAGTAAGATATAAACATATAGTAAACTATCCTGGAGTTGTGAGAAATTATGGTGTGAATGAGAAATTGTGCTGAATGTGTACAATGACTCTAAGGAGTGAGAGAGGGTGCAGCAGTGAGTAAAATGGCAAGAGCAGGTCCACTTCTCAGGCAACAATAGGAGAAATGGTCAGTATTGAGATACAGCTTTGTCCTGACCATGCTAGTGCAAGGAAACAACAAAGTTCTTGACCACAGACTGGGGTAATGGAAGTGAGAGGCCTCACAATGTGGTAAATGGAGACCATCAATCCAGAGAGAAAGGGTGCCCTCTGATTAGTGACATAATGGTATTAATATTGTATCTCTCTTCAAAGATACAGATAGTGGGGGAGGTTCGTTAGTAGAACAGTGCATTAAAAAGATTACTTTATCCCCATAATCCAACCTCTTTTAACAACTGTGAGTTTTGCTGCTGTTGCTCTTTTTCCACCTTGATTCAGTGCCTCACAGGTGTACTCTCCTTGGTGAATCTCCCCACACACTTTGCTTATTACTAGTGTGTACATGTCCTGATCTTGCAAACACTTGAATTTGTTGCCTGAAGAGACCAGTTTACCCTCAAAGTACCAGTTCACCTGTCTGACATTTGTTATCACAGACACCAGCCTGACACTCTCCTCTTCCTCCACAACAGTGTCAACCAGTTTGCTGTGTATGATGGGATAACTTTCTTTGCCCAGCTCATCCTCTAGCTTTCCAGCTCTAGTTTCCTCTCTGCTCTCTTCCTCACACTCTTCTTCCCCTTTCTCCTTTCTTTTCAGTATTTCTGTGTGTGTGTCAATAAGAAGATCTGCAGAGGCTACATCAGCAGTGGCTTCAGCTGCACCCACATCCTTGATGTGACTGTGCTCAGTCACAGTGTTGATTACTCGTGCAGGCAAAGGTTGCTCCAGTGGTATTTCTGCCTCCATAGTCCTCTCAGCCTGCTGGGGCTCCAGCTCAAACATTTCATCACAGGATTTTCCTGAGAGAAGTGGACTGGCATAGAATGGCAATGCTTCAGATTTTTCACCAGTCAGGAGATATTTATCTTCACAAATGAGGGAATAGAAAGCCTCCTTCAAGGTTTTCTGGTCAGCTGTCTGAACACTGATTTCTCCCAAGGACGTTTGGATTTCTATGGGACTGCATCCTCCTGTGGTCACAACATAGGTGCACAAGGTATGCGTATTCTCCTTGGTGATGTTTGTTGCCTGTACATTTTCCTTATCAGCCAACCATTCTGAAAACGAGAGGTTTTTCTCACTTACCAGTGCAGCTTTCAGTGCATTTCTGATTTGAGACTTTATGTCTAAGTCGCAGCTCTTGAGAACCAGAGCAGTGAGCTCACTGTCTTTATTGAGGACTTGGCTTGGCTGGAGCTGGTGAGAGGACATTGTTTCATGGGATTGTCTCTCTGCCCTCTGCCACTGCTTAAATGGTTTGGAAAGATCAACATGTTCCTCCTCCATGGACTGGTTTTCTTCCAGAAGCAAGGGAAATCTCACAGCCTGTCCCATGTGTATTCTTGCAGTAAAATCTTCCTTTGCTGTTTCCAGGAAAGAAATGTTCTCCAGGGGGACAGCTTGGCCCCCAGTGAAGGACAATTCAGAGAGAAATCTGGGTTCAGCCGTCAGCTCACCTTGTGCTATCTGAAAGCTCTCAAGGATGTGGATTTGGTCACCATCCATGGCATGGCTCTCAGTGGTGCTCGGCACCTGTAGAAGGGTTTGGGAAGCCTCTGTCTTCAGAGCAGCCAGTTGCTCTGCTGCCTTGGGGATGGCTTTCTCTTTGGGCATGAGTATCTGTGCAGCTACAGTCCTAAGGCAGCCCGGCAGTTGTGTCTCCATCACTGCTGTGGGCACCATGCCCTGGGGGCCAGCACGGAGGGTTTGCAGAGGCTCTGCTAGGAGCCCACTGCTCTCTTGTATTGTGGCCACCTGGGTGAGCATCTCTTCAACGCTCCGCACTGCCAGACAGGTTGGTGGCAGACCAGGCACGACGTCCTCCCTGGGCAGCCTGTACATCTGGAGCTGAAGGAAGGTCGAAGGCTCCCTCATGGGCTGAAGACTGAGTGCTCCTTCCATTTCAGGAAACTCACCAGCCTCCTCGTAGAAAAGGGGGATTTGGTCCTCTGCCACTGCAGAGTGCTGCAAGGCCAGGCTCTGCCTGCACACAGCATGCTCCTCGGGCAGCACAAGGAGCTCAGCAGAGCACATGGCCTTGCCCAGGGCGCTCACGGCCCTGCACGTGTAGAGCCCAGTGTCCTCCTCCACGCAGTCCCACACCGTCAGAGAGCCCGAGCCGTCAGGGTGGTGAGCAATGGAATGACGCGCATCAGAGGAGAGCTGCTCGCTCCCCTTGAACCACAGCACGTCGGGGCGTGGCTTCCCCACCACTGTGTACTCAAAGACTGCCGTGAAGCCCAGTGCACACTGCACGCTGTCCGGCTCCCTGGCAAAGCAAGGGAATCCTGGCTTCCTCTGGCGCACATGGAGCTGGGCGCTGCAAGTGATCTCCCCGTGCACATTGCTGGCCACGCATGTGTACTCACCCTCATCCTGCACACCGGCATACGGGAGGATGAGGCTGTGGTCACTGCCAGCAAATACTAACTTACAGTCCATGGATGGGGTTAGCTTCATACTGTTGAAAAACCACTGGATTTTGGGTGCGGGGCTGCCAGTAACAGTAACAGAGAGCCTAGCTACATCTCCCTGCCAGACTTCAACATTTGAGACCTGTTTGAGGAAAACAGGGGCTTTGCCCTCTTCCTCCATTTTCATCTTTGCTTTGCTGAAATAAACTGGTTTTCCAGGCTCAAATTCAAGTGTTTTCTTTCTATCAGGCAACTGAAGGCCGCTGCTGTAGCCTTCATTTCTTCCTTCCTCAGAAGAGGGAATAAGAGACCTAGTGATGTCTGTATGGAAAAAAATTGTTTAGTTTTACTAGAATATTTGTGAGAATACTCATAGATAGCAATACACATTGTTAGAGCAACTATTTTTTTATAGCTGGAGGCTTTCTCAATACTATACAGCAGCTAGCAGCGAACAGGTCTGTGTTGCCCCCTTGCTGTCAAATCTGCCAAAATGAGTAAGACATGCTGTGCTGTCAGGTTACTTAAGAATTTCCTATCTTGATCAGGATGGGTGTGTCTTTAAACCTGACATCACAGTATGGGTTAGGAATATTCCTCCAAAGTGCACTGTGCAAGTAACAATCAAGCAACATTGATGCATTTCACAGATATAATTAAAGTGTTATGTGTCATACATATTTGTATATACACCTATGCAAACAAGTACAGCAGAATAGTGCTAAGACCCTGATTTAATTCAAAACACCAACAAAAAAAGCAGAATGCCACAATTAGGATTGGAAAAAAAAAAAACCCCAAACCAACCAACAAACCCACAATCTTTTCAGCACAGTAACCTTTCTTTTGATGCATAGTTCATGTCTTTAAACTCTATCTTTTGTCTAGCACACCAAAAGATTACCTCTACTTTACCAGCTTTGTCCTGGTTTTGTCATTAGACCCTTAAGTTGGCAGCATAATTATTATGAACATCACAAGTCTAAACCCTTGATCTAATATATTTGATTTAGATCTCTGCTTTTGAACTCCTCCCTGCCAAGATGTGGTGTATTAAAACTCCCACAACATCGGAGAAAAAGAGAACACTTTTAAGATTTTTCTTTTTCTTGCCTTTGTGAAATTATAGATATGTGTTGGACCAATAGTAGTTTAAAAATGAGAGGAAGCAGAGCTCAAGAACACGCCATTCTCTGCAGATGTTTGACAATAAAAACATCCGTGAAATCTGGAACTTCCAGGAATGGAACAATTTACGGAAAAGCATGATGCAAGGAAAACCATTGGAAATCAAATACTGTTGTCCTCACTGAGGCAAGTTTGCTCAGTCAAGACCCACAGTATTTGATGCTGGAAAGCTATAAGAGTTTAAAAAAAAGAACAAAAGTGTGAGTGGATTGATGTCTCTAGGCACTGTAATGGTGAACCTTAACAAGCTTCTCAATTACAGTGCCTTCAATTTTAAAACTTATTGACAGATAAGAATGTTTGCTGCACTCCAACAAAAAATATAAAAAAAACCCCAGACTCTGTCATCCAATTCTTTCTCATTGGTTTTAGTAATTATTAACCTTGCCCCAAATGTTATAATATAAATGACATAGCACAGTGCATGAAATGATTAACCATAGAGAAGAGATGCTTAAGTAAAAAAAAAAGATTACAGAAGCCCTTCAGCATTACTTACCAACCTTACCAAAACAGTAAGAAATTGTGGAAGCAAATTTGAGAATGGGTGGCAGATTTGGGCCAGTAAAATACAAAAATGAAAAATATAAAAATTGCGGAGTGAAACCCAAGTTAACACAAGAGAATGTTTTATAAAAAGGAGTGCGGCAAAAATTAATGCACTTTTATGTGTTTATGTGATATTTATGAGAGAATAACTATACAGATATTTCTTCATATTTTAGATGTTTGTAAAATGAATAAAGTACAAGAAGTGATGGACTTAAATAATTTCATATTTATTTCACAAATTAACCATACATGTTTAACATTCAGTACACATTGATGACAGACATAATTAATTCCTTTTTTAAGATACTTGTTTTGTAGAAATGAAGACAATATTAAATCTGAATTTAAAATTGTGAGCTTTTTGATTCCGATGAAAACACAAAATTTTGAAAAGAGATAGTCAAGCTATACCAGTTGTCCCAGACTAAATGCATTGAAACCTAGGATTACTCTAGATTTAGTAATTGTAGCTTAGGTGAACCAGGTGCTCCTGGCTAACGTACAAAACATAAACCAAGACTTAAAAATTTACACAAATCACAAGCAACACTACATGGGTAGAGATAAAGATGCTTGGCCGTATATTTCATATATGAACATGAACTTGGACCTGTTTGGCTTTTGCTGCTGTTGCTCTTTTTCCACCTTGATTCAGTGCCTCACAGGTGTACTCTCCTTGGTGAATCTCCCCACACACTTTGCTTATTACTAGTGTGTACTGATCTTGCAAACACTTGAATTTGTTGCCTGAAGAGACCAGTTTACCCTCAAAGTACCAGTTCACCTGTCTGACATTTGTTATCACAGACACCAGCCTGACACTCTCCTCTTCCTCCACAACAGTGTCAACCAGTTGGCTGCGTATGATGGGATATCATATCCAAAACCAAGTTATGGGCCTCTTTCTGCTAAAAATATTCAGATTTACATGCAAAATAAACACATGCCACAAATGTGCAGGACCTAATCAAAGGGCCTCTGACCTCTTTGACTTTGGAACTAAAAGACCCCTCGTGTCACAGCTGACATAGAACATCAGACAATTCATGCCAACTTCCCTAAGGACCTCTGCTGTCTAATGAATCAGTTAGTGCTACACATCTACACAAGGAATGGATTAAGGACACATCATGGAGTAATTCTTTCCCAGCACAACATTGGGTCAGACAGTCATGTTTCTCTTTCCTACCACCATTACCTATGAGAAAGCACAATTAGCTCTGCCTTTTAACATACAAATCTTAAATATTTATCAAGGGGTTATGACTGAGAAGAAGCTGAAGTGACACATTTGCATTAGCCTAAACACTTCAGTCATTTTGCCTGGGTACTGGGTCGTTAGAACTTGCCACTCCTGACTTTATATCAGGCAACACGATTGGGCAAGGTGAACCTTTTGATCCAAAATTACTCTCCCCGGTGAGTGATGGGATAGTCTTAGAAAATAATCGACTTTTTGAGGCATGCTGGTCTCACTCTGAGGATACATAAAACTCAGAAATAAGAAATTGTATGAACATAACCAGACATACTATAGGAATTTTTTTCATGCTTAAAATCACCACTCCGCTTAAAGCTGTTTGCAAGGCAACTGACATCAATTTGTAAATAACTGGAAGAACCTCATTAACAGGTAAACAAAGTAAAACTAATTTTTGCTTGGGGATCTTGAACTCAAGATCTCACCTTGACATATAGGTGACTGGAAAGCTGGTACACACATTAGAGAGTTATTTAGTATTCTGAGAAACTTTAGTTAATGACTTTCCTCCATTTAACAGATTTTCTTAATCAATTTATCATTGTTTATGTAAGATAGATTTCATTCTGGTTTAATTATGTCAGCTACTTCTGGTTCTTCCTAAATATTATCGTTACTTTAAATATAAAAATATATATTCACATTGAGAACATTTATGTAAAAATCTCCTGTGCTGAGAAAATACCACAGATAACAACTGAATATATTCCACTTATTTCTGGTCATCTCGACACATAGCACGCTTAACTGTTCTTAATTTTAAAAAGAAAGAAAGAAAGAAAGAAAAAAGGAATATGTAGAGATGTAAATCTAATGTGAAACAAGAATACTGCATTAAAATATCTTACTTTTTTACTACTATGCATTTTTTACAAATGACACTGGAATACAGGGACAACCAAAATAATTTTTATGAATTTACAGTAACGTAATTGATTTGTTATTATTATGCTCCCTCTCTTCTTTCCCTTTAGCTCCTAAAAATACAGTACAAAATATGCTTTCATGTTTATTACTTGGTAATAGAGAAGAAAATCCTGTCCAGTCTCTACTAATGCAAAATTTTCATTTTTCTTCCCATTGCTCTGCTTTTCTTTACAACAGCTTAATTTCATTGACTTAAAAAAGGCATTTATATCCTTGAGTCAGTAGAATGAGGCCCACAGATGTAAGAATTTTGCAGTGATAGAAACCGTAAACAGGATTTGAATCATGTTCTGACACAACGTTAAGAGAAGGGGGAATACCAATTTAAGGAGTTCTTTAACAGGACTATACCCAAACTAAACAGCAAGCATAAGTTAGTGTTCCATACCTCTAGGTTACAAGAAAAAGGTGGTGTCTACATTTTCAGGTGATTTCTACCCTACATAAAACAATAGTGATTGCACTGTTACAGACACACGGGTATATGTACATTATACAAAAAAATTAGTCCTACGCAAATGAGTGTCAACTAAAACATCTTTACAAGAATGAGCAAGGAGCGTAGAAGGAGCCTGAAATATCCCTCAGTGCAGAAAGTGTGCACAAAATCTCTGCATGGATTAAATCTCACTTAAATTCCCCAAAGAAGGCGAATGTAAGTGAAACACAAATATGCCCACAGAGTGGTTTTCATCCTTAGAAAGATGAAAACAATGCCCCTAAAATGAGTGCTGCATTTTTACCTGCAGTGAACATCATCATAAAAACACTTAGTGTTTCAAGACAGACTCTGAAATAAATTATGGAAATTTAGTATAAAGTTAACACAGCGCAAGTCTCAGCACTTCCTGCCCTGTTAGTAGCTATACATTTGTACTGCCCACTGTCACTTTGCAACAGGTTTTCAATAGTAAGACTGTGCAAGCCGTTCTGCTCTTCCTGTGCACAGTACCTATCCCCTTCCAACAGCACCCCATCCTTGTACCAGCAGACGCTTGGATGGGGGAAACCAGTCACAAGACACTGGAAGCACACTGAGGCACCTACAAATGTACTGTAGTCAGAAATGAGCCTCACAAATCTGGGAGGAGCTTCTGTGACCTGGAACTCAAAGCTGCAGCTCTCCGAGTCCTCTGCCCTAAACTCAACCCGTTCCTCTTCAGATGGCTCTGCAAACACATCAAAACTAATGTTGACACTCTTCTCCCCTTCCACTTCCTGCTCTTGTTGAGTCACTGCAAGCAGTCGGATCGCTTTTTCTGAGTCATCTCTGTGTGGCTCAAACTCAAATTCCAGCTCTATTTCTGACTGGTCACCTGGGCTTACAGTCTTACTCAAAAGCAATTCACACTTCTGGGACCTGTGTGGTTCACAGCCTGTGACTATCTCGCTGCTCACTGCATTTGCTTCCTCTTGAGCCACGACCTCAAGGGAACCTTTGCACATTGCTTCTCCCAGCCTATTCATTGCCTGACAGTGATACCAGCCACTATCAGAAGGTCCTGCAGTTTGGACCTTCAGACTGTGAAGTCCCTCCTTCTGACTCACAACATACTTCCGTGTGCCAGGTGTCACACGGGTGTCGCCTTTGAACCACTGAACTGCTGGGACAGGAGTACCCGTTACAACGCACTCAAAAACTGCATCCAAGCCTTCCGTCACCTTGATATCTGCAATGGGCACGGCGAAGCGTGGAGGCATTTCAGTTACTTGAAAATCAATTTTTACATCCTCGTTCTCCCCTGCTGCCAAGCCTGCAGCTTGTTCTAACAAGGCAAGTGGAAGTACATCTAGGGAAACCACCATGCTCTTCTTGTCTGGACTAAACTCAGGACTGGTTATGATTTTGACCTGCTTCTCAAACTCTTTCACTTCATTTTCATCCAGCTCCACTTCCAGGAGGATTTCCTGTGGTGAAGGGGACCTTGAAGATGTGTTTTGCTCCATGTCAAAGTGTATAACATGCTGGTGGGTGACAGGGGGTGGCAGTGCCAGTGACCGTCCATCTTCAGGCAAAACTTCCACCTCTGCAACACTTTTAGCTTCCCCGACAATGTTCACTGCATGGCACAGATACTGTCCTTCATCAGCTTTCTGGACATTAATGATTTCCAGAACATATATGTCCTCATCCTTTTCTATTCGCACTCTCTCATCCAGCTCCAACAGAGACTTATTATGATACCACTTCACTCCTGGCTTGGGCACACCCACCACCTCAGCCACAAACGTCAGTGTGCTGCCCTCATACAACCTCCTCCTGCTCAACGCCTTGAGGAATGCAGGTGGCATGTCCCTGCCTGATGGCTCCAGGGCTTCACAGGGGGTCATAAAGCCATTTGCCTGGGGCTGTTCTGGAGGCTGATGCCTCCTCTCACAGAGCGGGAGCATGGTCAGGGCATCCATATACTCCCCAGTGGGCGTCCGGTAGCGTTCTGGTGGAGTGCTGTCCCCTGATGCAGAGTAGGGTCCCTCAAAGGGCGTGAAATATTGCTCTGAGGATGTGTTACACTTTGAACTCTTGGAGGCTGTGGAGTAGTGCTCAGGGGCCATGCTGTACACCGAGCCCTCGGACGGTGTGGAGTAGCGCTCAGGTGGTGTGCTGTACCCTGAGCCCTCAGACGGTGTGGAGTAGCGCTCAGGTGGTGTGCTGTACCCTGAGCCCTCAGACGGTGTGGAGTAGCGCTCGGGTGTGCTGAGAGGCGTGTGGTAGGATGCTGATGAAGCAGTTTCAAAGATTTCCACAGAGGAGGGAGGTGTGTAAAAGCGGTCTGAATCAGGTGACTCCTCTCTGCTCCCACTCTCCAGCTCTATAGACATTTCTGACTCAGGAGAGAAGGGCCGGGCAAATTCCTGATGGTTGTTGTAATAATCATAAACCATGCTGAAGGTAACCTCCTCCACTTCCAGTGAAGTGATAGTTTCTTGCTGCTCCTTCTGAACTGTGCCTTTGAGATTTGGAGTTTCATATATCCCAGTGGATCTTAAGTAATTGGTCAGGGACAAATCAGGCTCCAGCTCTGAGATTTGAACAGCGCTGGGCTCTGGACCTGCAGAAGTATCCTCCCACATTTCTTCTCCATCCAGGCTGTTCTCAGAGGCTTCCTCAGTGGGAGTCCTCTTCTTCTCCCAAGACTCCTTCCTTTGCTCCTCCCGTGCCACAGGATCATCCATTACTAACCCAAGTATGAGTTTCCCAAAAGAGAAGCCCGTGGTTGTGTTTGGTTCCTGCTGAATGTCTCTGAGGATCTCCTCAGGGGAATCTGTGCTTTCTATCTCACAGGTGAAGCTGCTCATTCCTGGCTCAAAGACCTTTTCTATCCCAGAAGCACCATCTTCCTCAGCCTGATGCCCAGCCTGGGGTTTCTTTTCATGTGCAGCTTTTTTCAAGTCCATAATGAAGCTGTCAGTCTGGGAGTCTGTGGTCTCCAGTTGTTCCCCACTCTCCCACACATGTGTTTCCTGAACTCCTCTTTGGAAACCTGCTGTGGGCTCCACCAGAAATTCATTAATTTTTTCCTGAAGTAAGTCCTCTCCACAGACACTCACCTCTGACCTCTGCATTTCTTCAGCAGAATGTCCCTCTTCAGCAGATATCATGATGCTGCCAAGATCCCCATTAGGAGTTTGCAAATCAGCCATTGTGATTTCTCTTGGCTGTTCCTCTTTCTGGGCATCAACCTCCTCCTGCTGCATCCTGTAGCTCTGACGCAGCTCCTCACTCAGAGACATTTCTTCCTCAGGCACATTATGTTGGTGCACAGGGGAGCCTCTTACCTGCACACTTTCCAGTGCTGTGGGGGTTTGTGCCTGTTCTGTGTACGCAGTCTCTGCAGCTGGGAAGGGCTCCACAAACTTCTTCAGATCAAATGTGATCTCAGTCTCAGTATCAGATAGCAACATCTGCTCTCTGAAATGCACTTCCTCCAGATGAACTTCAGCTTCCTCAGTAAAAACTTGACCTGAGTTTTCTATGCCAGGAGGAGTAGGGATTAGATCCAAAGAAGGGCTGCATGCATCAGACTCCATTTCTTGCTCCATTTGCCTATCACTGTGCATTTCCCAGTGTGTGGCATCACCATCATCAATCAGTTCTTCTTTGTAAAAATTATCATCAGCTTTAACGTCCTGTTCAGTATCAATTGATCTCTCTTGCTCCTTCTCCTGTTCTTCCTGCTGCTTTCCTGTATAGAATTCATGAAAGCCAAACTCCTTCTTTGTGGGGGTGCTTGCAATGTGGTCCTGCAGGTGGGGCACACTTGGCTCTTCCACAAGAGTCATTGCCTCCCAGGCAGGGGCACTACACTCTGTGCAGACATCATTTCCCTCTTGTACCACAGGTGATATGGGAATGAAAAATTGTGAATTCTCACACTCCCCTGCCAGAGCAGACTGCTCAGGGGCATGTATTTGCCCTTGCACTTCCATAAATGACAACTCCTTACCCTCTCTTGCCTCAGCAGACTGCTCAAAGGCATGTGTTTGCCCCTGCACTCCCATAAATGACAAATCCTTACCCTCTCTTGCCTCAGCAGACTGCTCAAAGGCATGTGTTTGCCCTTGCACTTCCATAAATGACAAATCCTTACCCTCTCTTGCCTCAGCAGGCTGCTCAGGGGCATGTGTTTGCCCTTGCACTTCCATAAATGACAAATCCTTACACTCCCCTGCCAGGGCAGACTGCTCAGGGGCATGTGTTTGCTCTTGCACTTCCATAAATGATGAATCCTTACACTCCCCTGCCAGGGCAGACTGCTCAGGGGCATGTATTTGCTCTTGCACTTCCATAAATGATGAATCCTTACACTCCCCTGCCAGGGCAGACTGCTCAGGGGCATGTATTTGCCCTTGCACTTCCATAAATGATGAATCCTCACATTCCCCTGCCAGGGCAGACTGCTCAGGGGCATGTATTTGCCTTTGCACTTCCATAAATGGTGACTTCAAGATGTCCCAGGACAGACTATCTGTATGTGGTAGCACCTTGCCTCCTTCAGGCTCCAGCTCCTCAGAAAAGTGACCTGAGTCTTTGGCCACCAGTTCACATCCTTCCCTGGATATGGTAGGGTGCAATTCAGTGGTATCACTTCCAAAGCTGTGTTCCTCAGAGACAGTTTTTCCCCTCTGCTGCCTCATCTCAAAAATACCATCTGTATAACTCACCCTTTCTTCTGTATTGACCACTTCTTGTCTTGCATAAACTTCTGTGATAGCCAGCACCATTGTTTCCTTCATCTCACTTTCCCTGAAGTGAGGAGTTTCTTCACACTCTTCCAGCTGCTCAGCAGGAGGTGGAGACAACCTCAGGGACCATGGTAGGTGGGCTTCCTCCTCCCTGGGGCATGTGGTTTGTTCCTCTTCATCCTTTCCAAGCATGCTGAGGCCTTGGAGGTGCATAACATGGTCCATGGCAGACATTTCCTCAGTGCCTCCATCCTTGCTATACGGCTTGGGTGCACTGGGCTGCACTGTCAGCTCAGAGGCAGTCTGTGCTGTTCCAGCCACGTTTGTGGCCACACAACAATATCGCCCAGCATCCATGACAGAGACTTCCTGAAGGTGTAAGCAGCATATGCCATTCTTGCCTTCTTCAAACCTCAACCTCTCACTGGCAGAGAGCCTCTGGCCATTCAAGGACCAGGTCACAGCTGGTGGGGGCTGCCCAGACACAGCACACTCCAATACCACTTCCTCTCCTTCATGGCAATGAATATGTGCTGGGGCTTCTGTCACAATTTGGGGTGGTTCATTTCCCATATCAAATGAAAACTTAAATTTGTGCTTAATGGTGGAAGCAGCCTGCTCTGGAGAGAGTCGTGGGGTCTCCCTCATCTCTGTGTCTTGCTCTGGTGTTGGAGTGGGGGCAGTGATTTTGATTTCCACAGGCAACGACAGCAAGTCTGAGTCTGGAACTGCACTTGGCAGTCCCTTCTCTGCTGCAAAGGCCCGACCAACTTCTTCTTCTTCTTCCTCCCTCACTTTCTCCTCTTTCTTCTTCTCTTTCTCCCTTTCTTCTTCCTTCACCTTCTTCTCCTCTTTCTTCTCCTCCACTTTCATCTCCTCCTTTTCCTTCCTTGTGTACCTATAGGCTGGCATTCGCTGCCTCACATAGAGTGCAGCTGAGGTGCTGACTGTGCCCAGTGGGTTGAAGATCACACAGGTGACAGTGCCACCATGCTGTGGGAGCACAGATGGGAAGGTCAGTGTGGAGCAGCACCCCGTGGTGTGAACAGCAGTGCCCTGGATGCGCCCCACAGGCTTGTCATTGTTGTACCAAGTGACAGTGGGCTGTGGGCGGCCATGGAAGAGGCAGGAGAAAATGCATCTATGTCCCTCAACAGATTCCTGGGGCTTGACCTCCTGTACAAAGAGGGGTGGGCAGGGCTCCAGGAGCCCACCTTGCACCTGCCATCTCTCCCCCATGGCCTTGGGTCTGGAGTATTGCTTCACTACCTGCACCCTGAGGGGCTTAGAGCCAACCATTGTGGCAGCCACCTTAGGTGGGCTGGGCTTCCCAGGAGGGCCCTCCTGGGGCATGGACATGAGGGATTCCTGCTTCTTTTTCAGTGCTGCCCTCTTTGCTTCCCGCAGTTTCTGCAGCTTCCAACGGATCTCCTCATCCAGAAGCTCCTCAGCATCAGGCACTGTGCGCCTGTGCTCCCTACTGTGCACCAGCCCTGGGCGGTGAGGCCCCGCCAGTGGCAGGCTCTGGAAACGGATGGTTCGTACCATGCCCCGGGCTGGTGAGAGGTCCCCAAGCTCAGCCTCCTGCCCCTTGTCAAAGGGTGAGCCAGTGCAGCGGAGCACCACCCGCAGCCGGTCCTCCTGCTGCTGTTGCAGCAGGCACCCCCAGCTCTGCCGCATCCACTCTGCTTTCCCGGCGAGACCCGAGCCCCGCTGCTCCCCTCTGCGTGCCACCAGCAGTGAGGCAGTGGACTCAGCTGAGCCCTCACTGTTAATGGCAAATACCCTGTAGCTGCCAGCGTCGTACTCCCGCACATCCTGCAGCTCCAGGCTGGCGCAGTGTGTGTGCTCCGTGCTCTCGGTGCGAATCACCTTGCGGCAGTCCTGGAGGACGGGCCGGTTGTTGTGAAACCAGGCCATGTGTGGTGCTGGGCATGCCACCAGCTTGCAATGGAAGAACGCAGGGTCCCCCTCCATGACAGACCTACACTTCAGGCCCTGTGTGAAGATGGGTTTACGGTTCTGGGGGCAAGCCAGCACTGCCAATGTGCCACGTCCCTTGAAGTTCACCATGCTGTGCTGCTCTGCAAGAGAAGGAGACTGGGTTACTACATGTCACGCTCTGCCTACCATCTGGTTGTAAAAAAGTAGCAATATATTGAAATAAAAAAAATGGGCATGCAACAGATTTCATCACACACCCAGGAAAAAAAAGTAATTCACTCACCATATTTGTTCGAATAAACGCAACGCCTTGCTCTGTTTTAAAGATTGACACGAAAATCGTTCGTTGTCTGTTCTTTCTTCAGACTGTGGAAATTTCTTCTTGAACAAGCAAAAAAAGAATTTCAAAATAACATGTTCTTCTGCGTGTATGTTTTTGTTGCCTGGAAAAGCTGTGTGTCTTTGGGTGGCAAAGAAGAAAATCTTACCTGACTTGCAGACAGTGGAATAAACGCCCTTTCTGACCCCTCTGTTTGTAGATATGTTCAAACAATTGAAAAAAATATTTTGAAATATATTTTTTTAAAAAGTAAGTAACATGAAATGAGAAGGCGTTTATTCGAACTAATACAGCCACTAACTTCACAGTGTTATGCACAGGGGAAAAAAGCAAGCAACATGAACCACGTATGCTATCTGCAAGCCAGGGTAAGAGATGTATAATGATGAATTAATGTATGTAAAAAAAAAGTGCAAGGAATCAATGGGAATGTGTAGCTTTCACATAACCTAAACAACAAATGCTCTCTAGTATACTTCATCTATCCATTCAACAGTGTCCATTGAACTGATTAATGTTAGGCTGCTAACTTGTTTAAAAGTAATACAATTAAGATTTGTATAACTTCCTTCTGAAGTAAACTATTCCATGCATTCAAAAGGAAATTGAACAAATAAGAGCTCTGTGAACAGCTGCAAAGCATGAAGTAAAAGTTAAAAATATGGCTGTACAATTATAAATTTGAAGTTTTAAACATATTTTAAAACTTGAATAACCTTATGCACATAACCCTTTGCATATCAAAACAAACATGCAACATGTTCCAATATGCTTTAAAGTGTGTCTTTCCCCATCAGACACTTCACGGAAGCTGATAAAAGCTTTTCACAACATTACTAATTACTGGTACTAATTATTCTCATTGGCGATTGTACCTTTCACTTCCATTTCAACCTCTTCCTCTAGCTTCTCATGAACAATTTTTTCAGGAGCTAGAATAAAAAAGATAAAGATTTTTGAGCTATAGTTGCTAAATGTGCCGATCAACACTTTATATAGTAAAAACACCCAATCCATTTTGCAAAAACATATAAATTCACATGTACATACACACACATAAATGCATGCCAAACAATTCAAACACCTGATAATTTTGAGAATAATCAAATATTTTCAAACTTGTTTGCAATGTACATTTTTCTATAAGATTTGCTTTCTTTTCGCAGAGTGGGGGAAAGTTTCAAAAACAACATGCCTTTATCATGCCGTAAATCCCTGAAGGAAACATTCAACAATCCACAGACTAATGATACTTCTCGTTCTTTATCATCTCCTAGGGAATGAATATACTGGAATGCAATGGTAATGCTATACATGAGGAATTGATACTTGGAAGGAACATGCAGTTGCCAACCTGTCACTTTCAGATGGGTGCTGCACTCGGCTTGTCCTGCAGGGTTAACTATTCTGCACTTGTATATACCCTTGTGGTTCTGACCAACTTTCAGTAATCTTAAACTGCACAGTGGCCCATCTTGTTTTATGGAACACAGTGCAGACTCCTCAACTATTAGCTGATTGCACAGCCAGACTACGCAAGGTGTAGGCACACCTTTCATTATGCAAAATAGAAACACATCATCTCCTTCTTTTACAGTGGTTTCTGAAGGCAGAGTTTCAAGAAACTCTGGTGCTTTGGCATCAGTTTCTGTGATGTCTTCACATGGCACAACATCAGGATAGTATACTCTGTTTCTTTGCTTCTCAGATTCATATGGCCTTTCGGATGTAGATATAAACAAGCTCGAGATTTTCTTCAAAGATTCTTGCATAACTTCAGGTGCTTTAAACTGACAATCTTTGGCTGCTTTAAAGCTTTTAGTATCTGATTCAAGAGTAATTTTTGTTACTGCTTTGGCTCGTGCTTCTTTTGCTAGGTAAGAATAAAGTTAGGAAAAGGATTAGGTCAGATGTTTTGCAGGAATAAAAAATATCCTTATACTTAGGGGGGAGAACCCCAGTAATTAGTATTGATAGAATATGCAGTGTGTTAGTACTAAAACAATGCTATTAAACATGAGTGATTGCGCATTTAAGAGCTCTGTTCCTGTTAGGCTAATTCTAGGTAACAGTTAAGCCTGTGGGACTTTCATCTTGATCCACAATGACTGAAAAATGCACATCTTTGCTTCTAATTTAGAGCTTTAATTTGGAAAGTAGCAGCAGAAGATTATGTAAAGTGCTTTCACAGGTCTATAGTGAAGAAAGAAAATTTCAATAATTAAGAGCCAAATCAACAGGGTCAATGCCTTTCTCATTATTCATCTTAGTTTTCTGGTCTTGATTCCTTTGACCTCATCAGAAATACTATGAAATGTCGTGATAATACATTTTTTGGGTCTTCATTAGTGGTAACACTAATAACATTTTAATACTCTGATGTCAGGAAGAGGTGGAAGGAGTTTTAGCAAAAAATAAATAGTTATATATTAGGAAGAGTGAAAAGCAGAAGACAGTTCATTATTGCAGAAATACAATACTTGCACCCATTAATCTTTTCAAGTACATTAACTTATATTGCCAACTAAGGAATTAGAATCTTGGATTTGTTGAAAACATGCTGGAGTTTGAAATGACCTGGTATCTAATTCAGCATTGCATCTGACATTCTTTTCTTCCTTAAACTCCAGCTCAAGGAATTAACAAAATATAAAAATTCCTACAAGCCTGTTTTGCTCTGCATCTCACTGCATATCACGAAGGATATGAGGAATAAAAAGCCTGAGACATCTGTGACTTTATGGGAAGAGGCACAGAGTTACAATACCAACTTCCCAGTACTGCACATCAATTATGAATAGAGCTGTAAATGTGGAGGAAAAAATTATTACTAGTGCTTTCTCAGTTAAATACTGATAATAAAAGAAATATGAGTGAGCTCTAGGCAGTTATAATGAAGCTGCAAAAGGTAAGTGATAATGTTAAAAGTCAGATAACCACCTTTGACTGTTAGTATTGCAGAAGTTGTTGTCCCTCCATAGTCATTATACACAGTACAACTGTACAGTCCTTGATCTGTCAGCTGGGCATTTAGGATTGTGAGCAGAAGAACATTCTCATTTTGTGATATCTTCAATTTTTCAGACAATTCTATCTTTTCACCTTCATGGGCCCAAAGAAACTCATAGAATTCATTTTCTAAGACACATATGAACTGAGCAGTGTCACCACATTTCACAGTTACGTCTCTGAGTTGCAAGAGAATCTTTGGAGGGACATCTTTCTTTTCCAGAGAGGTCATCATAGAGACTTTGGTGCTCTGAGATGTTTGAGAAAGGACTGTTGTGTGCACGGCTTTCATTTCTTCAAGTGACGTAGCCTTCATGGTCAAATTTTCTGATACACTTTCAAAAACCTGTACACGCAATTCCTGTGATGGTTGTTCCACTGATTTAAATTCTTTTTGATAAGTTTCAATGTTCTTCTTTGTGAGAGGAGAGACATGAAGTTCTGATATAGCCTGTGACCGGATAGACTCTTTTACATCTTTCCCAGAACTTTGCCTATCTAGGGCTTGCACTGCGTAATCAAGTAACAAAAACAACAACATTAGTATCTATAGAACTTTACTGGGCCATGCTCTGAACAAAATGAAACAGCATGGAGGATGAAAATGGATGATCTTCCTTTGAAAACACAGCATGCCAGATGTACTACTCTGTTGACACAGAAGTTATCCATTCACATGAATGAATGACAAGTGATGCCTAAGCTAGTCATGCAGTTGATACTCGGTGCTTGTCTCTTACTAAAGTGGTCCATTTTAGTATTGGAAACTTATGGCCCTTTTAAAGGAGGTATTTTCTTTTTTGTTTCTTTTCTACAGAATAGTGCAAAATACCTCAGTCTGCTATAAGGATCACTAAATCACTTTTTTTTAAAAATCTGAATGCAGATTTTTAAAGCGTTTCTATTCTTTGACCTGTATTGAGATACAAACTTGAAAATTTCCAAATGTTACAGCTTAAAGACAGGAAATGAGAGTGGCTGGGTTACTGAGGGTACTACTAACGTTAGGTGGGAAAGAAAAGGTGTGAAACAAGGAGAAAATTAGTAACAGTGTAAGAATGTGGTATACAACAAATTGAATCCCTTTGAAGCAAAAATGGGGCTTTACCTTCTGCAGTCACTGTAAGTGTAGCTGTACAAGTTGTTTCTCCAGCACTATTTCTTGCCTTGCAAGAGTATTGGCCAGCATGCTCTAAGAAAGCATCTACTATTATCAGTATAGCTGTGCCTGTAGACTCATCAAAGTGGAAAACTAAGTCTTTTTTTGGCAGCATGAGTTGTTGATTATGAAACCACTGGATTTTTGGTTTGGGCCTGCCAGAGACTCTAGCTTGAAATCTGACTGATTCCCCATTGCATACCCTGCAGCTTGAAATAGGCTGGATAAAGGTGGGCCTTTGGCCAATAGATTCCTCCTTAAGTGAAACAGATGAAGAAACATGCCAAGGGGACTCGGATGTAACTTCTTCAACCTTTTTAAATCCTGAAAAGAAGCATGCCAACTTTTAATTTCTTACCCTACACTACAGTAAATTTTCTCTCTCATTCAAGATTTTTTTTTTATGACTTGCAACTTAACAGCATGAATTATTTTCATTCATCATTTATAAAATCTACTGCAAAAAGAAAACAAAATACTTACAGTTAAATAATATCAAGGACAATATAGAACAGCAAATTCTCCAGACAATATTTCTGCTCTAAAACTTTGATCAATGTTCCATCAATTCATACGAATGTAAACTATTTCTTTTCAGTTGCCAGAGGACCTGCTACATACCTCTATTTAAGACGTTTTTCAACACTTTCAAAGTATTTTATTTTATACAAAAAATCCTACTAGATTGTCTTCACAGGCAAATCAAAGAATGTGTAAGCAAAAAACTTCCGTTAGAAAGAAGTTTTTTATCATCTTTGGTGCATGACAGATTCTAAGACTGGAGTAAATGAAAAGGGGGGGGCATGGAACATTAAAAAAATTGTGAGATACATATTTCTGTTCATGACATATATTTTGGAGACATATATGTATGCTGTGGACATTGTATGCAAAATGGTAGCAATTAATTGAGTTAAAAGACAACATGACAGACAATAACTCACATATAAGCATCAGTGTATATTATGATTATTGGAACATGACCTGAACAAGACAACTCCTTTAATTGCACAGTGTACCTTCTAACTTCAAGGTAGCCGTGCTGGTCACTTGGCCTACAGAATTACTCGCCACAAAGGTATAGATTCCTTCATCCTCTGGATAAGCTTCAGCAATCTCCAGCTGGTAAGTGTCTTCAAACTGAGTCATTCTAAAAAACCGTGATGGCTTGATCTCCTTCTCTTTGCTGTACCAAGAGACTTTCAGATCTGCTCAGGCAAAAGAAAGAAAAAAAAGGTGTAAATTATGATATTCAACTAGCAAGTAAACACAATTTTTGTATTTATATCTTTCAAAAATCTTTAACTCAAGTATCTAACTTTAAATGTGCCTTGTATTCTGCTAAAGTATGATGAGTGGAAAGTAACCTGCTTGTTGCTTTGGAAATATTTGTATGGCAAAACTGATGCTGGTGCAGACATATTACTGAGTAAAAGTAATACTTCCTTAGCTTTTTTTAGTGTAAAAATGTAAAAATATTTTGCTACTACTTAAAATAGAGAAAGTATCTTTTTTTTAAAGGTGATTTTGCTACAATTTCATGATTAAACAGGCTATAAAATATCTAGCTTGAACTAGTCAGGTTAAGAAATTAGAACATTCTTTTGCTAAGCACAGCACCTTCCCTCTTTTTGTTGCAAATATTACATGTCATGTTTCTCAAGAAACATTTATATATTCCTATATAAAATGTTGTATTACTCGTATAGGTTCTTGTAGACTTTGGAGATAACTGAAGCAGACTTTATCCTTTTCTCTCCACCTGTCACTATACTACTATCATCAATTATATGTTGTTACTCAAATAGTGTGCTATTACTCTTATCAGAAGAGTGTTTTCAATAGCCAGTTGCACAATGTATACCATTAAACAACTGTACTTGCAATCATGTGTTACATAACCTAATATAAAAGGTTTTCACAACACAAGTGAGAGGTATGCAAATACATTTGGATAGAGTATTTGATAAAGGAAATTTTCTGTAGGAAAAATTTCTTCATTGCAGGGGTTGTCAAGCATTGGAACAGGCTGCCCAGTGGAATGGTAGAGTCACAGTCCCTGGAGGTACTTAGAAGCCATGTAGATGTGGCACTTAGGGACATGGTTTATTTCCAGACTCGGCAGTTCCGGGTTAACGGCTGGACCTGTTGGTCTTTGAAGTCTTTTCCCCCCTAAATGATTCTATGATGGGTGACCTAGAGTAAAGGATCCTTATATTCTGTGCTGTAAATGCAGCTTCCATATTCACATAAATACAGCTCTATTAAAAAAAAGTTACACTAGCATGCATTGCACAAAGGGTGGGCCAGTCTTTCCAACATATATTTTCTGAGTTTTAGCAGCACTTCTAAAGCAGAATCAGATTTGTTGTAAAGCTTTTTTTTTTAAAAAAAAACCCCTAGTTTTATTTCAAGTGATGGAAATGAAAATTATATATGTTCGCACATATATATGTACATAACCAATTTGTATGAATTTTTATAGAGCTGTCACTCAGTATTATTTTAAAATTTGGAGGGTTTCTATCTTAAATAATTGTAAATTCTTTGGCTTGCGAACTGGATCTTACTCTGCGGTTTACTATGTGAATATTTTATTAGTAGTCATACTCAAGGCCATTTGCTAAGTGAAGAAAGGTAGCTTTATTTGACTGTGTGTTAAGGAAAAAGATATTTTAATTGCAGAGTGACATTTTATGTCGCTAAGCCAAGAAAACTTATTTAAGTAAAATCTACACTTAAAAAGACAGTGAGGAGACACTTTTTATGCTAGGAAAAAGAAAGTAACTACAGTTTACTGTTTGCAGAGTGATACTTAGAAATACTAAGAGAAAGGTTAAGTCACAGTGTCAGTCAGTCAGTGCAGTTAATGGACGTGGCAGTGTGTGTCTTCAGAAACTTCATGTTCATTTGACACAGTAATGCTTTTCACCCATGAAGCTCTACATTTTCCTCACTGACACAGTTTTCCAACATCAGTGAGCATTTGAAATGCTGAGAAGTTTCCAAAGACAAATTTTGTGAAACAGATCTTCTTTTTAGAAACACTTAATATATTTTTGATAGTTTAAAACTTCCATGCTTGATGCCACCTTTGACTTGCTTAATTCAAAGTAATCAATAACACTTGGCTCTGTGTATATAACAAATAACAGTACTTCTAGGGTTAGACTGATCCGAGCACATATACTGCTGATTTTTTTTTCTGAATTCAAGATGAAAAATTCTGAGAGATGGAAAGATGTATGGGATTTCATTAAACCCACCTGTCCCAGTAACTCTGCACTGAAAACAAGCAGAATGTCCCTCAGATGTAACAGCATCACGTAGTGGTATTATGACAGCAGGTGGATACACTGGCATTTCTAGCTCGGGAGAAACAACTTCTGGGACTAAAGAACAAAAGAAAGAAGTGATTTTTAAAGATGAAGAATGAAAATTTCATTTCAAAAACATTGTTATGAGCATGGGAAACTCACTTTCAACTGAAAGTGAAGCTGAAGTCGTAGCTACTCCATAGTCATTTTTTGCTTCACAGGTGTACACTGCTTCATCTTCAGGGAAAGTTTCAATCAGCAACAGAGTATATTCTTGTGCATCATGGAGAAACTTGCACTTGAAACCTGGAGAAAGCTGCTGATCATCTTTGTACCAGGAAATTTTGGGCTGAGGTTTGCCTGATACAATAGCACAAAAGCGGGCAGGTTTGCCAGACTCCACAGTAGTTGGCTCTAGCTCCCGAATAATCTGGGGTGGCTCTGGAGCTGAAAATTTCAGGGAAGCGAGGTGGCAAAGAGAGAGAGGAAGAAGAAGAAGAAGAGAGAGAAATCTCATTATTGATATTATTAGTGATTCAAAACTATTTGCAAAGGATTAAACAAAACAAACACCCTTATTATTCCTAATCTTTTGTGTCCATGAAAATCTGCCCTTTTCCTTGATAGATGAGGAATGATCTAGCAGCAAGTGCCTTAACATAATTAGCTGTTTTGGTATGTTTGGTATGTTTTCTGGCAAAATGTGTCCAAGAATTGTTAGGTTGATCACTCTGGAAAGGCATATCTGTCCATATGAACAAATTTGTTTTACTTAGACTGGAGAATTTTCTGGTCTAAGTAAATACAGTGGGAAAAGAACTGCTATGGTATTTTCATCCACTAGCCAGCTACTTCAGTAAGGCAAGAAACATCCATGTACATGAAAAATTTGGTAGTGTTCCAGATGATCTCTTTGAAACTTTTTTTCTTTCAAGAGTTAGAATTCCAGAGAAGCTATATAAAAATCAGAAAACCGCTGAGTAATAAACACAGTGAGAACATTGCTTGTGGGGCCACATACCATTCACATAAAGAAGGACAGAACTCCTATTCCGTCCTGCAACAAAAGTATATTCTCCAGCGTCAGAGTAAGTGGTTTCAAAGATGCTCATTCGATGAACTCTCCTTTCCACCACGTATTTGTATCTTTCCTCATATTGGAAGTTGATCTCAATACCATCCTTGTACCACTGTGGTTCAATGTCATCTTCATTGACTTCAAATTCAATTTCAGCTCTTTGTCTCTCAATGACCTTTGAAAAAGTAGAATAAGTAATAGAAATAATATTGGTTTTTCCTATGGTATTGCTTTCCATTTCCTAGATGAAGGTTCTGATCTTACGATTACAGATTTTTGTGCTATGACTCTTGCTGGTTAGATATTGTTGCTCTTCCTTTGCATTCTTCTTTGAGTGACAAAGCTATGAAATATTTATTCATCTGTACAGGCCTTACCTGAATATCTTTCTGGGCACTTCTGATACGAATGTCACGACCTTCCACTATCAAATTGGCACTGGATGTGTTTCCACCTGCTACTACAGTGTACTGACCAGCATCAGACATCCTTGTGGAAGGAATGATGAGACGATGGACATATTTCTCTCTCTGAATTTTCATCCTAAGCACATCAGAAAAGAAAATGAGCTAGATATTTCCTGGGTGAAAACACACACCAAAAGTAAATGTGGTGTAGAAGCAATACTTTACCTGTCACCAATCTGGAGTTCTTGCCCATCCTTCATCCACTGGACCTGAATATCAGGTTCTGAAATTTCACATTCAAAAATAGCCCTCTTCTTCTCCACCACTTTGATGTCTTTAATATGCTTCCTAAACTCAATGTGACGAGCTAAGGCAGATAAAAATAGAATGAGTGCCATGATGTTTTTTAAGCCATTAGAAGTCACTAAATATACAAATTGAGAGAGCAAATACCTTCCACATATAAAGTGGCTGATGAAGCTGCTTTTCCAGCAACAAAAGTATATTCTGCTGCATCACCAAAATGCACATTCCTTATGGAGAGGGAGTGTGTAAGCTTCTTTGTTCGTATCTGGCATTTATCAGTTGATTTTATTTCTATGCCATTCTTTAGCCATTTATATGAGATACCTTCATAATTGACAGTAACTTCAAATGTTATTGTATCTTTCTCTTCGGCATTGATGTCTTTTAGCATGGAGGTAATTAGGATGGCTAAAAGGAAAGAAATTGACATGGTTTTCTTTTTTCCATTCATTTCTACTTTATTTTAAATGCATGCTAACCAGATACAGGATGCTTCAACTTCTTTAAGACAATTTTGGAAATATTAAAAGGTAGGTTTTGTGTTCAGAATCAGTATTAGAATTAAATCTCTCACAACTACTGAATGACATGGGAATCCAAATTCTGTTTTCTATGGTGACTTGGCAATTAGGCATGTTTGCCTAAAGAAAATAATGCAGGATTTGACTTTCAGGTCCACTGCTTCTAAATCTCTTTAAAGAATGTAATTGAGGCTATTTAGTGTTATTAAAAAACACGTCTACAACTGTGCTGGTTTTGTCAGAATGTCACTAAGTTCATGTGTTAATACAAACTCATTACTGGTAACTGTAAAATATTCTGGTAAATTTAAATTTGACATACGTTTTACAGTCAGGGTTGCGCTGACTCTATCATTTCCACAGACAAATGTGTATTCTGCAGAATCTTCACTGCTTGTGTTCATGATGTTGAGTTGGTGGAGTTTCCCCTGGACAACTATTTTGAACTTTTCACTCATTTCAATCTCCACACCATTTTTCAACCAGACAGCAGGCACATTGAAATGAGAAACTTCACATTCAAAAGAGGCGGTTTTGGTCTCAGGGATCTCAATATTTTTCATGGTCTTTGTGATGTGTATGCCTAAAAGGAGGGCAAAAAAGACAAGAGAGAATTTTCTAAAAGTTGGTATGTTTGGAAGACTGCAAAAAACCAAGGGTAACAGGCTATGAAGTGTCAGGTCAAGTTGCTCAGTAATGTTGTAACAATTCATACAACTGCTTTCTTACAAATTTGCAATACTTACTTTCCACAAACAGTTTCGCTTTGCACTCAATTTGCCCAACAAGAGCTGTGTATTCCCCAGCATCATCAGGAGATATGTTATGCAGCATAAGCTTGTGAACTTTCCTTTGAGAGATCATCTTGTATTTATCACTTTGTTTAAGCTCAATATTTTTATGGAACCACCGGACTGGTACAGTATCATGGGAAACACTCAGTTCAAATGAGACAACAGCATTTTCCAAAGCAGTCACATCCTTCGGCTTTTTGATGATCTTGACAGCTAGAGGAAAAAAGTTTGCAATATTCAGCACTGTGTATGATTTGGATTTCAAAACACACATTACAGCAAATATTCAAACCAGACTGATTTACTTTCCACATGAAGTCTGGCATTTGCTCCTATTTTTCCAAGTTTGAAGCTGTAAACAGACTCATCGGTGACAACACAGTGTTTGATTCTCAGTGTGTGAACAGTTCCTTTCACTGTAATTTCATATTTGTCACTTGATTGAAGTTCAACACCATTTTTAATCCATAGAGCTCCTTTCACATCAGGGTGGGTCAGTTCTACACTGAAAACTGCCTCCTGTGATTCTGTCACTGTCAAGTTCTTCAGTGTTTTCTTTATCTTAACAGCTAGGGGAAAAAAGGAAAAAAATAGAAGAAAAAAAATACTTGACAAACCAGATCAAAATTAAAGCCTAGAGTAAATATAATAATTTCAATAAAACTGAATGATGGTGCTTCATTTTATGCATGTAGTAACTTATACAGTTTCCAGCAAAGTGGTGTGCTGGGAACACAACAGGGAAGCTTTACTCCTAGCATCCATGAGAAATGTTTGGTTTCCAGAGTTTTGTTTTTCTGTTTTGTTGGTTAGCTGGGGATTTGTTTGTTTAGTTTTTGTTGTTGTTGTTGGATAGGCTTGGGGTTTTGTTTGTTTGGGGTTTTTTATTTGATTCATTTTATTTTGCTTGTGTCTTAAGGCCTGGTCCAAGACATAGTGAGTGATGCTGGAATAAATCTCAAAGACATCAGTTAGTTATAAGAAATACTGACCTTCGACCTTCAGTTTGGCAGATGTCTTTGAGCTTGCTATTTCATAGCTGTATTCACCCATATCCTCCAGTTTGGTTGCAGGGATAATAAGCCTTCTCTTTACACCATCAGATTCAGTACGGTACTGATCTGTCGTAGCTAATGGTTTACCATTTTGTAGCCACTGGCCCTCTGATTCAGGATTTGCCACCTCACATTCAAAAACAGCTGTTTGGGACTCGGCCACAGTCAGGTCACTGAGAGGCTTTGAAATGGCACCGCCTGTTGGGAAAAAAAGCATGTTGTTTTGTCGTGTTGCTGTTCAGCTTTCCCCCATACAGAAACGAAAAGTAGATGCTAGAATTCTTTGCCCTAATTTGCAGCCTGCCCAGAGTCATTCTGAGCTCTGTGAAAAATCAGGAATAGAATATGGCCTGAACATTACAAAAAGATGTTTCTTAATTCTATCCTAGTTATTGTCTTTTATTTTATCATCAGCACAGATATACTGAGAACACTCAAGACAAATACCCCTCTTTTTTACATTAATTACATCAAAAGCATAATACAGCATTTCATGCTATGAGTCTGATCTAGCAAAATACATTAACACTTTCTTAAAAGCTTTGAGAAGTCAAATTATACTAATCACAAAAAATAGGGGGAAGGGCAAGGAGAACTTAAAAAAAAAGCGAAATTCAAGACACACCCCCCTCCCCCCCACTGAAACAGCACTATTACTACAAGTATGAAATACAGTATATTGGGCAGTTTTTAAATCACAGTGAAATGGAAATGTTGGACTTTAACCTTACTAACCTGCTACTATAAGCTTCCCAGATGTTTTCTTCTCTCCAGCATAAAATACATATTCTCCTTCATCATCTTTCATCATCTTCACCACTGTCAATTTATATATTTTGCCATGTGCTTCAATTTTATATTTAGGACCAGCCTTTATGTGTTGGCCTTTGAAATGCCAAATTACATCAATCCCTGAATGGGAGAGCTCGACCTCAAAGGACACATTCTGTGTTTCAGTGCAGGTGATGTCATGAAGACCTCTAATAATCTCAATTTCTATAAAAAGAATAAATTATAAATTTATTCATTGTTTCCATAGTTTTGTTTTCAAAGAAATTATTTCACAAAGAACTTTACATCTTAAAAGACACCTACCTTCAACTGTGACATTGCAGCTTGTTTCAACTTTGCCAACCATTAATTTATAGCGTCCTTCATCTGACGCATGGGTTCTGGTGAGCACTAGCCTCTGTTTAGTGCCTTTACAAACAGCTTGTACACGTTCATCAGGCTTTATTTGATTATCATTTAGGTACCATTTGGAGGAAGACACATCAGGTGCTGAAACTTTGCATTCGAGGATGGCTTTTGTTCCTTCAACTACATGAATATCTTTTAGAGGCACCACTATTTCCACACCTGCCAAGTTACGAAAACATTCATCATGAGAAAAACTATGCCTTTAAAAAGTGATCCTAAAGGAGCCAAAAATCGAAGAAACCTTCAAAATCATCATAGTGACTTACTGTACACTGTGATCTGTCCAGTGGTTGACAGCTCAAGATCAGGAACACTAAAAGAGTAAGTTCCACTATCTTCCTTTGTGGCATCTTCTATGAGCAACATATGTGATTGTTTATCCAACACAATGTGAATACGGTCACTTGATTGAATTTCTTGGCCATCTTTCATCCAGACACCGTCTGCATTTTCTAGGGAGACTTTAACTTCAAGTTGCACGATATCTCCCTCACAGACTTTTTGATCAGTAAGTCCTTGAAGAATTGCCATGGGACGAGCTGGGGAATTAAATTAAGTTCATTAATACTTACAAAAGGCAGAATACTAAAGCATTATGGGATACAATGACATAGCTATAATACATGCAATAATATAGAAAATCTATAATACATAGACAATATAAGAAATGCTTACGCTTCATCTTCAGTTTGCAGTGAGTCCTTTTTCCATCAACAACAAAACTATACTCTCCTTGATCATCTTTATTAACATCTTTAATAGTGAGGATCTGACGACCACGGCGGGATGCAATCACATATTTATGATTAGAAGTGAGTTCTACATCACCGTGATACCATTTCCCCTCCACATCTTCTGGGAAAACTTCACATTCAAGTTCACCTGAGAGGGATTCTGGCACTTCAACATCCTCAAGTTCTTTAATAAACTCAACTGCAGCACCTAAAGGCACATAATCACATTTGTGAATAAACTTGATTAGATACTCCTGAAGAAAAAAATTGTTATTAAATGATCCTAAGGGAATATATATATATAGCGTAACCATTTTATGTAAATAAATCTCCAAACTTTCATACTGGATTCCAAAAGTATGAAAGCAGCTCAATATTTGTTGGGGTGTTAGACTTCTGCTTAAATAGTTTTCTTTCTTTCTGAAGCTGATTTCACTTTAACAGTATGGCATGGTACTGAGCTGTATGCTTCTTACCTTCAACAGTTAGTTTTGCAGTGGTTTTTACAGATTCATCTTCTACCAGTGCACAGCTGTAGTCATCAGCATCAGACATATCAATTGTTAATACGGAAAGAAAGTGAGCCTTTCTGTCTGAGTGCATCCTGTACTTGTCTCCAGAATGAATCTCAATTCCATCCTTAAACCATTTCACTTTGACAAAGGGTTCTGATGTTTCACATTCAAATGTTGCCATGGAGTCTCTTGCTTTAGCAACAACATCTTGTAACTTCTGGGTGAAGCTGATTAACTGCTTGGCTGCAAAACAATATATAATGATCAACAGAGCACTGACCAAACAGACATAACACACTATGATGAGCAGTAGGATAAGTAAGAGAATTGAAATTACCTTGTACTAACAGGAAAGCATGGCTAGAAGTTTCACCAGCTATATTGACTGCTTTCACCATGATGCTGGCAGAATCATCAGAAGTCACATCTCTGATAACTAATTCACAAACATTATCTTCAGGCCAGTACCAGTACACACGATCAGTCCTTTCAATCTGAACACCATTTTTGAACCACTGGCATTCAGGATCTGGTTTTCCCACCACTCTCACACGAAAGTGCACGTCTGTTCCTTGGGCTACAGTCTGGCTTTGAATTCGTTCAAGTATCTTGGGAGCCTCCATGCTTGGACTAAGCTCCACCTTCTCTGGTTTGAATGTTGGAATGGTGATTTTGCCTTCAGGAGGAAGTGCTTTCTTCTCTTCCTCTGGAATCTCTTTGGTCCAGTGAAGAAGTTCTTCTTTTGTCTTTTTTAACATTTCTTCATACGATTCATCTTTTTTGCGAGATTTAAGTTCCACAGCTGTAATGGCTTCATAGTAGCCCTCTTCTGTCCTACGCTTGAATTTACTGCGGAGCTCCTCAGATTCCTCTGAAAGCTTTTCGTGAGTGATTCTTTCAGCCCTTTTCAGTTTCACCACTTCTTTGGTTGTCGCCTCTGCAGGTTTGTCTACCTTCTGTACCTCAAAGAGAAGTTTTCCAGGTTCCGTAACTACGGGCTCATGTTTGGGTTCAGGAGCACGACGAAGAACAGATCTGAAGTCTTCCCTCTGCTGGATCTCAAGTTTCACCTTATGTTCAATAAAGCCTTCTGGATTCTCTGCAGTGACTCTCACCTCTCCTGTGTCATATGATTTGCAGTCCACAATATCCAGGTAGTAGATGCCATCATAACGGAGTCTGAACCTTTTGCTTTTACGGATGAGCTGTCCATTGAGGTACCAGTTGACCTTGGGCATAGGATAGCCAGTCACACGGCAACGGAATCGTGCTGTTTCACCTTCAAGGACTCTTGCAGGTTCAGGAACCAAAACGATTTCTGGCTTTTGTTTTTCCTTTTGGTCCAGTGCAACTGCAGGTAGAGCACCCTCATGGGCCATTCTTTCTAGCTCTTCAATTCTCTGGAGTCCCCTTTTGCCTTCTGGCAGCTGGGATTCTTCCACAAGACTTTTTTCATCCTTCACGATTAGAGTAGCAGATGTATGGTCTGTACCATATTTGTTAGTTGCTCTGCAAGTAATCACTCCACTGTCTCTGGAATAGGCTACCCCATAGTCAAGGCTACAGTACCCAAACTCATTGATCATGCGGAGTCTGTTAGCTGCTTCCAAGGGTTTGCCGTCATGCAACCACTCCACCACCATGGTTGGGTCACCAATTGGTGTAAGCCTGCATTCAAAGTGTGCTGGTCCAAATTGTTTGAGCCTTAAAGATGTCAGCTTCTTCTTAAAAAATGGTTTCTGCTGCTTTTCTTTGTCATAGAGATCTCCTTCCTCCCATTGCTCTTGACCATAACGCAGATGGAGAGGTTCTAACTCTGGTGCTGCAATCTCCTTGGCTTTGTAAGTTCCTTTTGGAATTATTAATTTCCTTTCTGGTTCAGGTTCTGTATGTTCAACTTCAACATTTACTTTGCAGCGGGTAGTATCCCGCCCAGCTTTATTGATAGCAGTAGCAGTATACCATGCAGCATCTTGCCTGGCAGTTGATTCAATTTTAAGGGCAGCTGCCCCTTTGGTTCCCTCAATCCTGAAATATGGAAAAAAAATTAACTATTTTTCCTGTCATTCATTTTTGCCCTTCTTCCAAATTAGGTCAAAGCCGCAAAAGGCAAATCTCTGGAGGTAATAGACATGTTGTTTATGTTTATTCATGTTTGGGACTGCAGTGCCTAAGAATCAAACAGATAAGGATAATAAAATGCAGTCTTAAATTCAGTGGCAGTTTTGCCTGCAGAGGTCTTCAAAATCAGAGACACAGAAAAGTTCGCTACATCTCTGTGATGGCTTTGCAGAATAGAAACTATATGAAAACACAAGCTGGAAAAAATGGAGCGAACCTACAAGATATTTCATATCTGTAATCCTTGCTGAAATGCAAAAGCCTTTAGTGAATCCCTTCTGTAGGAGGCATTTTGCAGGATGGTGATTATTAACTATTTAACTTACATAAAATATATAAAATAAAATAAAATAAAATAAAATAAAATAAAATNTACATAAAATATATAAAATAAAATAAAATAAAATAAAATAAAATAAAATAAAATAAAATAAAATAAATATAATAAAAATTCTTACTTTATTTTTGGGTATTTATGAGGCACAATGATGTCACTGTTCTTGAGCCATACGATGTCAGGATTAGGGTTACCAGTAGCTTTCACTGCCATCTCCAGTCTAGAGCCCTCTTTCACACTGACATTTCTCAACCTTTCCACAAAGTGTGGTCTGACCAGGTCTTCCTTAGCTGAAAGAGCAAGGGTAAGTTATCACAAGAGGAAATGACACAGCCATGGTTTTAAATAAGAAATGCTCTTTTAGACTGCTAAAAATAACATGTATAGAAGATACCTTCCACAGTCAGCGTCATTGAGACTGAAGCTTTGCCTGCTCTGTTCTGAGCAATGACAGCCCATTCTCCAGAGTCATCAGGCATTGCAGGAACAATGATCAATGACTGGGTGCCATCTTCTTTAATCACTATTTTATGGGTATAATCATTAATCACTTGCTGACCTGCAGATACACATGAAAAGAAAATAGTTGCAATCAAAACAATTTCAATGAGATATAAAAGACTTTTTTAAAGATTATTTGTTGATGAAAATGAGGCTGATGTACCATTATGGAACCAGTACGTCTCTGGCATAGGTCTGCCAACAACTTTTAAGTCAAATCTTGCTGTCTGCCCCTGTGAACATTTAAATGATGTAGGTTTGAGCACAAAAACTGGCTTATATAGTCTCTCTAGTTGCCCTTCATCAGTTTCTTCTAATCTCCGGGCAGGAGAACGAGAAGGAGAACTGCGGGCAGGAGACCGGCTTGGAGACCTTGGAGAGATAGACCTGGAAGGAAAAGATAAGACAGATATGTATGACAATGTCCTATAGCAGTGGACTGACATGATAAACAGATTTCAACCTTTGCCTTTCTCATAATTTATTTTTAAAGAGGTTGGCCAATTCATCTATGTGAGAAATTGGGACAAAATTAATTTTTATTCGTAGTCAATTTTCTCTAGGTTTTTGACGGGAGTTTGTAGAGCTGAATAGTGTTAGGATACACCACAGCCAAGGAAATTTTTGAGTTTTGGATAGTGCACAGATATGGGTTTAATTCTGTGTATGTTTGTGCGTGGGTGTGTATGTGTATGGAGACTGAACGTGGGACATGGCAATGCTTAATTTTTTCTGTCACAGAAATACAGCTATTTCAAGGGCAGGAAAAAATACTTGCACACCACACTAAACTCCAAGTGCAGAAGATATTTTTTCAAAAATGTGAGTACTTTAACAAATAAATATGGTTATTGAGGTTGTAAATCTGATACTGCGGCCGGAAATGCATGTGAATGATTGTACTCTGGGAACTGCATTGCTCATTAAAAGGGAAAATCAGACAAAAAGTTAGCACATAAACCTATATGAGCCATGAAAACAGCATTTGGAACTTTTCCAGAGGTATGCAAACTCCAATAGCTTGAGCTTATTTAACTGCTATGTAATGAGCTTTTGGACTGTCTGTCACAGCAGATTGAAGTGTTGTAAAATAATATTATCGTGTACCTACCTGTACCTTTTCATAACTTCAGGTCCTGGCATATAACCTGGAGTTGCTGTAGGTGCAACTGGCTCAACATAGAGTTTTGCTGAGCAAATGGCATTTCCTTTCATATTACTGGCAAAGACAGTATAAATTCCTTCATCTTCAGGTAAAACAACAGGCAAACGCAGAGTGGCGCTGCCATCTTGCAGAAGTTCCATGTGGTAGCGTTCTCCATGCCTTATACGTTTGCCATCTTTGTACCATGCAACCTGCATGGAAAGAAACAGTAGACTGCTATGTGAACTCTCCTAAAGACAAAGACCCAGTAACGACTTATATATACAAGACACTATAACTTGCTATTTTTAAGCTGAAAACATCACAGAACATGTATATGTGTTAAACACTAACATTTTTACTTGAAATGGGTAAGACTGAAGCAACATGTTTACACAACAACCTGAAACACAAGTTTTGGAGCTAGAAACAGACATAAAGCCCATTTTGATGAAGAGCAAAGTAACCTAGACTGGACTGCTACTGTGTTCCCCACTGGGCTAGGCTACCTCAGAGATACTCAGAATCAAAACTAACTTAACTGGTGAATCCAACCTTCCTCTGAACTGGCTAACCAACCCAACTCTATTCTATTAAGGTGATGCCTCCTCCAGCCACCTAGAAATAGAGACTAGGCAAGAGCAAGGGAACAAAGATAGATATTTATTTGAAGGGCCTTCAAGGTACACCCTGGGGGAGCCAGAGGCTGCTTCCAAAAAATGGACCCCAAGATGGACGACAGGTCACGAGTTCTTCGCACTTTTATAGGTTTGGATCATTTGCATATCAGGGTTAATTCTCCAATTAAAGCCCCAGTTTAACGATGTAACTCCCCTCAGCTTGCCCCCCCTTAGAATATTTGGTTTACACATTTTGGGCCTAAGAACAGCCTGGTTGTCCTTGAAGGCAAAGCCTGGAGAGGCTTTGTTATGTCTACCTAATACAAAAGAGTAGGAATTACAGGCTACAAGGAACCTCAGAGTTACTCTCTAAGCAGTACAGAATTTGAAAATATAAAAGTTAAAACCTAAGGCATCAAAGGAACAAAAGGAAAATTCAGCTTCCTATCAAACCAGAAGACTGGATTTCCTTTGAGAGTTGCTGTTTTCTATGCAGACTGTAAAACGTCTGATAGTGAGATGTTAAGGGATTTTTTCCAGTAGAGCATCAAAATATTTATAAAAAAAAGTTATACAGATTTGGGGTACCTTTGGCAATGGATATCCAGATGTCTTGCAATGGAAGGTAACTCCTGTCCCTTCAAAGGTTCTGTAATTCTTTAATCTTAAATCAAATCCTGCTTCTACAGCTTCAGATTCAGAAATATCAACCATCATCTCCTCTCCATCTTCTTCGAGAAGTTCATGTAAGGTTGTCTTAATAATTCTGAGTTCAATTTCTTTGATAAGTCTTTCTTCGAAAGAAGAAATATGGAATTCCTATATAGAAAAGCAAGACCATTTGTTTTCTGCGTCAAATAATGACCTTGCAAATAAATTATTTGTATGGTAATATGTCGGTACCTAAAATTAATATGGAGAGATAGACATACCTCATCTTCTACAAAAGATCTGACCATCACTGTATCTTTTGCCATTTTCTTCCTAATTAGAGCTTGTTCTTTTTCATACTCTTTTTCAAAGTCACCATAGGAAGTAGGTGGGGCTACCTCAGCCACTTTAGGTTCCTGTACGTATGCAGTCATTTGAGTTTGGTACATCATTTCTTGTGATTTTATGTAGGCTTCATAATCAGCTAAGAGTTAAGAACAGATTAATTTTGATAAATGTTTTGGTTTTCACTGGATTGAACAGAGAAAACAAACTTATTTTACTGGTTATGGTGATTCAAGTAGATTTTCTGTCTGCTTAGCCAATAAATATGAACAGCAATAAAATACAAAGACTGATGTATTAAGATGAGCTTTATAAACAGGTAGAAGTCTTCCTGTACTTTTTGGGTGTCCTAGTTTTCAAAGTGGAAGCATCTGCAGAGATTATTTTACAATTTCTTTACCTTGACTCTGTCTTCTGAAAAATTTTGTACATTTTTACCAGACAAATAAAAAAATTAAACTAGCTTCTTTCCCTTTAAGATAACAACCTATTAATTGATTAACCTTCTTTTCCCACATCACCCTCTGAATATCTTATCTTGTCATGAACATGGCATGTCAACAGAGGAAGGTTCCTGTAACTACACATTCTAGCAAAGAATAAAGTCCTTCAAGGGCCTGAGGTCAGATACTCTGTCTTGCAGAAACAGAGCCAACAGATCTCCGTTTATGTTTCTTGAACTGAGTAAACTAAGCTGCAAAGAATTTGCAGCACAATTTAATTTTTTTTTTCCCATTTTGAAGTTAATTTTAAGAAATATTGTTCCCATTTCCTTAATCTAAAACGTACCTTCTTCTAGTAAGGAGACCGTTGCAGAAGCTTCTCCGAGTTTGTTACGAACAACAATAGTGTATTCTCCGGCGTCGTCGGCAAAAGTCATGGAAATTTCAAGTTTGCATTCCCCGGTTTCTTTTTTGTAACTCACTTTGTATCTATAGGAAACATAAAAGTAAAAAGTCTCTGTAATTCTGGACAGGCTTTTTAGTGGGTTTGCTTTTAGTTATACAGTTAATGAGACACACTCCTAACTTGTACAAGGCACAAAAAGAGAAACTTTTGCAGGCAATTCTCACTGAATGAATCTACAGAGCAGCAAATGAAAAATAACCATGCTGAAACTAGAGTACTGGACAGCTTTCTTTTTGTTATCACTAAATAAACGGGATCTAAACAACAGTACTGAAATATCACAGGTCTAGTTATCAAACACAATATAATGGTGTATTCTGTGTGCATCCTAGTATGGGTCATCATAACATTATTATTTCAAGAATGCTACAAATGTAATATTTTTTCTCAACTGTGTTGAGAAAGTATGTTGCTTTCCACAGACAACACTTAAATAGACAGAATGCAAACATTGCACAGACAGAATAAAACAAATGCAAAACTTCTTCCTGATTTGTTTATAAGGATAAGTAGCATATCTCATTTTATAGTCTTTTGAATATTTTTATTTTAATACTTAGCAGCCTTTTAAAGTCACACATTAAGACATGATCCTATAACTTTTACATTAAAAAAATGAAAATGTCACAGAAATCAGGGTATGTTATTGACTCAGCATAAGTAAGGGAATCAAAATTATGACATTGCCAACTAAATATGCATTAAAATTATGTTAAGATTGTTTTTGTGCATTGTATTTCAAGTACCTGTAGCCAGTCGTTAGAGGAACTCCTCCTTTTTTCCAGTAGACATGTGGCTTTGGGTTGCCCCCTACTTGGCATTCAAAAATAATGCTCCCACCTTCAATTAATTTATGCACCATGGGTTTTCTTATGAAGAAAGGAGGTATGGGTTCTCCTGATACTTCCTCTGCTGCAGCGGAGACATCTTCCATTACAATGTCCTTTGTCTCCACATAGCTGAAATAAGATTTCATGGCAAGTAAGTGAGCTGTTGTCTAAAGCTCTCATAAAACAGAATGCAAGAACCTAAAGACTGCAGCAGGAGCAGTCTGTTTAGAAAAGGAACTTTACCGTTTCTCTTCTGTAACAGCCTTCTCAGAAATGGTTTCTCGAGTCTCAATTTCTTCAGTAACTACAAGGCAAATTTGATACAGTGGATTTTAAAATACCTTAATAGGCCTTAAACAATGACATAAAAAGAGTTGTAGAGTTGACATAAAAAGAGTAAGTAGTCAGTTGGCTCAGAGGGCTAGGTAATTCCACTGAGGAATCAAGTTAAGAGTCTCCCATTATTGGCCCATTATCGACCTTTTCCTCATATTCTCGCAGCCCTTTTACCTAATGACCCTGAAATACAACTCAAGCCATGTATTTTAAATGTCTAAAATACAAGTAATATACAGTTAACAAAATTATTAACTTCCTACAGTGACAAGAGGGACCGTCCTTGAGTTGCACCAAGAGAGGTTTAGTTTGAATATTAGGAAACCTTTCACCAAAAAGGCTATCAAGCATTGGAACAGGTTGCCCAGGAGTCACCTGGGGCTGACTTTTAAACACCATCTCCACCCTGGCGGTGTTTTAAAGACATGTAGATTTGGCACTTAGGGACCTGGTTTAGCAGTGGACTTGGCAGTTTTGGGTTAATGGTTGAAATCAATGCTCTTAAAGGTCTTTTCCAGCTTAAACAGTTCTATGATTCTATAAATATACTTACCTTTCACATGTAAGTGGCAAGAAGTGCTGACACTCCCAGCCTTATTGGTAGCAGTGCAGGTAAATCTTCCACTGTCCTCTGCAAAGGCTTCACGAATCACAAGGCGAGCAAGTCCTGCTTTGAAAGTGATCTGGAAGTCCATTGAGCTCTCAATTTTGTAGTCTTCCCTGTACCATGTCACTGTAGGCTGAGGATGACCAGATATTTGGCACTCCAGAGTGACAGACTCACCTTCAGTCACAGTCTTATTTTTGAGGCCCTGGATGACAAAAAATAAGTATCACAATCAGTATACATGCTCAATACTAAACAGATATTTAAATATTTAAAACCTATTTGAACAGAAAATTTAAAGTCTAGTTCAAAACAGTGTTCTGTGAAGCAATGTATGCAGGAAAAAAAAAGGGGCATTTTCCAAAAGGAAATATTTGAAATTGGACTTTAGGATCTCTGAACATTGCTGTTATTAACAAAATGAAAAGGTAGGTTCACATTTATGCAGATAGATCAACCTCTTGGGTGACATAATTGTGAAGAGTCACTACCATAAAAGACATCAAGAAGAGTTTGTATCAGGGATAAATTACATGGCTGAGTAAATCTAGTACAAAGTTAAAAAGATTAAATAAAGCAAATTTTTAATGGTTAGGTATTCAGCCATAAAAGTTAGAAAACAATGGGTGAAAATTTAATGTAACTCCCCTAACTACATACAAATTACTTACTGAGACTAAGGTGGGTGGGGTAGCAGGGATTTCTGCAGGCACAGGAACTCTGGCAGTTTCTGTCACCTAGGTTGTTTAGAGGACAAATAATGAACAAAGTCAAGGACATAAGCAGCATAATTTAAATAAGAAAATAAATCAAGTAATGTGTACTCTTGCAAGTCATAGGTAAATATTAGGTCCTTACAGGGACTTGTGTAAACCAATGAAAAGATAAAAGGCAGCAGAATGCTTTAAAAGTGGAAAATTGCAATAAGAAAACAGCAAAAAAGTGAGGCTATTCTATATTTTTAAGATGAAAGTCAGTCAAAACGACAGAAGTTTGCTTAAAAACATACCTTTGCTTCACCTTCTTTATGCAGCATCAAGTGTTCTGTCCTCACTGCTTCACTTTTAATGCTTGTCTCCCTTTTAGTCTCAACATCATAGTGACTCTTATACATCTCAGCAGCCTCTCCAAAGGGAAACTGTGGAGGGGCAACTGGCTCTGCTTTTGTCCTGACTTCATGAGGCTTTAGCTGAGGTGGTTTCACAGGCTTGGTGATCTTCTGCACAGCAGAAGTGGCTGATAACTCTTTCTCCAGAGTAGCCATGGCAGATCCAGCTATTGAAACCTACGGAACAGAAGCGAAAGTTACAGCTTTGTTGTTGTCTTATTTTCAAAGGAGAGAGTGCATTTCTTGAGTGGATTGCATATGCAGCAGTTGATTCCTTAGTTACTTGGTTTTGACACCGCAAAAGCTACGTGTAAGAAAAAGAGTATTGGGTTGCAGTGGTAGAATACCAGAGATATAATATCCTTGTATTATTTTTGATCTAACATTTAAATATTTTTTTTTACTTTAGAATTTGATCTTTAAATGGTCAAGAAGCTGTTAAGTGCAGCACAATAAATGTTCTCTCCGTTTATTCACTTGAAGCCTTAGATTTCCATTTAATCAATCTAATACGGAAACAAAGAATACTACTAATTCTATAACTTCCAGTGATTAAAATAACTGAAGAGGTTTCAAAATCTTGTTATAGATGAAATAACTTTTTAAAAATGCATAAATGTTCAATAAAAATCTTTATAACAGTGTTTAATTATGTTTGGAGGAAAATAATTTTTAAACTCCCGGTGAAGAGAAAAAGCTAACTAATTGGGAAATTTTAATATTATGTAAAGGAGTCAAACAGAAGAATGGAAAGAATAGCATTAAAAATGGATGGTGTCATATTATGCAGTCGGTCTGTATTTTTTCTATTAAAAAAATTATCTTAGTATGTATCAATTAGCAAGGAAGAAAAAAGCAGTGTGCGAGTGAACTGATGCACATAATAAGATTAAAGAGGGATACTTCTGCTCTTTAAAAAATGTAACTTGCATGACAAATATCTAGAATGTCACTATATGTCATTAAGTACTGAAGCTGCATCCTCAAACAGTTTATAAGATTAGTTAAATAACTACTAATAACAACAAATTATATTTTAGCAATTCATTTGTCTGTTTACGGCAGTGTTCTTTATTAGTCAAACAAGCCAACAAAAATAGCTGTAAGGAGCATACAACTCTTCCTCTTGGGAAGCACCACACTGGAGGAGTGTGGGAGGAAAAGCCAGATGGAATGGGTGACCTACTGGCTATTGAAAACGAGCATGTTCCTCTTGGATACAACTTCAGCTTACCTCATACGTATGGTCTGGTTTAGGAACAGAAACCTTGGAGACCGTGAAGTGAGGACTTGCTGTGCGAGGTCGCGGGGGTTCAACATGAATTGTTTTCTCAATTTCTGCTGTTCTTTTTATCTACACAAAATAATGAAAAAAGTTGTTGAAAGTGATGCTGTTCTTTAAACTGGAACAGATTTCACTGGGGCATAGAATCTGGAAAAGAACATAATATAGAAAAAGAGTCTAACCTCTTTTGATATATGAACTTCCTTCTTTTCAGGAGCTGAGATATGTTTCTCAGGAGGAACATAGACCGTTTTAACTTCTTTAGTGACAACATGGCGTTCTGCTGGGGCCTCAGAAACGTGGTCTGTCACAGTGTGCTCTTTATAACCATATTCCAAAGTTTTCTGCTTTACATAAGCTTCATCTGTTTGTTCTGGTTGCCAGGGTGATCGAACACGTGCCTGATCAACTGCTGCAACGACTGTAGCTACAGCTTCAGCCTTTTTTCCAGCTTGAGCCTACAAATAACATTGTCAAAATTTACACACATATTCATCATTATATTGAAAACTTGCATATATGACAAATAGTTATAATGCTCAGTATATTCCAAAGAGAGGGTGTATGGTTACGTAAAAGTAATGATGAAAAGATCAAAAGTATGCACTTGTAAATACACTTAAGAATCAGTAGATTCAAATGCATATATTCTCTAAGTGTTATCTCTGCACATTCAGAATATATCTGTACTTCTGTGTTTTCTACATATCAATATTTGTCTGCAAGCCCAATTTTAATACTTTACAGCCACATTTGTGTCCACTTGTCTAAGAGTATGCAGGTATGTAAATATGCACACAGTTTTAAAATATGCTCATCAGCTCCATATAACTCTTGTAAATGTAAAAAATGCATCTAGGATCTGATGTGAATGTATTTATTAAGAAACAGACCCATAAATTTTTTTACAGCAGGTATATCTCTTAATTCAGTGCTGATCTATTTTAAAGGATTTTTCAAAAGAAGGGAGTCTGAGATGTCTGATTATTTGGAAATAATGCTTTTGTTTCAGGACTTGTATTTGTTTCTAATAACTCATAAATACTGTCAGCTTCCATGTTATCAGGGTCCAAACTTCTGCCCAGTCAGCCAACAGTAGATAATAGGGTGACTACTACTAGTGTTTACTATTACTGTCATAACTGATCTGGATGTAGCAACAGAGCATATGCTATGTATGCCTTGTAAATGGGAAAAAAAACCCCTAATAGATAATTGCATACTGATTTTAAAACCTTTATCAGCTTAAACTAAAATTACTTAGGTGAGGCCAAAATGTGATCATTTATAGGGATTTTGTTTTCTTGTTAAAGTATCGTTTAGGTAACAGGGACGTCTTAATAAGTATCACTGTCAATTTCAAAATAATTGTTTGTACTGACTTGAATTTGGCCCTAGATTTACATTATCTAACAAGGGACTGAAATTGCTTAGCAGTCTGACTCCTCTGAGTGAGTTTTGTATGCTTTGTTCATTTGCTTATATTTTGTAGAAGTATTTTATGAATGTACTACACTGTAGATTTCAAATAGCAGCTGTTGGCAACTATGCTTTTCTTCCACATATAAGAGTTCCTGGCTGTATTGTAGATCTTTCCTACTTTGGGAGCCCTATGGGAACAAAGCAGTGCCAAGAAGTGTCTGATGGTCATAAGTAACAAACTGGACAGACCTGAATGGATGCTCAAATTTATATTGTACAAAGAACAATTCAAACCTCAATAAAGAGAAGTTGTTTCATCTGACAACCATACAGTTACAAGGAATCATCAGGTAGAAAAAAAGATTGCAGAGTCAGAAATTTAAACAAGTGAGCATTACTTAAAAGCCACTGATACAGAGGAGACTGTCACAGAGAAATCAGACTATAGCCTAAAGCGTGACATTTCCTAGCAGGATGGGATATAAACCTCTTCAGCCCTAGAAACTTAATCATACTGACTCTGTTACTTGACAATCAACCCACTTAATGGGTATGTTTTCAGGAATTAATTTGAGAGCATTCTGCTGTACCAAAGTAGCTCTTAAAAGGTGAGGTTTGCAGATAAAACAAATTGTAACTGTGCATTCTCTGTAATTTCTTCTCCAGTTCTGGACACTGTGACTGGTACTTTTGTTTTAGCAATGGCAATTATGTTTGGAACTAGAGTAGTTTTCTCAGCTTCCTTTTTAATCTTTTTTTTAATAGCAGAAATAGAAGTTTCAGTTGCATTCAGTCTTGAGAGATACTTGAACAATGAGAAAACATTTTGAAATGGGAACAGGGAAGGAGAATTGAAGGGTTAGATCCTTGTGCACCGCACACGTCTCTGTGTTATATGTATATTGATAAGTCTTGTTATACCCTTGCACTTATTTAAATAAAAGTAATGATTTAAGAAAAAAAAAGTTAAAATGCATTTCAGGAGTCAGTCAGTCCATTGCAAACATCAGTCAGAAGATAATTATGAGCATCCTATTAATGAAAACAAGAGAGGAAGATCAAGGTGAAATAATTTAGTCTAATTAGCAATAAGTCTAAAAGTTTGTAAGTGGAATAATCTTAGAAAAAATGAGCTGGAAATGTAGAGTTAGTATTTTTTGAGGAAAACATGAGGTTTGTAAAGAAGAAAGGATAAAACCCAAATATGGTTATAACAATGCTATTCACCTTTTCATGTGTTATGCTCACATGTTCTTGTTTGGTGGCAACTCTTTCTTTACTTTTCGATATTATGACCGGTGGTTTAGGTTTATCAGTAGTAATTACTACCTTAGGTACAGAAGGTTTCATATCTTCCTTTCTTATCTATTTTTTATGGTAAAGAAAAATAATAGTAATTGATTATGCCTGTTATCAAGATTACACAACTTTTTTGGAAAGCAGGATAATGTTTCTAAATGTATATCAAGAGAGAAACATGTCTTCAGAATTTGTACCCAAGTTATAGCCCGTCTTCTGTGTTGAGAGAAGTTCATGCAAAGTCATGAATATATTGCATTAATTTTTATGTGAATGAGAGAAGAATCTTTGTACTTCCTAGTTTGTGATGTATCATCATGTTTTATAGAAACCTTTTGCACAGAAATTAACATGATTGACTTAATATCTATCCCCATCAGTTGAGTGGTTCCACAATAGGGTCTAACAGATGTATTCAACCCTCACACAGATATGAATTTCATTAAATAAAAATCCACACTACATATCATACCATGAAAAATAACCTTTAAAATCTATATTCAGAAATCTACATCCAGAGATGAATTTGTCATTAAGCATCAGATGAAATTCTGAGTACTGTGGCAATAAAAGCCCTGATGATCAAAGGATCTGTAAGAAGGGCAGCTGCACCCCTCTGCAGACAGAGCTGCTATGAGGTCAGGAGAACTGGACCTGAAGAAATTTTGGTCTGGAATACCCTGTTTTATAAAGTTTTTTTTAGTAATCTTCTCTTTGTAAGGAAGGAAAATAAAGTTATGTAACAGATTTTATAAACCAGAGTATCACAATGAACTAAACATTGTGACATTTATTTACCTGTTCATGAGCAATGTGCACTTGCTCATGTCTGGTAGATATTTCTTCTTTAGTTCTTGTTATTCTTTCTTGTTCTTTGGCTTTGTCTGTGGCAATTATGACTTTGGGTACCGGAGTTTTCTCTGGTTCTTTTCTCACCTGGACATTTACAAATAAAGAACTTTAAACTATATTTTATTTTAAAATATAAGGTGTGTGATTTTTAACATATTTGGAAAAGAGCATAGAAATAATGGGAGCAAAGATGTCAAACTGTATTTTGAAATCATCTAGTCTGGAAACAATAATAACAACATGGATGGACTTTGTGTAAACATTTAACATAACAATAAAACATTCCACAAGTGCTTGCTTTGCTACTTAAAGCAGCACTAAAAAAATTGGCTCGGAGAAAAACTGTCCTGCATTATAATCACTTGGAGAAAGTGTAGGATATCAAAAATAAGTTTTAGGAAACTTTCAGTTTGACAAGAGTTCAAATGCCAAGTTCAGACTAATGCCTAGGTGGATTTCTGTTTCTCAGTGCTTTAAAGAGAGGTTACACTTTCTTCTTCATGCATTTCTACTATAATGCAAATATAACATTCTCTATAAAAGCTGGTCTTCCATTAAATCACATTTTTCTTATAAAATACATGCTAAAATAATCTGAATTCAAATCACTCATCGGTGTTTTCAAAACCAATTTCAATGCAGAATGAGTTTTCCTCCTTTTTTCTGACCCACTGTGCTGCCAACAAACAAAGCAGGCTACAAATGGCAAGCTTAGAGACAAAATCTAAACACACCCCCCAATAACAAAATTTAAGAGCTCGTTTCTACATGTCAATTCTTTAAATGATCAAGAATACTATCTAGTAAATTACCATGTAATACATGAAAAAAAAGAGGTTTGTCTAGGTTAATGTTTTGCAACTTCATCTATCACAGTCTTAGGTATAAATAATGGAAGTGAAATAAAAAAGGAAAGACAGTAATCATAGATAAGTGACAGGAAAATGATAGCACTGTAAACTGGAGGAGTGAACATACATAAAAGGAACAAATAATAACAGTATCTCATTTGTCTTGTTCATAGGCTTGTCTTTTGTTTGAGATACCAGATTTTTGGACAAGGTAGGGCATAAAAATCAGAGGTAAAATCTGTATTCACCTTTTCAGGAGAGATGTGCCTTTGTTCTTGTGAAGTGACAATTCCTTCTCTAGTTCTCGATATCACAGTTTGTTTTGTGGCTTTATCACTGGTAACTACTACCATTGCCTCCTTTTTCATCTGATTTTTACAGCAACAAACAAAAAAAACACCAAAGCCTTAAAATTCATTTAAAAAAATTGATCATCAAAATAAGAGGAGAAGGAAAAATACTAAAGGAGAATTACTTTTTTCCTAGTGGGGAAATTATAAATGAGATATTAGAGAAAAAAATTCACCATTGTAAGAATAATGTTAGAGAATAAATAAGAGGAGAGAATAGAGAATCACTTTCAGAGAAAGCATCCTTAAACTTAAGAAGAGTAATTAGTTTAATCCTGTTATGATGGAATGCAATGGTGTAAGTGAACCTGAGCATTCCTTCACAGCCTGGGTGTTCTAGATGAGTATGCATGCTTTTGCAGTGCACTGGGTAATATCTTGTTAATTCCTCACAGTCAATCATGCCTTGTTTGTGTGTTGGATGAAGGGATAAAGGGAAATCATAGAATGTCTGTGCTCTATTTCTACCTGCTCATGAACAGGCTGAACGTGGACTGCAGTCATTGCTGTCCTTTTAGCAGTTTGCTCTACAACACCTGGAGCTGGTTCTCTCACCATGGCTTGATCCACAGCAGCAACAACCGTAGCAATAGCTGCTGTTTTTTCACTGTCCTTTCTCACCTATATTAGTCACATCAAAAGACATCTTTTCATATTTTGCATACATTCAGAAGAAGCACAAAACAAGTACAGAGACAGAATGTTGCAAAGAAGCATTTCCATATCTGTGGCACAACTCTCTCAACAGCAGATGCACACATGTTTCTGCACACAGCCTCTCAGACTCCATTTAGCAGATCTACCCAGCAGTGGTGAGACCCCACATAAAGCAAACCCAGTGTTTTTTCCAGAAACAGACTTTACCTCTCTAGCACCAGCGGCCACGTCGGCAGCAGCAGCACCAGTAACAGTAACTTGTTCTTGGACCCCGTATCTCCCCTCCCATCGCTCTTCAGTCACTTGGGTGGTGCTTGTAGATACTCTTGTTTCCCTTGTCTGGGATTCCATGGTTGCAGTATATCCTTCCTGCTTCCAAGGAGGAAGGACATCAGCCCCAGCTGTTGTCACTACATGAGGTTTACGGATTGGAGATGGAGATTTCACTGGTCTAATAGGTGAGGTGGAGATTCTCCCAGCAGGAGAAACCGACCTATTGAAAAAAATAGAGTATTAATATCATTAATCTACTGCCACAGAGTGATAACTGTGTAAACAACTTCAGCCTGAACTTGAACTCACTCCCCATTTAGGGTATCTTCAGTGATGTGTAGTTTGATTTTAAGAAAGGTTTTTGAGCGTTTCTACTTATAAATTACACTAACTTGTTTTTAACATTATGCCTAATGTGTGTTTTTGTCATTCTCATAACTGTAACCTGTTTTTGTAGTAGCTTAGTTTCCAAAAAGAAATAAGAACAAGTGGTAAAGGAAATTTCACTCAACCAAATATATTTGAAATACATCATAGTTAAGCATTTTCTCTATCCTGATTCTCCTAACAGGAATAATATAAAAGGCTCACAGGCTGTAAATACTATATAATACATTAATGGTCCAGTCTCTGCAGAGAGAAAAAATTATAATTGTAACCAATCTTTATAAAAATGTTATGTGGCAACCACCCAGCAAAACAACTGGATGTACTCCTGTACTGCATCTTAATTTCATGTATCACCCATAAATGTGCTAATAATCCAGGCAAGTTTCTTATCAGTGCCTATATTTTTCCCCACACATTTCCAAATCTCAGACACAATAATTAATATCCACTTGGAAAGTGCTAGTTTCTAAATTTTGATATTCCAAAAATTCAATTCTAATCCTAGCGGGCAGTTTTAAAGCATTTTCCAAAATTCTTAAACAGGTTTTCCAACTTAGAATTTCTTTGCGTGGAATTTCATGTGCTGTATTCCCAGGAGAACACTAGCAAATAGCAGTAGTAGGGGGCAGCATCATCATATTAATTTTTAGGTTTGTATTTTCTAATGTGTTGTGTGTTGAAAAGGGGTCTGACTAGCAAGGGAGGACAAGCTTCTAGTTCCATATGTGCTCTAGATGGCACTATTGAATTACTTTTTCCATGTATGCAGTTTGTTATTGCTAGTTACTATCGATCTGTTTATTCCTGTCCTTGCAAGTTATTCTCAGTGGGGCAAAATTCACCAGCACACCCAGCTCTGGCAACTTAAATAGAGCTCTTCTGAGCACTCAGCTTGGAGACATTCCTTCCATGATGCTGGTGCTTCAGGATACTGAAACTGCAGGACTTTCAAAACGCTCTTTTCTTTACCTGACCCTCAGCACAGACCTCATGGGGTCTCCCAGACCACGAGCCTTGCTCTTCAAATCACTCACTTTCCCTCTCTAGATCCACTATGCAGCAGAGCTAAACTTCAGTTTCAATAACCACATTTATTTTGCCTACCTTCAAAACATTGTTTCTGTAGTTATTACCAGCACACACATGGAACATGTGCTCAAATTTTTTTACATATCCTTTCGTTGTTTGCTGCTCATCAGTGTCATTGCTCTTTTCTCTGTTCATCTAAAATAATCAAGGGCCAACTGCTCTACTGTTTTCTTCTCTTTCCTCATGAAATGGAGCTGCGAGTGCTACTTTGGCTCTATGTAGAGCAATCAACATTTCTACAACAGGGGAGAGAAGTCTACAGAGGAGGCACGCACTTCTATAGCAGTGGCAAATAGAGTACATTACAGCTCGCCTTTAGAATAAACCCGGTCAGTAGTAGGTCAGTGCATTCTTTCATTTTATACTATGCTCTCATTCTACAGCATTACTGCTATATGTGAAAGTGATTCCAAAGGCATTATTGCCTGGAAGAATAGTAATTTTACCTTACTGGTGACGGTGTTGGTGCTCTGACATGTCTTACGGGTGATGGTGACTGTCTAACGGGTGATGGTGATTGCTGTCGTGCCATTTGTGCTTTTGCAGCAGTTGTTGGGGTTGGTGATTTTGATGTAGGTCTAGGAGGCATTCGTGGAGGTGCCTTGTGTGGGAGCTGTTGGGCGGTTGCACCTTCTACAATCATTTCAACGCTTGTAAGTGATCTGGCATCAAAGTGGGCTTCAGTCTTCTACAGTGAAAAGCAAGAAAAAGAAAACTAGGGTGAGATACTGTAGAAGTAATCCTCCACATTTTAGCCATACCTGCTTTGTTTTTGAAAATTATACCTTTTCAATTCTGGCTTGTCTTGTTTGTGAAATCTGAGCAGTCGAAACAATTGTCTTTGTCTTTTTAGCAGGAACGGCTTCTTCCTCGCCTTTTGAAAGAGAAAACATGGTCAGAAGAATTGCATATGGAAACAATCATATATCAACTGTTGAAGAAAAAAGTGAATGGTCAACTTCAATTATATAAACATTTATATATACAACAGAAAAATAATTAGGCAACCATCTGTTTTGCCTTCAATATCTACAGACACATAATTGTGAAAACATTTGAAACAATATTACTGCATTACCAAGTCATAAGAAAAAAACTCAAACAAAGCAAACTAAAATACATCCATTGTAGATTCTTCATACCAGTCCTGGATCTAAAATGATTACAGCGTCTCTGAGCCTGACTGAGGTGAAATCCAAGCAAGACTGCTCTGGGTAGCATGATTCCCTGCTACAATTCTCTAAGAACTGCCTTCACCCTTACCAGCCTTATTTGCAAGACCATGCACAGTTATGCAGTCTAATATATCTATTCTATCAAAGCCAGATTACAAATAAAACTTTGAGAGATTTACAGACCAAAATGAGAACAACTCAAGGTATCCCCCACTTTTTGCCATCAACTATATCCTCCACTTAAAGAAGACCCATTCTGGAGGAAATGTCCGTTTAAATCTCAGACAAAAATCTTTGGTAAATTTCATCAAAGACACTGCTTTTTTCACAGCAAGTTAATAACTCTTGAGAAAGAAGTTATAAATTAACTTGTTGGTATAACTGCAATGAGGTGGTGCATATTGCACCACTACAATTAATGCTCTGATTTTCATGGCCCGGAAATTCAGCTCTGTTACCTTGAATTAGCAATTCAGCTGTTGAAGTAGCACGTCCCACATTATTTGTCGCATTTACGGAATAGGTGCCGGAGTCTTCAGGATATGCTTCTGCAATTATTAAGCTGTAAAGGTCTCCTTCTTGTAAAATTTTAAAATCGGGGGAACTTTTGATTTCTACTCCATCCCGATAGAACTTCACCACAGGTGTAGGGATTCCAGTCACTCTCACGTCAAGTCGAACTTGACTTCCCTGTCTTGCAGTCATGCTCTGTAGTCGTTGTGAGAAGTTTGGTGGCGCTGTTCCAGCTGCATTTTTATTGAAGAAGTAAATAGAAAAACAATGGTGTCTGTTAAAAAGAACTGCAAGTAACTAGATACTTTCATTTATAGAAGTGCATGAGGTCTATTTCTTCTTCACATGTTACTGATAGTATCTTCTGAAACATTCAGAACATCAGGAGTTGATATGCCAAAACGCAAACAACCTTAACTTTATTCAAGAATTTAAATGCTCTGATATTTCTGATTATACCTATGATTGCAAACGTTTCTAGAATTATGGATACATTGTTTGTAACCACAGGCATTAAACATATTCTCTTGGTATGGCCCTTCATGTGACTTATTCTGTTAAATATAATTGATACCATTAGATATCATGAATGGCTCCATCCTGCAGAACTTTATCCTTTCTTTTACGAGCCATTTCAATGTAGCCGGTATGACAGACCGCAGGACCGGAGGTATAAGAGCTGAGCCAGAAGCTTGTAACTATGAATAAGAGTTTGTGAGATCAAGATTATATTTTATACAGATAAAATATAAAGGACACTGTTAGACATTAGTGGTGAAAACACATGCTGAATTCTAGAGTGCTTTAGGAAAAGGAATGAGGTTTACTATTTTTTTGCTGATCATATACTTGAAATCGGGACTATTTCATTATGTGTTACTCTTCTGTCTGTCTCTCACACTGCTAGCAGGCAGAGGTGCCTTTCTTTAGCTGCTTTGTACCTGTGACAAGTAGCTCAGCAGTACTAGTTGCTTGCCCAGATCCATTGGTGGCTTGGACAGTGTATCTTCCGCTGTTGGCTTCTGTCACGGTGGGGATCACCAGTTTAGCGCGGCCATCACTAAACGAGATCTGCACACCGGGCAGAGTTGCAGCAGAGAGAACCTGGCCATCCCGATACCAGTTCACCTCAGGAACTGGGAAACCTGCAGAGAAAGGGGGACAAATGGAGATTCAGACATTATGAAATGCCAGATATAAAAAATTACCGGAATACACACTCATGTATGCACAGTTATGGTGGAGCATAATGCCATAGGCATGGATATATGTCCAGTGGCAAAGGAATTTATTTTCAGAAAGGTCTCTAAAACGCACAGAGCAATAGAGCAGCTGCACTGGCTCCTGTATTTAGGAAATCACTTGAATAATGAGAGGACTGTAGTGTTTGGCAATCCTATTAAGAAATAAGTGTTCATAAAAATCATGCGGGGGATGAATTAATTCATGTGAGGTATTTTTAAAACTTATTTGCTAGTATCTAAGTAGGATTTGGTTTTGCTAGCATGTTTATCCAGTCCAATAGTCTGGAGGTAAAGATCAGTACTTCCAACCAAATGAAGCATTTGTTCTAACACTATCATGGCTTTAGAAAATGAAGTGAGAGAAAAAGTGACTGCTGTAGACATTAAAATCAAATGCTAGCAAAGATTTGGGGCTTTTAATTTCTCTTTCTGGAATTTCTTGAGTTTGATCTACAGCAGTCATCTGGAATAAACTGTAGTTCAAATATATTATTCTTTTGTTGTCAGGGCCATGAGCAAGGGTATTCCGGTCAAAAAAGTTTCAGTTGTACCTACAGCTGATTTTTGGTTTTAAAGGGTGATTTTAGATTCCCTGTGGAAATTCTCTTCCTAGTGTTCTATTCAGCCAAATTTACTGAGCAACTTAAATCCATTTAATGAACAAGTAAAATTCTTATATGAGCCACATAAGGAGAAGAGGTAATTTAAGGATATGGTTCCAGGTCAACATCTTTTTTGTAGTCCTAGAACATAATTTCTTCAAAATTAAAATCCCTGCAAATTCACTTCGTGTACACCTCCACTCAACCCAAATCACCAGCTGTGCTGCATGGGGACTCAGGATTGAGATCTGAGACTGCATTTACAGATGAATTAATTTTCCCAGTTCTAATCTCTGTGGTTTGGAAAACCCCAGGTGCACAGATTTCTGCTTCCTTTCTAGAGTATCCTGCCTATAAACCGAATAAATTATTAGGGATTTTAATGTGCCAGGAAAATGACTGTGTTAGACTAAAGTGAAAGAGAAGCTGATATCTGTAGATTGAAGCTTTTACTGGTTGATTGCAGTCCTATCAGACTTGGACTGAGTAAGTTTAAAATTTTATTCACAGTAAAGCACCGATATCTAGAGAAATGTACAACAGAAACTTGCACACACAGAAAGAGAACGTGGACAGTTTTAGGGAGGATGAGAAATTAAGAGGGTAAAAGTAAATTTAAGCATTGTTGATTTCACAGATCGAAGTTATCAAACAGTCCTGATAGGATGTTATAATTCAATTTTGTGCTACTAGTGTAGGGCAACTTAGGTATTATCATCATAGAGTATATAGCAGACCCCAGTGACTCCATTCAGAGCTATGTGTCTTCAATATTGTGAAAATTAGTTTTAAAATGTTTTAAGCAAGGCAACCTCTCAAAAACAATGTCCTCAATATTGCATTTACTATGTCCTCAATAGTGAATTTCTTGAAACATTGTCAAAAGTTCTATTTTCTTGTGGTGGTATTATATGATGGTTAGCAAACATGGGAGTTTCTGTGGCAGGTTGAAAAAGGTCTGCATTTTTAAAATGGAGTCTATTTTGATGTCTCAAACTGCTGTGTACAAGGGATCCAAAGCTAGAAGCCATTTTAGAAATCTGAGCCCAAGTTTGTATCAAAAACTTGACTCCACAAATTTACTAGCACTCTGCTAGCCCCACGTCACAGAGCTAGGTAAGATCCAACTCAGATTAATGATATATGTGCCTGGTCTATACGGAGTAGGGGTTTACTTCTACATGTCCCAAATGACGCTATGATTTGTCTATTAATTATTAAGACAATCTTTTTTCATTTTGAAACGGTCCTTAAGGTTTTTTGAACTCTAATGCCAAAAAGAAGAAAATCAACCTGAAGTGCCTCAAATTCACCACTTAAGTAATTAAATTCAATAAGATTCTCCTGACAATGATGTGAGAGGAACTACCAACTTGTGTATGATCTGTGTGATGCTTTCAAAATTGAGCACTATGTAAAGGCTGTCTTGCACTGGATAATACCTGAAAATATCAGTTCAAAAAAAGGTAAGCAGGGTACAGGCTTGTTCTTTATGAAAAAATTCAGACTTGGTCAGTACTGTGGAGATATGGGCAATGGCATGGTTCTAATGCCAGCAACACTTCTGACTTTCTTGTCTCATGACTTCTCAGTCACTGGTGACCCAGCAGGACTCCCTCTGCGACCATGTCCTGGCTGCTCTGGCATTTGCTGCTTTTAGTAACAGGGTTTGTGTGTTCTGTGCTTTCTGTTACATGCTGGGTATATTCATCTGATATCAACCCTTTGTAATGTGGCACCTAATTCACAGTCCAGTACAGCAGCACAATTCATTTGTTCTAGTCTACACACAGCAAAATTGCATCTCAGGTGGTTGTTAAACTCTTTTTGATACCCTTACATTAGCTGAGCTCTTCACATTTGAACTGTAGTTCTGTATTAATATTTGACTTGTGTGTAAAAGAGCAGTGTTATCAGAGACAGAGAAAAATTCTGAATTTCAAATGCACAATAATTCATGACAGATAGAAAGGGCAGACATCACAGCAGGATAAAGTCCTTTGTTTATGCAATTAGTTATAGTAAAAAACCTGTCCTGTTTTTTATGCTGCAAAAAACCTAAATGCCAAGCCACTGTTGGATCTTTCAACCGTGGTGGATGTTTTTAGAGCAGGAAAGATATACCAGAATCTCACAATGTGAAAAAACCTAACAGGAGGTTGACTCACAAGATATTTGAGACTAACATACTAATACGGCATATGCGATTAGAAAAACTGCTGTATCTTCACTTAGTAGGAAACCAAGTTCCCCTCCTAAGTACTCCATCATATCACACAAATGAAATTAGCCAAAATCACACATCGAATAATAATATTAGAATCTTAACTTTTTCTGATGATATATTTAAGTATTCATAATAATAATAAGTATTGTAATCATCAGTGGAAAACATTTCACAGAAGATTTACAGTGTAGAAGCAAGAAGAGAAAATCAGGGCAATTAACTGAAGAGTAAGGGCCAAACAACAGAATATGGCATGAAAAAATGTTGTGGATGTAGACTGCAGGACATGTTCAGACACCTTGTGTGAGCCAGTGTTATGCAAAGGGACCAAGGGATGAAATACATGGACCATAGATGTCAGAGATCTTTATAGTTGCACAGATCATGTGTTTGCACCTGTCACAGAGCATCTGAGTAGTGCTTTATGGTATGTGGATCATCACATTGCTAATGCCTGTAAGACAATATAATTCCACCAGCAGGAACACATGTCATCTCTCCTTAGTCACTGCCGAGGTCAGAGACACTCTTAGAACAGGGTGTTGGGTCTCTGGTAACGTTATCTCAGGGGTTTGCATGTTTTTCACAAGGTAGGGTGTTTTAGTAGTATGTAGACTGGAGAAATCAAGCATCCTTTAAATTGCATGGCATCTTTAAATCGCATGGACAACATAAATTATATTAATCCAGCCTTGTGCTGCCATCATGATCACCAGACACATCTATTATTTAGCATACTAGGGTTTTCTACCCTCTTCAGTGGCCAGGTGGGCCTACATTTTGTGCTTTTAATTCCCCTCCTAGAACTCTGGAATTAAATAAACTTAAGGGCACAGAAAGTTGAAATACATCTTAGCTAGAGTAAAGCTTAGCAAAAGGTCTTGTAAAAGCTAGCATAAACCCTGCTTTTTGCACCCTGACTTTCAATTCTGTCCAGTCATCATCCAAATGAGATTATTCTTTCTGCAGCCACATGAACTTCTCTCTTTAGCACAGTGTGCATTTTTACATATATACATTTAAAGGTATTTCCCTCCAGTTTTGATGGTTCTAACTATGCCATGAGAGTCAGACACCAGCAGGACAACTGGCTACTGCTTGGGCAGCCGTATAAATTTATGCAGTTTGTTTGTGGATATTTGACAGCATCTCACAGTGCTGGTAAGCACTGTGTGATATGGATATATATGCATATTTCAGCACTCATTTTACCCATTCATATCAGATTATGATCTATGAAAAGTGTCACCATTTTTCATTAGAAAAGAAATTAGTGATAAGCAATAGCAAATCTTGGAAGAATGAATCAAAATCTTACCACTAATATGAGCCTCAAAGGTTGCGGCACTACCCTCCAGTGCCACAACACTTTGTAATGGCTGTGTAAATGTTGGTGCTTTTGTCGTCATCTTTACAGGCACTCTGCAAGGAAAAAAACCCATAATTAGATATCAGTGGTGAAAATGTTATTATATGCACACACTTCTTACAAGATTTTAAGAATATTTGTAATTATTCTCTGAACAGTTTACTCTTCTCAGTTTTAAATCAGAATGACCAGGAAAAATGGAAAGACTCTGGGTTTTGACAAAGTTGTATAGCAAATTACTCTTGGAGCATTCTTGGCTGAGTTGGATGGGAAACCATTATATTTAGTGGAGCTGTGCTTTGGCATTGCAAGCATGCAGCAGGAGACAAAATTCTGCTTGACTCACTGTGTGACCTTCCACAGGTCATTCGGCCTGCCTTTCTTTGTCTATTAACTTTTTTATCTTATGAGAAAATAATTTCCTTGTATAATTTTTTAAAATATTTTGCTGGTGCAAAATACTTGCATTCTGCAATGAGAAGACGACTAGGTCATTAAGCAGCAACTGAAAAAAAATTCGAAGGTCTACAATGTATTTAGCTTAATGATTATCAAAATGCCAAGAGACTATTTTAAAAGCACTCTGTAAGTAGTAAATAATTTCACTTTACAGAAGCATATTGGCATTAAAGATGCAGATAAAATTCTGCTCTTTCTTAGAGAGTATCTCAGTGGAATTTTGAATATGGGAAGACAGCCACTTTCGAAATGTGAGCTAGGATATAAGGTAGCCACTGACACTGATGGCTTGAACAACTGCAAAGCCATGTGAAATCTGAAAGAAAGTTTGCTTTCTCTTGCTATGCCACAAGATCCTACTTAGAAATAACATACTGCCACTAGAAAAGCTTGTGTGTCAATATTTTATATTTGCATGACCTATTTACTGATGTTGAATTGTGCAGTTTTTAAAAAATGTAGCTAGTATCTTCTTAATATTACCATACATCCATTAAAGTTACATTTTTTCTCATTAAAAAATTCCACTGAGGGCATATCAGGTCTTAACAAACAAACCCCACAATTTTTCAAGCCAATCTTACTCACTTATTTACTTCAGTTTACTTTGGCTTTTGTGTCGGATTTTGTGACAGTACCAAGCTTAAATTAAAAATGAGAAAGTGAAGTTCCTTTCACTGTGGGTCAAGTTTATCTACCTCTCCCAGGGGTGAAAATCCTTCATTACATGAGTTCCTTCAGAGAAACCAGGGCCTGATGCATACATTCAATAAGTGCATAAGAGCAGAATTGGATATTGTATTGGGATTTTCAGGTTCAGTTACAACCATGTTTTGAAGCTCAGCTAAAATAAATGGAAATAATTTCACAATACAATTAAACATTATGAAAGCTTGTATATATAGGTAGTTTGCAGAATAGATCAGAGATAATTTAATTAAGTAGAACTGTCATTGAGTTCCCACAAAGTTTATATATTCCATTGTCCAAGCAAATTCTGGTGATGAACATCTGATCTTATTAGGCTTCTGGTATAATTAGAATTGAAAGTATGCATCTAAAATGTCATGTTCCAGAAATAACCTTTGCAGCCATGAATGACAGCAGACAAGTGTTCCAGAGCTGCCATGTAACTGATACCTTAGCAGCTGTTTCCCTTAAAAAGTCATCAGCGCTTAGCTGATACCACATGCATCTTATCAGAGCTATTCTTGGAGCTTCTCAGTTTATCTCTCAGCAGCATAACCTTGAACACTCCCAGCAAAAAGGAGTTTTTAAGTTAAGCACATGTTTCCATGCACTTTTTAAATCTTAATTTATGTAGTCTTTAGCAATAAAATACACTGGAAAAAACGTTTTTGCGGAGAGTTATCAAAGCTTACTCCAGAAATTAAGGATATAATCTTGACAGAGAATTTAAGTGTTTCATGTCTATACTCTGAAACCTATACCACCCCCTTTGAGCAAATTCATAAGTAATAGATTGTATCAGGATCATTAATGACTGATAAAACACTTATTACACCAGCAGAAACATGCTACTAACCTGATCTCTCAAAGTGCCCGCAAGAGTGGGCTAAGCCCAACGAAATCTTCTTGAACGACGTCCTTATCCAGAGTAAGATTTTTTTAGACAATCCCAGCATGAGAATTGTAGAGCCTCTAATCATAAAAACAAAACTACACAGTCTTGACAGTGTAGTTTTGTTTTTTTGCAATCCCTACACCCGAGGCGAGGCGGGGAATGCACGACTGCTCAGAAGTGCTAACATAGTTGTTTCGCTTTATATACCCCAGCTCTGCTGACAGTTCTGCCTCATCATGTCAGTGCCTGTTCTGATTGGTTTCCCGAAAGAAAGTATCTTGTGAGAGGGGATTCACTCTCTGTAACCATACACCACCTGTTGGTTTTGATTGACAATGCTAATTCTGGAGGCACAAAAGGGATTCACTGAGGAAACCTCAGCTGTTCCAAAGCTTTTGGTTTATAATTCAATTTAGTTTATAAAGTGCATTTTACGAGCCTTTGTAAATTTCCTCAGTCATAATCACAAGACAAAGAAAGCAATGAAGAAGCATTTTAGCAGGGCATATGGACAAGTCAGAAGTCATCAGATCAGTGAGATTCAGTCTTACTTTCTTTCATTATAAAACATCCAAAAAGCCACACCAAATGCATATGTCAATCACCAGACTAAATAATTAAGCTGGACTCAGGCAAGTGGCTGCACACTATTAAAATACATCATTTAAATTTTTTTTTTGCATAACTTTGAATTCTAAAATTGTGTTTGGTAATATATAGATTTGGTGCTCTAGGGTTGTTTTTATCTCCTTCACAATTTTTCAGTTGGATGTTCCAAGCAGTTAAACTTAAAAACCAGTAGCACACAATGTGCAGAATCACAAATTTTGTGAAAGTAAATTGACACAGACAAATTTTGTCACTTTTAAAAAAGAAGATTTTAAGTCTAACAGCTTTTTTCCAGACCTGTGTAGGCCTTGTGCAGCCCTCAGACCATGGAAATGCATATTGGTTTGTGAACTTCCACCAGCCCAGCTCTGTCACTGCACAGCTAACTGTGCCACTAGAGTGCTTGCTTCTGAAACAGACGTCAGAGTTACAAAACTACTCTTGTAAATGGCTGGAATGGGAGGTGTTTTACCACACCACCCCATCTGCCTGTCTCTATTCCTGCCTATCCAGCAAACTCTTTAAACACATAACTGGCTCATAAGATTACTTACTGAAAATTGCTTGCTTAAAATCAAGCATTTGCTTAGCTGGTTTGGTAAATGGAGGACTTCAGTCTGTGGCTACCAAGTTCCACATCGAAAAGGACCTCCCTGAAAGCCCTGAAATAAGTAAACACAAATTGGAGTTTTGTACTATCAGCTGCACTTGTGTTTGAAAACAACTGAAGGAAACCTCCAGCAAGAGAGGCAGAAAATGCCAAGGAGAGAGAGAGTTTCACTGCTATGATTCCCACAAGGGAGTCTTAATGTTATAGTTTGCTAAAAGAAATAAGAAATGACATATTGCCGGGATCTCATAAAATAACTTCAGAAATTTGATCTGCCCTTTAATTTTTCCATCCCATAAGGTGGCAACTTCATAGCTACTCTTGGCATGCAGCAGTATCAACAGCAACACAAACTGGAGGAACAGTCTCTACACTGGTACTACCTGAACCCTCACAGTGGCTGAAAGTCAGAGTACTATGCCTCATTTTTAATTTCTTGTTGCAAATAGATTTCAGAGAGCCTAATCACTCTGTACAAAACTGAGTATGACAGTAAATGCAGCTCTATGGAATGAGGGGGAGGTCAAGCTTGCTTCTACTAAAAGACATAAAATGTTCAAAGAAACTTGTGTAAAGGGTATAAAATTTCCATTTCTAAATAGACACCTGCTAAATTAGCAGACAGTTGTTTTTCTCTGTAGTTAAGCATTTAAATAGTCAGTGAAAAATCAAACTTGAAGAAAAACACAGGCTACTATTTGCAAACTTAAAAATGCAGCCAGCTTAATGATGATGTCTAAATCAGATAAACAATTAAAAAGTTTATGAACATGTGATAATTTTTAAATGACAGAAATATAAAGCCTGTCACTTTTGAAGTTATGAGATGGTCAGAAGTTTGTATGTTTCTGTTTCCAGCAAGTCAACAATGACTGATAACAATAATGTCACAAGGGAAAAAATTTCCTGCATTCAAATACTTAAACCAAATACATTGTATTTTAAGAAAACAACTTTTTTTTTTTAACTTTTACATTTGCTTTTAATCATCAATTTCCAGTCTAGCAAAAGTTTGTACCTTCTCAATTTTTTACTTTGAATACAGAAATGGAATTGAACAGTGTAACATTTATCTCATGTCCTCAAGGAAATACGAATTATTTATCCTGCATGCCTTCTGTCACATTTATATCACATGATTTCTACATGTTTAGTGTCACATAGTGTACCCACAAGAAAAATCAGAAGGACTACTTCGGTCATATTGCTGGTAAAAACGACGTTATTTCTTTGCTCTAGCATCAAAAAAAACCAGATCCAGATAATGAAAGAGACTTTTTTGTCAGGAAGATGTTTAAATTGGGGATAGATATGAAAATTTCAGCATCTGCTTCAGTCTGTTACTGCTTGAAATATAAGCTATATATAGCCAATGTTAGTATATGTACTACATTGTAAGACACAACACATTTAAGGAGTATCAGGTGATATTTAACACAGTGAAACTTTGTGGTGCGGACACCTGCAATCTCTTTGTATGTTTCAATCACTTTCATTCATTGTATTAATCCTAATGACTTGATCAGTGGAGCTGCCTTAATAGGCCCACATGAAGATGCCTTGAAAGCTGAAGACTCTAGTCAGAGTTTAAAGACAAAATTCATTCTTTCTCAAACAATTAAAATTTCAAAGTGCCACCTAAACAAGCTTTTACTGTGATTTTTTGAGCGTAATTTCCTAATACTTTTTTTAAAAATTCACGATCTTTACTTTCCCTCACTGTTTGTCAAACACTTGCAGTGTTTGTTGTACTACCAGTGTACTTGGCTGTAGCTGCACAGCCGATGTAGCACAAATCCTGCTTTATTTCCTGGTCTCTTAGTCTATCCACAAATGTTAATTTGCAAACTGAGTAAATAATATTAGTACCTTTCCATTTCCTTCTCCTTCCATTTTTGATGTCTCCCTTACTTCTTTGTCCCTTTCTTTCCAATACAGTAACTATTCTATCTCCTTTCATTTACTATTTTCATTATACTCTGTCCTCTGATCAACTATGCAAACCAAGGGAGTATCGAAATTAATAATTTGGTCACTTTACATAAAACTTCTCACTGATAAAATGCTGTCCTAAATCCTTATAGAACTGACAATACAGAACCCAAAATATATTTTTATATTATATTCTTGCTGAATTTCTAGTTTTCCAAGTATACTTTAGAAAAAAAATTACTTTCCCTTCTCCTACCCACTTCCTTTCTTTAAACCTAGAAATAACTAAAAAATTCTTAACTTTTAAACCACTAAATCCTGACTTGAAATCCAAACATATTTCAACCACCTTTATCAACTTCCCTTTCCCTGCTAATACTACAAACACCGCTTTGTAACACAACCATTAGAACCTCAAATACAGGCTATAAATTGAATTATAAGCACGAGAATATCCACATTTGTCTGCTGCAGCTGGCTTCTGAAAGGCTGCTGCATTTTCAGGTGCTGATGATTCTTATCTGAGCCACTGTAATTGAATATGCAAGATACACTGACCTTTTTCCAATACAAACTAAAACCTGCTTGCAAAAAAATCTTACTGAAGAAGGCACTGTAAGTTGCTTCCAACGTAGAAAACATAACTAAGGCACTAAGCAAGTTTTGAAACAACTTTATCTGTTTCATATGGGAACAACTTACTGGAAACTGCACTGCACATTATCAGGGTCCCTATTCACTAACTTCATGTTGATAGGAGTCACTTATATCTCCTTGGAAATGCCTAAGAAGGAGATTTACACATCACCTTTGACAAGTTTTCCTCGCATATTATTTCTTTATGTATCATCCTCACACATTTACATTGGTGGAACAAGGAAGAAAGAAAAACATTTACCTTCTCAGCACTTCAGCAGGCCCTACTAACAAAACCTGGCCCACGAGTAAAGAATTTATTTATTTCTTCCACAAAACAGTAATTAACATCATTGTACTGGGGACAAGTTTTATCTAACATTGAGACAGTCCTTAGCATTTAATAGATACATATTTTGTCAAATTTGGAAACCTTTTAATAAATATATGGACATCTGTGATTTGTAAAATGAAAAGAAACAAACACATTTACCATTTCTCGTAATGGATCCATTTTCAGGGAACACTTGGAGCAGTAGCTGTGTTCCTCATTGGCAAAAGAAGGTTGATGGATATTTATTTATTTATAAAAAGCACTTCCTACTATTTTGTAAGAAAACCATAAGTAAGAACAGATATACAGATTTCTGGTTTGCCCCATGTATTTAAAAAAACATTGAAACTTTTTTCCCTGAGTTTTGATTTGTGAATCAAGAGGAAAAAAGCCTCAAATATTAAAGTTTTTCTCAGTCTAACAATCGAGGAAAAGCAAAAAGAACCTAGTACTTTAAATCTGATAAGCATCCAAGACCAGCAAGCACTGAATTCTGCACTTTCATTTTTAAAGAATGAATTTCTAAATAGAAAATTATATATGCCATACTAACAGATTCCAGCTGCGAAAAGAACATTAATTTTAGGGGGTTTATAATTTGGGGGGAAGGAGGGGATGGACATCTGGTATGTAGTTTGTCAGTCCTCTGAATACAAGTACAGTTAGAAACACAATTTTTTCTGTGACATCTTTACATCTAAATGACATGTTCAAATGAGGGGCTTAGTTGGGAAGGTAATTGCATAGGATCCATAAGATGTTTGGCACTTGTCTTCATTCCATTTTGAAAAAATCTGTGAGAGGTACAGGGTAAATATGCAGAGCAAGTACCTCAGTCTGCAGCTACTATATTTATGTGCACATATACATAGCCTTGTGACTCTTCTGCGGGCAGGATGCCACTGACTTTTCCATAACGTCAAGCAAGTGATTTATGTGATCAGGTGAAGACATGTACATGATATTTTTTTTCAGCTCATTTCCTCTCTCTGCCTGTACTTTAACTTGGAGATAAATTTAAGTTTCTGCTATCCAACCTGCATCTTGATGGAGAAAAAATGTTTTGATATTATGATTTAAGCAATTCTTAAATACATTATTTCCGTGCCAATTTTGCACAGATGACATCTACTTAGATGAAGCATAAAAATGCTGCACTGCTTAAATCCCTATCTGCTCTCTGTGAGAAGTGTGAGTGCATTGCTGTGGTATGCAAAACCAGAGTAGGTCTAATCAATGTGCATACAAAGAATGACAGAATGTTGGACAACAGGGAATCGCACAATACATGTGGATCTGTGTGTGTCTGTGGTGTTGGCCAAGCCTTTGAGAATGGACTGAAGCAGAAGTCTGAGTAGCATGAATCATTTGCAAGGTAGGGCTTTGAAAATCTGAATCAGATGGGTCAAGCTGAAGAACTGTTATTCGCAAGGGTGACTGCTTTGTTTACTGTTGTGGCAGTCAAACAGCCACCCAAAACAGAGCTTTTTCTGAAATACCTTTTTCAATGCTGCAAATGGATGACACCACAAAAGCCCTTGTCTCTCTCTAGAAGAAGCCTTGCAGTGAATTGAAAAAGACTCTTAAACTCTGAATTCAAGAGATGGAGGCAAAGATTCATGGTGCTAATGACTGGCCTATAACCCAAAAGATTCAATTTCAGTTCAGAGTTTTTTTAATGCCCTGAATAGGCATTGTGGTTCTTGAGAAATTCTCTTACTGAAGAGTCCTTGGCTATACTAAAGATGTGCTTTGAAGCTAGCACTAGCATCACTTCATAGTCCACTCCTCTGAACTGCAGTGACAGGCACCAAGTGGAAATGGAGGGTATTGTCACACTAATCTAGTCCTGAGAGCAGAAGCATTGCAGTGAATACTTCTCCATTATGCTGCCTAAAAGAGAGACTTTATCTTTCATGAAGACATTCCTGCTACTAAGCGAGCATTAGACAAGGTTTGCTAATATTAGTAACCACTCCTTTTGGGGTCTGGCCTCTGAAAAATGTCTCAAAGCTGTTAGAAATATGACAATTAACACTCTACTTAATAAATTGAAGAATTCTATAGCTATAAATGTATTTTGTTTTAAATCCTAATTCTCTATATTAGCTAGTGGGAAGACCTATTAATGGAATTAATACCACTGATGGAATTTGTAGAAGAATACTATAGTGGGTACTAGGGAATCACCAAGGAGATCTGTAATTTTGAAGGTGAATGTTTCTTTTCTCCATCATCTATTTCTGTTAGATTTTTCCAACAATCCAGAGCAAACCCACAAGAAATTATAAATCACTGTCTAATAAATGCTCTGCACAGGTGAATTTTAATGTTGATTTATTTGTAAAGAAACATAATACAAATTTTAATCTAGCTATATATTGGATAGCACCCAAAATTCATCTGCTCCTCGCCTGTGGCCAATATCTACTAATGGACACAGCAAACAACACGAACTTGTTTAGGAATCAGGCATCTTGAAATTCAGTCCATCTTCTCTTCCACTGCATCAGGCAGAAGAATGGGATCATGTCTCAAACTGAAGTTAATCTCTTGTGGCCTCTCAAGTTCAAGATACACTCCTTGAAACCATAATTTCTCTTTAAGCCTGTATCAAAAAAGTCAGTTAATATTGCCCACATTTTTAATGGTGGCACAGACAGTTCGTTGTGGTTTAGAGAAAATACAAGATTAGAGATCAAACAAGCAGTAATTACAGAGAGAACATAAAATATTCTAAATGTCATTTTACTGACCAGAAGACACTTTAGCTATAAACAACAGAAGGTAAGAGAAAAAAATTAGGACAAATATGACCTTTCTGTATGATCTACTTGTTTTAATCATACTGAATTCTCTATGTGCCTTAAGTAAAATTACAGTGATCTTGCATGTTATTTTTTACTGCCATATCACGGCAATACAGAAAAGAAACCTGAACAAAATTTGTGGGATCAGTGCTTCCTCTAGCTGGACATGAGGCAAAGTGTGCAGGCAGCTCACAAGGAAAAGGACAAAGCTTTTGAATCAACATATGCAACAACTTTCCTTTATGTTTACATGTTGCTCTACATCTAGATAGATAAACATCAGGAACTTGAAAACAAAATAAATGGGCTCTTTCTTATTTATCAGAGCTTAAATTCATGAGGCAAGATTTCATCCTGTGCTAAAAGTCACCACAGGGACTAATGACTTAATGTATCTCATTTATTTAATCTCAAATTGCACAGTGGGAAATATTGTTATCTTTAATCAATTAATGAACAATGACAATTCCTGTCTTATTAGGATTGCTACTTATTCTTCTGAATGAGACCTTCCTAGTAGAAAACTTTGTTTATCTATTCTATTGATAAAACTTCATGTAGCTCCATCAATTTGAACTTCTGGAATACTTTGTGTCTTTGAGGTCTTCAACCTTATATTAAAACCTAGACTGAGATGCCTAGATTTCAAAGAAGTATTTTTCTAAGTGTAAGTACCTTTCAAAGGCTCAATTTTCTAATGTATTACAAGCTCTTTCATCTAAAAGTTACACATCTTTCGATGAAGAATTAAGTGAAAAAGGCAGTCACATATTATGCACAAAATGTATATTACCCCAAAATTCATAGATTAGGAAGAGTGTTTGATGGTGCTTTGTAAATTAAGGTCCTTAAAGTTATTGCAGCAGTACAAGTTGTAGCATGGAGTAAGATGCAAGTTACCTCACAGGAGTACACTCAGCAACTGGCCTTTGATCTCTCTCACACGGTGTGTCCTGTGCTTGTACTAGCCCAGTTGTGGTGACATTCATTTCTCCTGAAAAGTATCCATCTTCCCATTCTGGTTTAGCCTGAGTTACACTGGAAGTTTTGGGGGGTTTGCTTTTCTCTGAAACAAAATATGTACATTAGTGGGAACGAGTTGCTCATGTAATAAGGCAACAAGGTGCCAAAAAGCATGCAGCTGGCAGCAGGAATCACCTATCACCGTTACGAAAGCAGAACAGTGTGCCTTTCCAATTTCATTGCTGGCAACACAGATATATTTCCCAGTATCAGCAAGGACTACATTTCTCTTTAAAAGGTAATAGGTATCTCCTAATTTCTCAATCTGCAAAACAAGAGAATGCACATAGGAGATAATTAGTAGCATAAGGCAATAGAAATTACCTTTCTCCCAAGAAAAATTTCAAGAACATTAGAACATACGCTGATATCTCCAGATACCACTTGGATATCATCCTTTGTCCAGAAAACATGTGGTTTGGGCTTTCCATGTATAGTGCAATGCAGGATTAAATCTTCTCCTTCTTGTAGAGTTCTATGTCCAAACTTTTGTATGAAGTTTGGCTGTTTTCCTTGTACTGAAAAAAAAATTAATCAAATCAATATTCACTGTGTTTTAAAAGACACAACTAAAACAAGTGAAGAAAAAAAATCTAATCATCAAGTTCATTGTTACTGATAAATAACACCTATCATAACAGTTCATCACACTGTAAGACAAAGAGAGCCTTTACTGATGTCTGAAACTCAGGATAACTTGTTTGCAAGACACTTAGTAGGCATATATCATTTATCTATCTATTATGAAGTTTGCTAAAAACCATGGATATTAAGCACCTAAGAATTTCATGCACCAGCATAGTGATATTAGTTCTATGGAAATTCTAAGGAATCATGTTTTTTGGTAAGGTATTAGGCAAGTCTATGTGAATTATTATTTCAGTGAAGTCAGACAAGTAAATATTTCACAAAAATTTAAAGTGACAGAGTCATGAGAGCAAATTTTTTTATTTAGTGCATTGCTGTACATCATGCTTTCTTCACTTTCTCTTCCCCTATTATTTAAGTATAAAAAAAAAAGAAGTTATGGAAAAGATTTAAAAAATCTGATATTTGCAACAAAAATGAAGGGCAGAATGAGGCCTCTCCACCACTTTGACCACTTCATTACTTTGGTCAGCATTAATACTGAAATCATGTACTACCACATCATCCAGTACAAATTTGATTCAGATGATGGATGGGCAAGTAGCTGCTTTGCTATTGCAAGTACCCAAAGCACATGAGATTGATTCTGTGCTAGCTTCATGCCAACTGTGGAAGGACAGATGACACCTGAGCCGCTACAAGGACTGATCAGTACAAATTAACCCATCAAAACTGAAGAAATTTTAATCACCAGCATCAGTCTGCACTGAATAAAAGCATTGCTTTCTGTGACTTGTAACTTAATGATCTGTAAAGCTGAATTTACTAAATCACTGTACTACCACCTGAGGTTCCATTTACATTCCACCTACAAGGTTACTGTAAAAAGAGAAGACAACCTCAGAATTCAGACTAAGTATTCTTGACACAGGGAATATAAAGCAGATGTTAACATGAGAAGGATGCACAAAGTCATACACTACAACAAAAATGAACTTTTTGCATCTCTAACCCAAAGAATGTGTCCTTCTTCCTCTTTGATATAAATTGCACCTTTTTTCCAAAATATTAATCAAAAGTTATCACTGGCCTTCTCAGAAACAGAAAGTTACTGAAATGTGTGTCAAATGACAGTTTGAAACTGCCATGCCCCCCTTACTGCACTGTTTAAGGATGAATTTATTTTCTTTATGCTACGATGAAACAAAAGTCAGCTTATCTCACACAGGTGTACATCAACTTCTAAACCAAAATATACTGAGCCAAAGGATATTTTTGCCAAATGTGGGCCTGCTGGCATCACGAGAAAGACATTTTGACCACTGTATTAATAAATTCACTTCTTAGGTGAGCTCTTCAGTTGCAATAAGCTTTCAAGCTTAGCTGCTTTTCTATTCTTCCTATGTACTGTAGGTCTGAGGTGACATTGCAAAGCAGAAGAAGGTAAGTTCTACTCTCCCATACTTGTGCTAACCTGGTGTGACCACTGTATTAGCCAGCCAGAGCAGCTCAAACAACTCAGTTCTTAGCTGTTGAAAGTCAGCATGTGCAAGCTGCCACCCCCATTGCTTTGCACGCACCTGAAGCCCAGGTGAGATCTCCAGCTTCACTTCAAGCAAGAGAACCAAGTTTACAGCCCTGCCTACTCTTTGCAGGCAGTTAGCAATAGGTCACAAACAGAACATGATTAGCTTGTATTCCAGTGGAAAACATCAAATGGGCTTCAGCCACTCCTTGGGATACTCTTGGCTGTATTCCATTACTTGTGCAGTTTGGATTACCTTGTGAAGTCATGTTGCATCTCATACCGGAATGTTTTTTACCATTCAAAAAAAAAAAAAAGATAAGTCTGAGTGGAATGGTGACAGTGATAATGATCAGACCACATCTTGACTTTATGCCAGTAAGGCAGCAGAACATAAAAACTTAAATGACCAGTTTCTAGAGAGCAAAGGGAGAAGTATGTGCAAATAAAACCACAAAATGACAGTTCCTACAACTCTTTCAGGCACAGGCTTGACCTCGACAGGGAACAAAGGCTGCTGTAAAAGATTTCATCATCTGACAACAACCTTCAAAATAGAATGGATGGTTATATTTCACCAATGGTTTTCCCATGATATCATAACAAAAACTCAGAAGACAACTTGTTAATTGCAAATTATTTCTTGGCTGGACATCCCATGAACCATAAAGGTTAGAAAAAACAGATCCATTTCTCGATTGTGGGAAAAACAATCAGATAGTCAGTGGTACTGAAATACCACCCTTAGAGCTTCAGACAATAGTTTTGTCAAATATTAAAATATTAATTAATTAATATTAATTAATATAATTAATTAATATTTGTCAAATATTAAATATTCCATGTCCATTCCTACCTGTAGGAACCAGTAGAGTTATGCTGCAAACTGGTGAACTAGCATGGAAAAACCATCAATCTGGTGCAATGCAAAAACTGCAGGAGGAAAGATCATCTATCACACAGCTTTCACCCCTGCCACAGGTCTCTCTCACACAAAAGTAGTACAGGTCAAGCCATATTGGTCTTAAGAGCCATTTTTAAAATTAAACTGCTTCACAGTTAATCTATTTACTCCAGGCATGTAATTTCCAATCTCTGGTGTCTTGAAATGCAATATTAGCAATTTTATGAACTTCCCCTGTCTTCTCCACAAATTTAGGCTAGGCAGATTCCCACCATGCTGCTCAGAGACTTTGTATTTGCTCAGCATTACTCTAAATTAACACTGCACTTTATCGTTTAGAGATTCTGTCTCAGTCAACTCCTAACACAAACAGAAGGATTCCTTTGTTAGGAACATGAAGTGAATCTCATGACCCAGTTCATCTGAAATACCCATAATCCAGAGCTCCAGTCTCCTTGAACACCATGTGTAACCTCTTTAAACTCTTGGCAGTAGTTTTTCAAGACAGTTGCTCTGGACCACAGACGATAATATACACACAAAATTACTCCTTTACCCTAGAAAAGTCTCCAGAGAAAGGTGTAGAAGTAAGCATACCTTACCAGTCATTTGAGAGGAAGTCACCTTCTCCATTGCAGCTCCAGCCACACCTGATCCAATCTGGGTAATGACTCATCCTCTCTTTGCCTACTGACTCATACCTGTGACCTCAGGCTGCTTCTCTTGAAAAATGAAAAGAATTAATCCCTTTCCCCCTCCAAATTTAGGTACCTTGTGTAAACATCCCTTCACACAACTCCACATCTTGTAGACAGGCAGTATCTTTCACCATTTTCTTAATGGGTGTCTGCATATGGGGAAGGAGGAAGGGAGTGTAGGTTAGTTATGCCTAATGTCTTTCCTCTGAGGATGGTGGGACCGAGACTTGCATCTTCTGTATAAGGGAGCCACCAGGAAGGTGCAAACATTCTGGGTTCTTCAAGTAACTATAGGCTCAGAACTTTGACTGTGATGAGGGGAAATTGACATTGTAAACCAAGAAAGAACCAGAACAATACAAAACACCTTGATGTATTCCCTGCTCTACAGTATGGTTAAAAGCAAGAGGAAGTAAAGTATACATAGTATAAACTATTAAAAACTCCATGAGAGTGTAAAGCATTATGTTAAAATTATTGCTGCAGCAGAATGAATGGTTTTTTTCCATCAAAGAAATATTAGTGCATCAGGAGACTACATTACTGTCACTCCCTTTTTTTTTTCTTTTTTTTTTTTTTTAGATTATCTAAACAATACAGCAGGATTTTTCCAGCAGATTTTTTTTAAGGACTCATTTGAGTCCTTAAATAAAGGGTATTTAAATGCAGACTGCCAACACAGCAGTAACCAGTGTTGATTATGTCTTTGTTTACAAAGCAAAACATTAAAACCAGGAGACTTTCTGCATCCTGCTGTGCCTCGATTATCTCTAATCACTCTTTTTGAAATCTTGTTTCTTGCAGCAATTAAAATTGTGGCTGATACCCACACATCCATTAAAAACTCATTTAAAACTATTCCTGATTGAAAGTAGATGCAATACCACACTCACAAAATCGACTTGTGTTTACCTAAAAATCACAGAAATATTCAAATTCTCAGAGGACAGTTTTAACAAAAAAACGAACAAAAGTATTATATGCTTCTATAATGATTTATTAAGAACTAAATTACCTTTATTGTGAAATGGAAAATACACTGTAGGAAAACAGGTGAAATTGATACCTGAGAAAATTCCTATGAATCTACATTTTTGGGAGATGGCTGAACTTAGAAAGTGGTTCATTAAGGGTAATACCGAGTTAGTTAGAACTTACTTTGTTCCCATCTGCTCACCACTTCCTCCTCCTGCTCCCTCTCATATTGCTGTGAGGTTGTATCATGCTGAGAACTTCTCCTTTTTCAAAGTCACAGGAATTTTTTAAAAGTTGCTGTCACTGGGCCAAAATATCTGACCCTCAGCAATTACAGTATATATTCTTTTCATAGTGTGCTATGCAGTAAAAGGTTTACTTCATTCAAGCAAATTATGCAAGAGAAGGTAAATATTTCCTCTAAAAATTTTCCACAGCAAAATGGAAAACATGAAACAAAAACATGTTTCAATTGTAACATGAAGGCTGATAATCAAAAGATGCAGGAAAAATCATGCAGCTTTTTGTCAACTCTCTTTACTGTATAAATACAACAAATACTGAGGCTAAATAACGAAGTTATATTCAAGGGTTTATAAATTAAGTCTTCCACTGGAACAGTTACATCATTGTTATGAGATATTTAAACAAATTAGAACTTTATTAAAAAAAATATTTGTGGTAGTCCTTGGCAAGAAGGAAATGCAAACTGTGGGTGAACAAACTACTGTTTAGATTTACTGCTTTGAAGTTAAAGGATAATTCTGTTTCACTGATTTTTCTTTTTTTAAAATTTGAATACACCTTTGAATATTTCCCCAATTTGGCTGATTCTGTTTGAAATCAGTGTGTTAAAAATTTTAAACGTGTGCAAAAGCTCATGATGTAAATTCTTACCTTTCTTGTCTTATACTAACAATTTAGAGGATTATTAGAAATACTTGTATCTTTATAAGAAGGAAGAAAAAGTATGACGGGCATCTATTTAAGCAGAGCGGAATGTTGGAATGTTTCATTTTGTAAACATTTGTTCTATTGTGTGCTAGATGCCACTGACACAAATCCTGATGGTTCTGAGTCAATTCTGTTGCACAATCACAACTCTATAGGGACTACTGAATCTTTCCTTTGTGGAGCCTATATGCTGGGCTGAGACAGATTTAAATCTGGTCCGCGTTAGTTCAATAATGAATGGTATGATACCTTTACTAAGAAGCTTTATCCTAAAAATAAATATTTTTTGTAAGCATACAAGAAAATGTGGCTGGAAAAAATTCTATGTTTAAAAAAAATTCCAACACCCTCCATACCCCATCCCAAGAGAAGACATACCCTAAAATATACAGTGATCTGAGCACTCTATCTGGCTCTATATTGACATTTAAAACCTACAACCATTAAAACTGTTTCCAATGATTTGCAATGCCTACATTTTTAGAAAGCAAAACTCAGCCTCAGATTGTATAAAAATCTTTGTAAGTTTTTATCTCAACATCACTATGAGAAATTAAAATAAGCACATAATACTGGCAATAAAGAAACAAGCAATATATCCATTTTGCCATAAAAGTGTCTTGGTACATATTGTGAAAATGCAGTATAAGAAAATAAATTTAACATGTGATAATTAAGTCGAGTGCAGTCAATATGGTACTTATTTTGTGAACAGCCAGTACATTAGTGATACACTAATATAGATGACACACAGCATTATCCAGTCTATTCTTGCAATAGGTGGCCTGTTACCTTTCACGTGAAGAATGGCACTTGATGAGATAGTGCCGTTCAAATTTTTAGCCCGAACAACATAGAGGCCAGCATCTTTATCACACACCTTCTGAATGAACAAAGTATGCTTTGTCTCCTTTTGTAAAAGCTTTAAGTGCTCATCTGCAGTCAGTTTCTGGCCCTTCTTGTACCTGAAGCAGAGAGTCAGTTTTCATGTCAGAGTTTCATCACTGCATGCCACACAGAACCTTGCAAATCAGACAACCTCTGTAACACACTACATTAACAGCAAAGGATAGAGAACACTGCTGTGCTCTCTCAGTTTTATCTGTCAATATACATGAACAGCTAAACTACGTGAATTATTGGATAATACATTCTTAATAGTAGAAAATGTGGTTCTGAAAATGGTTTTCAATGGACAAGTCACAACTCTCTCACTGCAGTATTAGAGAGGTTACATGAGGGCCTGGGTCCTTGGTTTTGTGCCAAAACATTTTTGCTAATAAGGTCTTGAGTCAATCCACATCCAATTCATGAATAGGCTCTAAAAGACCAACAAATGAACTATCTAAACTTGTATCTTCAACATAAAAGACAGTCAAGAACCTTCCTCCATCCCAGCCCACTTAGCATTTACTCAGCTCACATCATCAAACAGGATAGAACAATGCATCAGGAGTTACTTCAGCGAACTGGTGTCATATTCTAACACTTGTGGATCTATCACCACGTATTGGTATTGACTCCTGATTTGAAAATGGAAATCGGAGAAAATTCTGTCTCTCCTTGCCTCATGATGTTTCAGCATAGGCTACATTTAACCTAACACAAACAGGAAAATATTTTTCCACATGTATATCAAAAAAAATTTCTACACCAGTACAAAATACATGTTATTGGTGAATTTTTAATTTTAAAAACCCGCATTTTTTTCTGCTTTCATGAATTTCTAATTTTCAAAATTATTCCAGTTGAATGCTATCTTTTTGAAAGACAATCTATCGACAGTATATATATTTTCAAGTTAAATTAATGCTTTCTTACAATAAAATGAACATTTTGTTTCACAAATAATACTCCTCAATCTGTACAATACTGGTATTTAAAACACGGTAACTTTATTGATACCAACAGAATATAGCACCAAGGTTGCAGTGTCCAGGATTTTTCTCAGTGCCACTGAAAAAATTTCAGTTCAACAAAAACTTACAGTTTATATCTTTAAATGTGTAACAATATTAACATCAATTTTTTTCCAGTAAGAGGCATATTTAATTTTAATACATTAAAAGAAAGGCCTCCAGTGTGAAAGACTAATGGAATAAGTGGAGAAAAGACAAATGAGGTAAAACTGGAGGAATACATGCAACAACATATAGAACTAGGACAAAAATCTTGAAATCCTGCCCCTCTTTAAGTCCCTATTCCTTTGTCAGGGCATTTTTAGAGTTTAGATGTTTATATTACATCATCTGTATTTCTCACAAATCCAGTATTAAAGTAATCTAAATCCAGCATAAAAGTAATCTAAATCCAGTATGAAGAAATCTAAATAGACACATAGCAATTAAGAAAGAGATAGACCATGCACACCAATATATGATATAAAACTGATTCTGTTAGTGTAGATATTTAGGTGGGTTTTTTTAACCTGCAACCTGTCTTGGTTTTCATAACTTTCACATACGTGTAAATGCGTCCCCATCTATATCTAGTGACTATATAAATATTTCAGTGTGCATGCAAGTCTATGTGTCTGTCCGTACATAGTGCCCAGAGCCTGGGAAAATGCAGGTGAATTTATGTATGGTAAATCTGAAGCGTGCAGTTATTTTAAGATGGCATTGAACAAGTAGAATGCCATATTCCAGAATATGAAAATTATATGATGCTTTTGCTTAAAAAACATTGGGGTATGTTTGCAGTAGTTTGATACTATCATTCATAAAATTTGGTACAGAGAGGTTATTTCAACTTGGTTAATTGTCAAAACCAATTCTGAAGGTGGAAATCATGCAGAAGTGTGGAGTAGAAAGGATACAAGCCATTTATTCTAGCCTACAAATTGATTTGGTGGTGAGAGGTTCATGGTGGCTGGCTGCTGGGTACATTTACTACTTCTCATTGTAAGCTACCCACCATGTCAGTGTAGGCTCTGGGAATCCCGTTACTTCTACTTCCAAAGTCACTGGAGAACCTTCCATGACGGTTTTGTTAGACAGAAGCTGGGAGAAATTAGGCGCCTGTCCAGTTAGGCTGGCCATGCTGTTCTTTTCTGAAGAACTTTTAATCTCTTCTCGGGTAACCATCTGCCTCTGACAGCTTCTGGTGGCGTCTGATTGAAACACGAAACCTGAGAATGCATCAGGCAAAGCATGCAGCCTGTCCTGGGGTTTAGTACAGTTATTCAAGGCATGCAATTGTTCTTGTGTTTCTGCCATGCTTTTATGAAGTTGAAGGTGTTTTAAATGTGTTTTGGACACTTCACTCATCATGCTATGCACTGGTTTGTCTTTTATAGGGCAGGAAGCGGTGCTAGTTTCAGATATTCCTTGTGAGCTGCAAGTCAAAGGAGATACTGCTCTGACTTTTGGACCAGAATCTGTTAACGAGTTGCAAAACTTTTCAAAGTGATCTGATGGGCTTTCCATTGGATTATTTGTAGCATCAGCAAAAGCAGAATTTGTTAAGAGGTCAGATGCTTCTATCAGTTTTACCGTACTAGTGGTTTTCTGCATTTGCAAGCTATAGGAACTGACATGCAGACTGTGAGAGCTACAACAGCACTGCTCTTCTAGCTCTGTTTCAGAATGTAAGAGGTTGGATTCTGGTGTCTCAGAAAGCGGTGGCAAAGAGATATCATCAGGTGATATACACTCATATTCATCTCCGGAGGGTGTTTCTTCTGCCAGGAATTCAGTCTGTAAACTATCCTCTTTGGCTGAAGATGACAGCTCTGTATCCTCTGAAACAAGATCCTCGCCAGCTGGACAGATAACTGAAATATCAGCCAATATATTCCTCTCCTTGAATTAGGAGGGGAAAGAAGATAAAGGAAAGAAGAAAAAGAAAAACAAAGCGTTATCATTCAATACATTCCCTTGTCATGTAGAATCTAGCAACAGTAATTCTTCTAATTGAGCTTGATGTATTCTGAGAAGCAGAAAGAAATGGAAGAAAAGATAATTTGTCAGAAAATGTTGCAGCAGCTGACTGTAATTTCAAACTGTTCAAACAGATTCTAGAAGATATTGTTATAACTATGTATAAGCATTTATAATAACAGTAACAATGAAACAAAAAGTACCTTTCTATAAACAAAGGGCAACCTGTGCATTTCCTGTAGGTTCTGTTTATATGAGCATTTGCAAGGAGAAGGTGGAAGAGGAGGAGGAGGAGTAGGTGGCCTAATTACATCTAAATGGGACATAGTTACATAGTGATAAAAATACATTAACAGCCAAGTGGCTGGACTTGTTTCTTTGAGAAAAAGAGCTGTCGGTCGTGCTCAAGAGTCAAATAATTAAACCAAAACCTCTATAACATTTTCCAAGCATTTTATATTTCCTTCATTTGTTTTTTTTATTTTTCCAGCTATTCCAAGATCCTGCCAAATTGTGAAAGAAAAGAAATGTAAACATTATTTTTATGTTAACTTGGATCCAGGAAAAAAAAAATCCCTCTCATCATGTTTCTAAGAGAATTGGGTGAGGCATAAGTGCATTAGTTTTAATCACAAAGCATCAAAGACATTATCTGCTTTGTTAATTACTTCTCTGCCTCTTGGTTTTTATATGAACGTAATCACATATTCAGATTGATTTCATTTGTGCAAAGGCTCCCAGCAAAGGTGTGCATGTTTTCTTAAGCTACTCTCTCATTGCTGAGTTCTGTACACAAATATGTAATCTACTAAGCAATGTTTCTGTCACCTATGAACTGCCCACTCAAATAAATTGGGTGATACACTGAATGTCATTGCTTTCCAAAACAGGTCTCTTGGGCAGTATCCAGTACAAAAGTGTGGTGGTATATTTGTTTCAGTTTTCTTTTTGCCTTATTACTCTAAACACAATCTAATAATTAGTACACAAAATAAATAAAAAAAAAAAATATATATAAGTAATAGAACCTCATATGAGCCCTGGTCCTTTAGACATGTTAGTTTTTATATAGATGTTTTTTCAAGTTATTACATTTGTTATTTCAAAGCAATGTGATTCATGCCAGATCTATGAAAAAAATGACTGGAAGAAGGTTGGGACTTTACTGTGTCAATTTTACTAAACAATTCAATTCAGTTGTGAGATGAAGTTCAAGTTTTACTATAAAAGTAAAACAAGCATCCCCCAATGAACTCTGACCCCTGAAGAGATGGAAAATGACCGTGGGGAAAATGCTGTGGAAAAGAATGACAGGTGAGCTGGGAGTGAGCAAGCTGCCAGACAGGTTTTGGCAGCATGGGACCAAAAAAGCAGGAGGATCAATGTGCCATAAGAAGGTTTAGTACACTTTTAAGGGGGTTATATTTGAAGCAAATTAATACTGCAAAAGCAGCTTGCAGAAGTACAGACAAAATCCAAGATTGCTGGCCCACTATAGGAAGCTCTAGTGAGAAGACCCTGCCATCTCTTCAAGTGAAGTCTGGAGTGATGAAAAGGGTAGAGGCATCATAGTTGCACAATTCCCATATGATATTTGCTGTTTCATATATCCTTGACTTCTCTCCTTGGCAGCTGAGACTCAGTCTGATGAGGCCTGACAAAGCTGTGGCTTTGCAAAATAGAGCTATGGACATCTGCTGGGGTGATTCTCCTGAGGGACTCTCTCTGGAACAGTCACAAAATTTTGAGTGAGATCTGGGCTGCAAGTCAATACTGAAACTCCCACTGACTTGGAATGGAGGTAAGAAAATTAATTAGGTTTAATTTTGGCTCATCAGCAGATTACAGGACATTTTGTATTGAACTAAAGGGAATGGTATTATTAGCTGAATTTCTACAAAATATCACTGTTTCATATCTTGTAGTATTTTTCTATATCAGCTTGCAAAATGGAATTTTTAGATCTCTAAGTCTGTTACCAATGGATCCTACCTTCCTAAGGACTTTTACCACCCACTCCAATTTATCACTTTTTTACATAGCAAATTATTTACATATACATCCAGGATCCCAAGCCCTCAAAATATTCTTTAAGATAAAGTGATTAATCTCATAACATGTAGGTCTGGCTTTGCTTTGCCTGTATTTTTAAGATTTCATTTATTTATTGATGATTTGGAAACTTTCATATTCTTTTATTGTATATCCATCAATAAAATGTGTTTGCCTGTTTGGATTTCTATCATTCTATATGCATACTCAGTCTTCCCTTATCTAATCTCCTTTTGTGCATTGTGCTCAGCATGCATGCAATCCCTAATTTGGATTATTTATGATCTCTGTTGCAGAGAATTTTGGCAACTGAAATGGATCTTAAGTGTTTTGAGACGAGGACAAAGACGATTATTTGATGGTGAGCTCTGTTATTTCTTCTATAGTGTCATAGCAGTATTACAGCAAATTATCTTTGACACGATGTCCTACTGAACTGCTGACAGCTGTAGTTGCATTCATCATTGTTGCTCTGTTTCCTGTTATTCACAGTGTTTTTAAACTGAATTAAGTGCTTATTTTGTCAGGTTTTTGGTAATACTGTACGTGAGAATATAATCAAAGCATACCAATATAACAATAGTCCTCACTTTTGAGACTCAGCAAATTAAGGAGTAGAATTCCCTTGAGAGCACACAATGATGCCCATCAATCTGATTAAATGTAAATTAATATGAACAGCACATACTTGTTTAATGCCTGTAGGAGACAGAGTATTTCTTCTCCTCTCAGCAATGCTTTCTGAATGTGCAAGCAATTCACCTGCTGCCATCTGAAAGAACAATGTTTTAAAATCCCACTTTTTTCCTCATTAAGACCTTAATGATTCAACAAATAATCATAATTTCCAACTTTATTTAGTTCAAATTCTGAGCTATGAGGCTTCTCTCATAGAATGTTACTTATAAATCAAATACTTTCATAACTTGTATCTAGGCATCAGAGGAACTCTAGGGCTCTGAGAATAGTAACAACAGTCTCCACTATTACTTCCTATATTCCCTTAAGTTTTATTTTTAAAGGAGAGAGGAGAATGTACTCTATTTTCAAGAAGGAGGAATGGTCACGAAGAGGACATCTACATCAAGAGTACTGTGGCAATAGGACTAAAGGAAAATTGGTAAGAGGTTGAGAAAGGAATATTATTTTAGAAAACAAAAGGAGATATACAGGCATGTAAAAAATGCCGAAAACCAAAAAATCATGGGGAAGAATACGTGGATTGGATAGAAGGAAAAGGGATAACTGAAAATAACTGAAAAACAGTTGATCAAGACAGCACTGATAACACCCGTCCCAATGGAGGCTTTAAGACTGAAAAGCAAGGAACTTTCTAGCAATACACAAAGCCTTTTAACAAACAGAGTTCTAGTTAAAACACACGAACAACTGAACTAACCTGCTCCTTTTGCTCCACTTCTTTAACAGTCTCACATGCTTCTTGACCATTTCTTTCTTCTTTTCTAACAGTAATGAACTCTTCAGAAAACTCAACTTTCTGCCATGTGAAGAGAAAATTATTTAAGTTTATAAACAATAGAAGGTAGCAATTGTTAGCTACACACTGACTTACACTCTGTACAACAGAGTAAAAACCAAAGAGAAATCTTATCTAAAATCTATCATCAGCATGGTTGTTAATTGCTTATGGCAAAAAAAAATGCAGCAAAACCCATTTACTTCATTCTTGGACAAGCAATGACAACATTTTTCAAAGCTGATGGGACCTTTTCTGAAGGCAGGGAAACTATAGAAGACTACAATTCTTCAGGAGATAAGACTGAAGAATTCCAGTGGCTAGTCAAGAATCTGAGGAATATTAACCAATTTGTACACAGGCTCAGTAAGGAGGAATAAAGGATTAAGAAGGTAACATTGTTATGAGAAAAAAAGAGAATAAACAACAAATTCAGAAAACGATCAAGATTTCAGGAAAACAGTTCTAGAGAGGAAAGAAACATCTGTGAGTCTCTATAATAAATTTTTTCTAAAAGGTGTAAAGAGAACAATGTGATCTAAGCATAAAAAACAGCGTAACAGAAACCTGGACAACCATAATGCGTTTTATGAAGACTTGATAAATCCCTCAAAACTGTCACGGAAGAATCCCACGGATTTCAAAGAACATAATAGTGACACAAGATAAAGAAAGCCAAAAGCTTTACTGTTAACAGTTTTGTGTCTTTCACATCTTCAACTGCCCAGCCAAAACTTACAGTCGTAAACAAGTTTCTTATAAGAAAGTGCTGCATTATCCATCTTCCGGTCTAACATTAAACAAGTGAAAAATTCTGTGATCTTTTCAATCTATTTTTTTTTTTTAGGAAGAAAAAATAGTCTTTAATTTCACACTTGAAAAAATCGAAGTTTTTTTCTGGCATTCAGCAGCCATGTAAAATTAGGAAAGATTATGCAATACATTTACCCTTAATTTGTCATGCCTTAAAAATGACAGGAAATGAAACTCAATTTATAGTCATGGCATTCCGTACAGATGGCACATGTCTGTTTAGATCGTTTGGTTAATTAGTTATTCTTCATAAGATACAGACATTGACTATTGACATGTTCTTCAACTGTTCAATAAGAATATTAGTTTTTAAATCTCAGAATAGTGCATATTGTAAAAAAAAAAACCAACCCAAACCAACTTTCCTTTTAATAAAGTTGAAGAATTGTTGTGTGAGAAATTCAATTATTTTATGGAAATTAGTCAAAATAAGGTAACAAAATTAGTTTGACGTTCCAGTTGTCTTGAAAAGATCATATGATGCTGAGCTAGCAGAAAAGATGAAAGGTTCAGGCCCTATTCTGGCAGAACCTGGGGCTACTGTCCTGCACACAATAGTGTTTATGTAATACATGGACAGGGAGAAGAATTGAGAAAGACCAAAAGGGAGTTTATGTTGAGGTTTCTGTATGGTCACAGTGCAAGACAAAGCCTTCTTTCTATTCACATAATGACCTTTGGAATTCATTTATATTTTTGGCATCTCTTATGGCTTTTAAGTGTATTAATGGATAATTTGCGTGTTTGTCGATGTTATAGCATAATTCCATCAAAGAAAAGTGAAACAGCATTCAGTATCAACAAAAACAGGATATTTAAGCATCTTAATTTTACCACCTTCACAGAAGAATTAACTCATCAGCTGCTGCTGCATGCAGGAGATTTTTCATATATTACTTAGAGAATGGAGGAGGGTGGAGTAGACAGTCTTCATTATCTACACCTAACAGCTGTCTTCCATAATTCCCCCTCAGTTAATATGTTATATTTAATTACACCTACAGCAGTTTATCAGAACATGAACTTAAAAATGCTGTTGTCTTTAATATTTATGTAAAAGCAAGGCTTTTCTACCTCAAATTACTTTAGCTTTAACACAACTTGTCTTTTCCGAGAGGGAGTCAAGTGAGGTTGTTTGGCATTTTGCAGATCTAGCAGTTACCTATGTTACAATATCAAAGGAAGAAGAAATATGGAAAAAAAAAAAGTCTAGATACTCAAAGAAAATTTGACATTATCTCCTAAAGATTTCTTGAAATGAGTAACAGTTCTGAAAAAATCAAATAAAAAGAAACTTAGAAGAAATATTTAGTGCCTGAACAAGTAGCACTTCATTGATTCATTACAAACATTACCTAAGGAAACAGAAAAGTGAACAATTAAGAAGTATTTCAAGCTATCATAGATGATCCTCAGTTAAAAGCACTGATTCAGACACTAAGCATGATAAATCATTGTAGATGCAATACATTCTCCAGTTTAAAAAAAAATACCTTTAGCTCCTTAAGTTGTCTCAGAGATCTACACAACCCATCAACAGAATTCATGATTTCTTTGTACTTTAATACAGTTTTTTCAACATACTTCTTTCCTTCTTCGATACCTACAAAGGCAAAACAGCATGAAAGTGGAACAAAATGCCTCAAACAAACATGCAACAATCAAGTGTAATTTGTAACCCCAAGGTATTACAATAATCACATTTTTCTGTGTTTTGTTTTGCTGGAGGAATTCTGTGATTCATAGTAATGTGCTTTCTCACCTCTTACTAGCTTACTTGAGATGAGTCCTCATAATTTCTGCAGGTCTGCTCTCTGGTTAGTAGTACTACTTTAAAAGCTGCTGACCTCATAAAGTGTTCCCTAAACTAGTTGCCACATTATACAACCAGGAGGCACTTAGATCCCTGTTACAAGAAACACAAAACAAAGGCAGAAGCTTTTTCTCTTGTAATGACTTAAAGAACACCAAGCAACTTTCTCCTGGTGTTCTTAATCAGCTGTTGTCAAAAATCCATTCTGTCATCTTCTTGCCCACAGATAGGAATGTTTAAAATATTGAGAAGGCTTTAAAAAATTAAAAAAGAGAAAGAAGAAAAAAAGAAGTGATCTGTGCTCTCTAAATATTCTTTCCAGCACTAAATTAGGAGGAATTTAAAAGCCTAGTTTGAATCTTGAAATTTTTTTCAGCTTTACTGCTTGAATTGATAGGCTACACTAAATCCCTGCACATTTGGACAAAATAACTTCAAAAAGTACGTAAAAAATTACAAGTGGGGAAAAAAAGCAAAATATGTAGTTTTTTGACTTTTGGGGTTTTTTGGTCAGCAGTGTTCCAAATCAATACAACTGCAAATACGGTATCTAAATAGCAATCTACATTATTTGCTGGTAAAAATTTGGCAACCAAACCCTCCCAGCTATTCACAGTATTAATGTGAAAAATAAATTCAGCATTATAATATCCTCTGACTTGCCTGTTATGAGAAAGCTTAAGCCATGAAGTCTTAACTCCAAGCTCATGAATATTACAAGGACATTTTTATTTTGAGGTGAACTAAGGCTGTATACAGAGAACTAAGTAAATACCAGACTGCTGAGTACTTTCTTATTTTTGTTTTTCCAATCAATACTTTAAAACATTTATTTTTTAAAATTCATCAGATTTTCTTCTTCAATGAACAAATCAAGGAATCTGCTTACTTCCATCCCAAGTTACTGCATTTTGTTCCCACAGTACATTACCAGATATCTCCTCACCATATAAACGTCCAGCAAGGTCCATAATCTGCTGAATTTTTTCTTCTTGTTGAGGCACTGTAGGTTCAATAAACTTATTGAATTGCTTATAGAGAGTCTCTATTGCTTCTCTTGTTCTGCATTCTGCAGAGTAGTTGCCAACTCTAATCAGTGTTGCGCCCACATCTTCAAACCAAAATTGACACTGAGGGATAAAAAACTTGCATTGTAATGAATTATTGTCTGCAGTTCAAGCTTTTGGAGAATGACTGGATTATTCTTAGATTTCCATAGTCAGTGCCATACAGTATGTTTTAAGTATTCTGACTTAAATTTAACCTGAAAAACATTTGTTCTTTACTAACGGTCCTTCAAATATTAATAGCTGTTAAATTTTCATTAAACACTAGGCCCATGCTTGTCTTACAAACATGGTGGGGTTATTATTTAATGGTTCTGCAAAAATATGTTTTATTTCTGACTTCCTTCCACCTTGTATATCAATTGACTAATTTCAAAAACATCATGTTATGGCCTCAGTTATAGCTGTGCAAGGGCAGAAGGGTTCTTCAAATTTCACATACTAGCAAACAGGGACTTTGGTCTTAGCAACCACTAAAGTCACCAGGAATTTTCTACTGACACGAATGGGCTTTAGAACATAACCACAATAAACACCTTTGGTTAACAATACTCCAAACAGTCTTAAATTTTACCTCTAGGAAATAATTTATTTCTGTTAAGAAAATGGGGAGTTTGAAAATGTAAATGTTCAACAAATATTAACAAATTGTTTTGCTAATGGTATACGCAAGAACACATTGATCAGGTCAGTGGACACTGAAAACATCTCTTAAACAAAACTTTAGTATTGTGATTCAGCATTAAGGGAATTTGCCATGCACTTAGATCTCTTTGGAGATAAGAGCAATGTTATTTCTAAAAATAAACAGTGACTACCAGAATGAGCTTGCCCCACGGCAAGAGCACCAACACAATACTGCAAGAGGGAAAATATTGTTACAAATCTGTCACGAACCTTTTTTCTTTTAAAAAAGACACTGCATGAGACAGTCCTCAGACACACTGAAATAAAGTTATGAAAGTGTCCAATAAGACTTCATTTCAGAAAAAAAAAATTATAGATATATTTAACAATTTAGTCTATTAAAAAATATAGAGTCTTCTGTTAAGGAACTGAGTATTTTACATTTCATTTCCATCATTACATAAACCACAGCGGCTACTGTGATAACCTGCCTCTCACAGTTGGTTGGCCCTCAAAGAGGACTTTGTGGCACTTTCTCTGTTGCCTCAGAGCTTACTTGGGGAAAATGAGCTCAAAAGTATGATCATAGACAGGCTGAATGACTATGAAAGTCATGTGGAGGTGGAGACACCAGTTGCATGAATATGGTCACACTGCACATTTATTTCCCCCGGTCACGGCAAATTTAGAAAGAAATAATAAAAAAAGAATTTTTTTTTTACCAATTTATTGGTTTTGGAAGGTACAGGTTAACCTTGAGGCAGTTAAATCATTTTTATCTATCCCTGTCCTGGATCATTATCACTGCCACCATGGGAGTCTCAGGTTTACTAGTACCTCTTTCATCATCTGTTGCAGTTGCTCCATGAGATCCAGATTTTGCTTGTAGTCTTCCACAACCATGTTAAAATCATTCAGCTGTTTTTGTAAGTCACTGATTGATCCCAAGAGAACTCTAACTTTAGCATTAGGTTCATTTGCAAAAGGGTCAATGACTTTCCTTAAATTATCCATCTTCTTTTTAAGAATCTATTTAAAAGACATAGGTATGTTAAATACTGCAACAAAATGTTTCTATTTTCAGTAACTTACTATTAAAAAGCAGGGGAAAACTATACAGACATATTTCCTGTCCTGTGTTTTAAAAATTACAAGCTGCTCTTTAAAAAATCAAAGGAAACTAGAGGGCCTCTGAAATGCTGATTAAAATCAATATAAATGATATTTACTAAAGGTATGCTTGAGCTAACCTTTTTCAGCTTAAAAATTAACAAATATCTGTAGTAATAAAACATGGTCATGTTTTGCACGTAACTTGCAGCTGAAAAGGCCATTGAAGGAAGAGTTTCTGGTGAATGCAAAAAATGGGTGAGGCTAGCAGGGGTCTAAGGTGTAAATGAGCATGATCAACTCCAGGCAATGAACACAGCCAAAGGTTCTGAAGAAAAAAGTTCATCTTACATGATGAAATAAGGAAGACAAGAAAGTAGCTTGATGCAAGAAACTGATATTTTGGGGGTTTTTTTAAGGAAAAAAAGACTACATCACACATATTGTGAAGTAATAGAGGCAAGAAGAATAAAAGATTAAACAGAAAAATAATGGCAGATAAAAGGAGAGAAGTCAGGAATTGAGTTAGAAGTAAGTGGAGGAATAACAGGAACAGAACAATGAAAAATGTCTCAGTCAATGACAGACAGGGAGGATATAATGATGAGTGAGAGAGAAGCGCACAATAAATTTTGTGATGTGCCAATCTCCTCTGATGGGCTTGGCATAGGCCGAGTAATTGACCTAGTGAAGCCTTTACAAAGCCTAGAATTTCTATCACCTGTATTTTCTCTGCATATGTATCAACTTGCTGAATCTGTATTCTAAGCACTTTCATATTTCGAGCTTTTTCAGTTTTCTTCATATAGTTAAACTTCAAATTGTTGAATTTCTTTTTGAGATCCTTAAATGATTCTCTGAGCTGCAACAGAGTAAACACATTTGTTAGTAAAAAAGAAATCAGCACACATCAGTTTTTTTCAAGAGCTGTTTAAAGGACAATTTAAACACTGAAAACTTAATACCAAAATTAGTAATACTATGCCATCTCATAAAGCATCCTTAGTTCCACAGAATTTCTCCTAAGTGATGAAAACTCGTAATCTTGTTAAATCAACGTTTTTGCATTCTGAATGAAAAGTACTGTTTCCAGAAAAACTGGGGCAAAAAAAGGATTTGGAGAAGGGATGAGATAAATGCTCAATCTGTGAAAAAATCCTATCCAGGAGCTTCCACTGATTTTAACTAGAGGTAGATGCCCTTCACATACTTTAGTCCATTTAATAGAAATGGTAGTCATGTAAATGTATACTCATACTTAGTTTCCAAAAAACCAGTTTTACTGGGCCTGGGCAAGCAGATTTGTTTTTATACATAGTACCTCTCTCCTACAATACAACATTTACTTTATGTTATGTTGGTTTTTTGTTGGTGTATCGTCCCATTCCCCACTCCTTTTTCAAAAGCCCTGCTTCTGAGAAGAAGTTACACACGGGCTTAATTTTATACACTGTGCTAGCCCAAATATCTTAGCACAATTACTCACAGCATACAACGAGGAATACAGCTCTTTTCAGGTCAAGATGTAGACTGTATGACCACCTGACTTTCAAATAACTATTCGATGAGTACGGCAGCAGAGAGATCCTGCCCAACAGACACAGAACCCTCTGCTAGACAGAACCTACTGATAGATAGACTTGGTACTGTGTGAGAATACTTTTACCAATCAGCACTGACTTGGTGCAGCAAGCCTGACATTTGGGAAAATTATTCTTTCAAGAATATAAATTAAAATTAAAAATTAAAATTAAAATTAAAATTAGTACGTCCAGTTATGAAGTGTCCATGGCTTGCAAGACTTTTCAGATGAACTTAAATCAGCTAAATACTATTAAATCTAGTTATATTAAATTTGTTCTAAAACTTTTTAAATTAGATGGAATATAGCTACCTTTCCTTTAATCTACAGAAAAATATTATAAAGAGCCAGAAGAGTAGGAATGACACTGATGAAGCTCTAGAAAGCTGCAATTTCATTTATACACATATGGATCAGATGCAGTCCAATTTACCAGAAAGAGTTTAATACATACCAAAAAGAAGAGTCATATATGATGAACATAATTTTAAACCGAGTGTTTATTTACCATGGGAACTAGTTATAATATAGGGTTGTTATATTCTTTATTTTCTGTTTTCAAGTGACAGTTACTTTTCCTTTAATATTGTCTTACAAGTGGGCCCTTAATAAACCAGATGTCATTTTTTTATTATCAATGTTATATAAATAAGCATATCAAAACCATTTAGATAAATTATTGTTAAAGTGCTATGAAATTTTTTAGTATAGTGTTGTTTATATTTTTTGTCTGAAAGCTATGCAACCAATTTTATTTACAACTTTTAAAAGTCCTTTCAGGTATTACTGTTACTTTTTAATTTCTTTAAGCAAGAGATACAAGAATCAGACAAGTAAAATCCATACTATTTTAATTACCTCGCAATTCTGTGATCACATTCTCAAGTCATTTGTAATTAATTCATAAAATTTGAAATGGAAGAACATAAAAATGACTGAAATATTGATTTTAAGAATTTCAAAACCTTTACATCAATAATATTTTGCTTTTAGGATAATGTATAATAATAATAACAAATTAATTATGTAAAGTTTTATTTATTTAAAGACACTAATATAAAGGAATGCAGAAGTTTCAATGTTTTAGGATCTGTTACTCCAGACACACAAAGGAAAAGAATTTACTTAACTAGTGTTAACAAGTTCATGTCACATCCACAATTTGATATCTAAATACGTATTTGAGGCTTTTTTAATATCAAAAAGTCCTACAGGCCTTGCCCTGCCCCCCTCCTTCTTCCTGCCAAAGAATCCAGGGAGTAATGAAGGCTTATTTTGCAGCTACTGTTATTGGAACAGCTAACAATCAATCATTATTATTATTATTATATACTAATTTTAATCCATCAAGGGATATATTTTTCATTTACGTTTCATCTGGTGGGATGTTGCCACATTATTTCAGCAGTGAATAAACAGATGGTGCTCACTCAGTGTAATGGAAAGGAAGGGAATTCTATCACTGGCCCTGCAATCTCCAATTAGTTTAAGCTGTTTATCCCATCTAAGTACGCAGAATGATAAAGTCTATCTAAAAGCCCTCTGTTAATATAATGACTTCTGCAGAACAATATTTTTCTATTCAGAACACAAGAGTCTTATTTGCTGCTTCAATTTTGTGGGAAAGAAAAGATGAACAAGAGCTTTAGTTTATTTCACTGGCTTGTGCACATGCAGACTAGTAGTGATAATTTATAAGGCCAGAGGCTCTCCTCATAGCAGTATGTGAAATTAGATCTCCTTGTTTAAGATATGATGGCTCATGTGTCAAAGGTCTGCAGCTGCTGTCACTCTTCTCTTTTAGCCCCAGTGGAAAAACCAGATCCAGCTCTGCCTTGTACATCAGACTGCATGTGCACAACTCCTGTTATCACCAGCAATTGCGCCAAGGACTATGTATGGCTTCCAGGTTTTAGAAATCTAAACACATATCAGTTTTGCAAGATTAAATGAGAAATACTAAAGGGACTCTGCATCCAAATATGCTTTGGTGACTTCAGCCCACTGCTTTAATGGAACTTTGTACCTTGTGTATTGTGTCATAGTCTTTAATCAGGCAGCTGTTCCTAACTAGAGTTGTTCTGTCATGGGTGGAGAATGATAGTGGAGGAGAGGGGTTTAAGTACCAATTGCTTCAATTTATCGTAGGACCACAAAATAAATGGAAAAATCAAGTTAAAAAGATGCTTTAAACATGTTTTTTGTGAACAGTACCATTCTAGTAAATGCTTTAATTCCTGCGTGAGCCACTCTAGAAGGAACTTCAATGTTGTTAATCCCTGACCTTTCCCTTTCTATTCATATACAAAACTTTTAGTAGCATCAATTAAAAAAACACCCCATAAAAGCAGGTTGCTGAAAACAGATTTCCAAAGTGACAAAGATTAGGAAACAGTCAAAAAAAAGTGGAAAGGAAAGAAAAAAGGTGCTGTTCAAGTCTTTAATGACTACTTTTTTCCTGGGGCAACAATCAAAATAAATTCCAAGGTGAGAAATGTGGCTACGTATTGGTTCCTATTGACTTGTGAATAAAGATAGCTCATTACCATTTATGGTTAAAATCCATATTTCCAGTCATATCTTTCCATAAATGTATAAATAATTACATGGGGAAGAAGAAATTAGATGACTGGGAAGAGCTGTGGACCTACTTCAGGATCTGTTGCTCTTGCAAGTTTTATGCAGACATGCATAAATGTTATTTTTAAAGTGATCACCGAAAGAATGCTTTTTCATTGCAAAAGCTATCGTGTGTAACCAACTGTGTCACTTATAATCCCCTGACAGATCCAGTGTAGCATTACTATATCCAGTATATCAGAGCATCCGAGGCTGAGCTCCCAAATGACTGCAGTGTAACACAGTGGAGGTGTGGCTCTCCAGACGCTGCTACCCAAACCAGCTCTTGAAGCAAGAAATTTGCCAAACTGGCAAATTCAGATCCCAAACATGAGCTTTCCTTATACTTCTCAAAGATGCAGAGGACATAAATACTTATTTGTCTTTTCAAATTCTCTTTAAATTGGAGAAGGCACAGAAAAGGCATGCATTTTACTGTTCTCTCCTCCAAGAGTGTTTCAAAACTCATGCTATAGATTCTTGGCTATAAATTCCAGTATTTGTTTCCTTGTTCCTTACAGAAGCACCAGTATGTTACAAACACAGGGAACTTGCTAAGTCCTCTAAGTATCTCTTCAAACGCTACTGAGTCCTAAACACCAAAGCCCTAATTCACATGCTGTATTTACACACTTAAAATAATCACATCAAACATAAATTAATGTAAGTATTTGCAGCGGAATCCCAAATATTTTCAGTCACCTTTAAAGTTTGCTCTCTAAACTGGTAAATCACTACTAAATTATCTGGTTGGCTGTTTACTATGTGACAGCCATGAACAGCTGCTGCTTGCTGCTGGCACATGAAATATTTATTTGCTTAGACACGGTAGATAGTAAACAAATTGTTAGTTCAGACAGGTCTGCTACATACTAGCAATACTCAATTCCTGATGATAAAATTGACAGAATTTAAAATACTGAAGGTAATACTCATAAATAATATTCTTGAGGTAGTCTAGTCTCTGGTTTCTTGATCCCCGAATAGAATTAGTTATAAATAGCAAAAAAAAAAAAAAACAAAACTGGCAGTGTAAAAATGCATTTACAGGTACATTAGCCAAATACTTGTTTAGGAAATACTTTCATCTTCTATGTTAACCTATAATAGAAAAGAATCTAAAGAAAAAGGTATACACATGCCAAATTACTATATTTTAGTTAGTTTATATCCACGATTTAATTAGTTTTGGGGATGACAGTTTTTAACTTAACCAGGCAACATGGCTTTCCTAACTGAAACAGAAAAATAAAATAAAAAATCCCAAGAGTGAACACTGTAATTTCCATACAGTTACTTTACAGAGAGTATCCAAAAACTATCAGAAGACAAAAGATACATTTTGCCATATAGGGCCCCTGGTGAATAACCCACCACTGATATGACCTTTTATTTAAATTTGGGAGACAGGAGGTTGGCTTTTTCCTCTACCTCCTGCTTTCCCTTTTAGCCTAACAAGCAATAAAAATAGAAAAATAATTCTTCTTAGAAGGGAGCCACATTCTCTTGCTCTCATTACATAATCCCAGAACCAAAGGACAAAAAAAAGAGATTCTTTTATTTAACAGTGTGTCTGAATATGGCCAGCCTTACACCCAGACTCCTTTTCTTCAGCAAATTTGAGGGATTTTCAGTAAAAACCTAGAACATTTTATTTCAAACCTCAAGGAGCCTGATTCTGCCATAACACTGTGAAGTACAATGGGACTTCTTGCTGTGAATTTTTTAGATACTGCACGCTTCATTCTCTTCTATAGCACGGTTCCCTCTGCCAGAGTGCTCCTCCTAACCATGTGCTCTTCCTGTTCCCTCTTACCATCAGACAAAGAGTTACAGAAGATGAACGTGAAACACACTCAGCTTGTAACTAGAAGTGTAACGGATATTCAAATAAACCTTTTTTATGAAAATGTTTATTCAATTTCCAATTATCTTTCTGTGAAAATGGATACTTTTCACAATCACACAAAATAATTTTTAAAAAAAAACCCAGACAAGAATTTTCTCATTAAAAATAGTTGGGACAAAAATCTCAGTCACCTCTTCTTTGGTGATTTTCACAAAAGAGAGTGTGTCTTTATGTAGGTGTAGATTCACCCAGCAAAAGATAAAAATAAGAATATATAACTTTCAGTGTCCTGTGTTTTTACTACCTCTGCTTCATGCTACACAGAACATTACTGTGAAATCCTTCCAGCTCAGAATCCAGTTTCTGTACTTCACAGATGGAGAGGAGTACAATCTACAGAACCTCAAGTACAGAGCCCATCAGCCTCTTATCTTAATGGATCACTCCAGGAAAGTTAATTCTTTGAGAGGTTTTTCCTAAATTAATTTTTGCGGAGACATCTGAGGAATGCAACCTGCTAATTTGTGAATGCATTTGTATTTGGCCTACCAAGATGTTAAGCTGATAATCATTTTAACTGAGTAATTATTGCTAACCTAAGTTCCATAATACTAAATTCTAATCTCTTGTGCCGATGAACATTTCCTTTCCTTCTAGCAGTCTTTTAAGTATCGTATCTTGTGTTTCTGAAAAAATGTTAGTACTGGATTATTCTGAACTTTTCATAAAAACACTGAAAGTTCTTTCCAATGGCCTGACAATGGCAATATGTATAAATTCTACTTTTGTTTGAAACTTTAGCTTCATAAGAAAAAGATATGAAGACTCGTGTTTCAGATGAAGCTGACTGAGCTGAAGGCCAAAGAAAATATAGCTGCTCTATTTCCAGTCCTCTTGGTACAGTGAAAGCATTTTATTGCCAGCCCAACAGCTTGATAGAATCCTGAACGGTAGAGCCTTGAACCATAGATTGCTGTTGCTGCTGCATAGATCCAAGGTTGCTGCTAAAATGAAAGTCTGTTTTTCTGTGTACATATGAAGCATTTAGGGAAATGGTAAATAGTAACGTATGTTATAGAACACAACAGCTCTTTCAACAGTCATTCAATGTATTGGGATTTATCCCATTTACCTCATTTATATCCTCTTGAGTGGTGCAGTGTTGGAAATACTGTGACAGCTCTTCCTCATACCTATCAGCTCTGGAGCTCCAGTTTATGCTATCACACTCAAATCTAGCAAGTTCTTGCTTCAGATTCCTTACAGAAACATTCAAGCAGTTCTAATGAGGAAAGAGACAAAGAAATTTATCAGTCTCGGGAAATGTACTGATTTAACCAATCCAAAATGAAAACCATTGGGGCAGAACGTGCACAGTCAGCCACAATGGGCTAGAGAAAACTATTAAACCTTGATGGGAAGGACAGCAAGGACACAGCAGGTTCAGTCCCTGGTAGTCTGGGGAGTAGTTCTGGGTCAAAGTCACAACCTAAACATGGTGTCTTCTCTGAGCAAGGAGGAAGTGACCTACACTAGTCCTTTGCCACCTGGAGAATAGCTCCTCCCTGCCATCAATCAATTTACGGTGTCTGAAGAGCAGACTGCCAATATGAATAATCCAGCCAGGTCATAAGGAAAGTCTTCCTTTCTTACTAAGTGAATGAATATAGGGCGACGAACATTCTTCCCTGAATAAATAATTCCTTTCTAAAATGATATCCATCTTGTCAGGCAAATCAGTCTTGAATCCACTAATAAGGTAACACTGTTATTATATTTCCTTTTTCGTTCTTCTGTTATCCTTTCTTTATAGGAGAACAAATCTGTAAAGCAACCTTTAGAAAGTAGCAGGATTGTAATGTAGAAATCACCATCAGGGCCTTGAACTTCACAAAAAATACTAAAGAAAGTTACGTTTTGTAACTTATGTGCTTTTTCCAAACACCGATATTTTAAGATTAATTTTCTTAAAGCTCTCTCTGTGTTTTTCTCAGAGTAATAATACACTTTTGCACATCTAAAATTCAGCCAGATAAGTAAAATAATCTTTCATATTTATCCTTGATTTCAAAAATTATTCTACTTATACTCACGGGTTGCTGCACTGCAGACAAGATATCGGCTCCCTGGGTAATAAGTAGATTATATAGCTGTCTAATATGTGCATGTTTCTCCTGAGAATTCACAAGGTAGGCTTTAGCCTGGTGCACATTTTCAGGGTCCCCACATATTTCAGGAATATCCAGTTCTCCTGATATTGATAGACATTCCAGCTGAAATATACAAAAACAAAAATCAGTGTGCATTTAAAATAACTTAAAATTTCTTCCTTACCCACCTAAAATTTTTTGAGGTGAGTTTAAGTAATTAAAATTGGGTTCAGATCTGAGTTTTAAATTCTAACAATTCATGCCGTTTTAGATCCCAGATTTTAATTCTGATCACCAGGCTGATTAATGTTATTTCTTTGGGGAAAAGGAAAGAAAAGCAACAGGAACCTAAACCAAAGAGTATTTAACTACAAGGGGAAGAACAGAAATAATATTTTAAAATATTATACTCACTTCTTTTTTAATGTGATGGAATTTGACTGTCTTGCTGAAAATCTCATCATATTCTATCATTGCATCCTTTACTGTTTGATGGAACTGAATAAGCTCACTTATTCTCTCAGAATTCTCTTTCACAGGAAATCCTTTCTGGCTTGGCAATTCCAATAATTTTATCAAGTACTCAAGCTCAGCATTCAGTTGCTAACAAAAATCAGAGAAGTTACTCAATTTGCAGAAACATAACAGCAATTTTTCCTTTACATTTGATGAATTGCCACCTAACAGTAGTAAATTGCCTTGGGGAGAAGTCAATGTCATGCACTTTAAATCACTACATTCTGTACTTTTTGCTAGGCACAAATCTCAGCTATCACCCAGCCTTGCATGAAAATTAGTGAAATATAATTACAGGGCAATGCAGAGTGAATTGCTAAAACTCACAGGAGGTAGAAAGTTCACTGTGATGTACCTCAGCCTCTGACCAGCTCCAGATTCAAAAGCATGGAGTTGATGCTCTCCTCGTACTTCCACCACCCCAATGCTTGTGTGTCCCATTAATACACAGCTAACACCACACGAGACATTCTCTGGACACTGAAGACAAAATGTCTTCTCCCCTACCTTATAAACACACACAAATGCTTCCTCCTGGAAAACTGATATAAAACATGAAACACTTCAAATCCAGATGGAGTGTCTGGAGTCAATGTGGATGTGAATCTATACAGAAAGAGTTTTTGATGCACCCTTCACTCCGCTACCTTGGTTTCTCACCTCATAGTGTGGTTTCATTTGGTTAAGCTTTTTCTGTAGTTCCAAAACAATTAAAAGGTCACTTCCAAGGTCAACTGGTACTGCTAGCTGGAGGGCCTCTTGAATAATCTCTAATCCACGGGTAGTCTGAAAGATAATCAAAAAGTTCAGCATTTCTAACTGAAAGAAATTTTTTTAAAAAAACCCAAATTAAAGTCAAATCTAAATTCGTAACAAAAACCTTCCTCAAACCAGGCACCCAAATGCTGTAAAACCTCTCTGTCACAAACCTTCAGAGTGACAAGGGTGATAAGATATCTCTAAGACAGCATGAAAAAACGAATCAGATGCCAAGACTGCAGGACCCAGAGACACACTATTTCTGTGCTAACAGATGTGCTGGTGTACTGCTGAGTTGCACTAGAGAAACACCAGACACAAGCCTAGCTGGTGCTTCTGGTGCTGCTACTAGCCCAGGTAGTGTTTCTTTTAAGGAGCACTGCACAGTCCCCTGTGCCAAGAAGGTTTCAATCCTCTTTCTGTAGGAACCTGGTCGGACTTGAGTTTAGTAACTATTAGGACACAGTTTAGTTTAGCAACTGTTCAGTCTCAAAAAAATGGTGCTTTTAAAAAGAAAAAAAAAACCTCACTGCTGGTAAAACATTGATTAAACTTCATCAAAACTTAGAATTCAAAGTGGAGACTTAGACTTGCATGCATTTGAGTATGGGAAAAAAGATCTAAAACATTTCATGTTTGCTGATGACTGACTAGCAGAACAGAGAACAGAATATGGACAAGAATTGTATCTTACTGATCATCACTATTTCTTAAATAATACCTATAATAGTTGATGAGAGAGTCAGAGAAAAATTAATAACAATCTAGAAATATTTGCCACAGTTGCTTTATCCTAGCTATTTTACTTACGATTTTTAGTTGTTCTTTAAATATCTGGCACTGTTGCTTGATGGGTTTCACTTCAGTAATTTTAAAATTCCAGATTGCCCAAAGATCAGTCAGCTCTTTCCTTTCTTTATGCAGATTAATAATGATATCTTCTGTTACTTTTATCGATTTTTCTACTTCTAATATTAAACTCTCATTTACCTGGCAAATAAACAAATTTTTTCACATGTTTTTATAAAATACAATTAAAACCTCATAATTTCAAACAAAGCTTAATAAAAACCCAACTATTCTAGTGTAACTTTTAAAAAATTTTCTGATACTTTAAAATATAGTTTTCTCTTAATATTTTCTAGAAATAGGCACAGATCAACAGAATTAGTAAACTGAGGACATAGTCGCTGGAGTTTAAAACATTGAACAGGCCAGTAATGACTGAATTGTTGCCATCTGATGACTGTTTCACACTCAGAGAAAATAAAATTATTTCTGAATAAACAGAACTACCCAAAATGGCCTTTTGGAGAATAAACAGCAACTGGAAAACAAAGTAGGTGAAGAAAAGACCAACCCTTTGTGTTGATAAACAAAACAGCACCAAAGCACAGGAGGGCTAAAGTACTGGAATATTTGGTATTTTTTCCTCTTTCCAATAGATCCTCTACGAGAAATAGCAGAAAACTGGGTAATGCCGTTTCTAGTTTTCCCATTTAATTTTTTTTTCCTAAGATAAGGTTTTTTTTTAAAATTACTAGTATGATCCATATCTTCCAGATACTTAAAAGCCACAGCCTGGGAATATCATGGGAACAGGGAAGCAGAAAATATGGTGACAACACATTTCCAGGTCTTCAGGGAGATAAATGCCTGAAGATGTGTCAAGACTTTAAGTGACTTTGCCATTACTCTGACTGTCTTAGCTGTGCTTGGCTGCATCCAGCAGGGGCACAAAACCCTTCAGCCACACTAACAGCCTGAGCACTTTTCCTCCCTCAGCTGGTTTTTCCAGCTCCCATTTCATGCTGCTGTACTCTACCAACACCACCTCCCCCTTCTCAGCTTAATGTGTAATTTAATTGCTCCCTAGTCTGTCCTACAAAAGCAGAAAGAACAGCTGGGTATCCAGGCTGTCTACATTACTTGGGATTACTTTAGGAGGTGTAGCTTAGGGAATGACTGCACATCTCAAACGATCACCTCATGAAGTGTTGTTGGAAAATTAGACAGGGATGCCCAGGCACTGCAGCTGTCGGACAGAACGTAAAGACACCAGGACTGATTATCTGCAAGGAAGTAGCTCTAACATCCATTTCTTTAGAATAATTCATATGCCCAGTCTGCAAAGACTGCCTGCTTCTTAGTGGAAGTAAAATAAACTTAATATTGTACTTGCATACATGCTGCCTTCCAACATGAACAAAACAGATACGAGCATGTATTACATTTGTGTGCCTGGACTGGGTCATTAAGGGCTCTGTCACTGCTAACCACAAAACTTTTATACTACTTGTAATGCCATAAGCACTCAAATAATACTTTCTTATTCTAAAAGTGTATAACAGCATTAGCCCCTTTAAAACTAGGTACTGGAGAAATCACAATTTAGGCATAGAACTAGGACTGGACCTCATCACAGGCAAATATAAAAAATTCATTATGGTTTATCAGATTATACTCACCACATTTACTAAATTAAGAAAATAGAAACCCATGTTTTGGGTGGAAAAAGTCTTCTTTATGGTCTTTTGCCACTGAGTATTAGCTGAATCCATTGCAATTTTATTTTCAGCCTCCTTGTTTGTCAGTAGTGGTTTTGAATTATAGAATTCCTTCAGATCTTTGATATCATCATTCACCTATAGAAAGACATTAAATAAATATCAAAAAACAAATCAAAACTTGAGGTGCTATGATCAGAAGTTATTCAGATATGATAAATTTGAATAGCACCCACTGAATCTTCTCCTAATTTTAAGATCTCTGAGTCCCTAAAATATTTTAAAACACCAAATAATAGTAGTACTTGCAAACCAGTAGATGGCAAGCAGAGGGATGGCAGCAGTTATCAATTTCTGTCACATATCATGACATGGATTTTAGGTACCAGTGTATCAATGCACTGATTTTCACTGATCTGCTTAATATGAAGTACCTGAAGTTAGCAATAATCAGAAGCGGATGTAATACAGGGTTTTTTTGTAGTTTATCAGGCAATAAAAAAATCCTGTGGCTAATTTCATCTGATAGGTTCCATTCCATCCTCAATTTCTTTCTAAATATTAAAGAAAAGCTACCGTATTACAGAACCTTAAAATGGAATCCAAATCAAAATGAAAATTAACTGTCCTGGACACCATTAGCACAGCTACAAAAATTATGTTGGTATTGAATTATGATTTGAGCTACAGCTGGTTTTTATTTCATTTTTAAATCCAATCGTAGGAATTAGCAAATCAGTGGAAGTAGTGCAAGACAGCAACAAAGATCTCTAGGAACATACCATAGGACATTTTTAAAAGTTATATGAAGCAAATCACCAGATTAATATTCAGAGTAGATATATGGAAACATTATTATCATGTATATAATGAGAGTGCACATGTGCAGAGGAGAAAAATCAATTACAATTCTTCTTACAATGGAAGCACATTTTTCAATTGTAAGATTGTTACAGTCTATTCAGAGAATAAATAAGTAATCCATACCTCTACAGCTGACTGTAAAAAGGCCACATAAGTTTCTAGAATTTCTAGCTTTGAACTAATATTTTTTTCAATTTTTTTCAGTTCTTTATTCAGAAAGTCAGCTCTGCTAGAAAAAGCCACCATCTGCTCAGGTTCCAACTCTTCCATATTTCTGATGATTCCCTCAGCTGCTCTCAGTTCACATGAAGCTTCCTTTGAAGGTTGAAGCATAGAAGAAAAATATGTATAATGACTGGAAAGGACTTGTGAATATTGATATCACATTGTTAATTTTCATTAGGATTGCTTTCTTATGTATAAATCATCATTACTTGTTTGAAGAAGAGCTCATAATGGAGATTAAATCACAGAAATATCCATTTCTTTCCTAAAAATGATAGGTGTGGTTATTAAAACAGCTATTTTGAGAGCTAGCATATCACAATCCCCAGAAAGAATAGTTAGAAGGGGTGTATAGCTAAAAGGGGTGTATATATCTGTCAGGGCAAAGACACTGCAGCAAACAAAAGTAACACCCTGGCATGCAAAAATTTGGCAGAAAAGACACTTTAAACTATTTTAAAGTCTTGAAGGAACAAAAAGTTGCTCTTGCTTATCTGCTGAGCTTTTTATACTGTTACTATGTGCTCTCCAGAATTGTTTTAAAGTGAATTTTATTTCCACAGGCACTGTACAGATCAATCCCTTGGGCCCCATAAGCTGTTGCTTGAAACAAGAAAGAACTCTGCAGGAGTAATGGAGTTTTAAGTACTGAAAAAACATAGAATACTCCTAAAATACACACTGCCATGTTCAGCTTAGGCTGAAATATGCACCTATATCAAGGCTATGGAAGGGATTCAAGTGGTTTTAACCCACTTTCAGATACTGCAGTGCTGCTGTGGGAGCTGGAAAGGCCCTGGATGTGACCTAAAAACAGCCTCACGTGTCACAGAGCTGAGTGCTGCAGGGCTCTCGTCAAACAGCTGCACTCCCAACATGAACAGTGGATATCTTTACAGCCCCCTTCACTGTTTCTCTAAATGGGAACTACTTCTTTCTTTTTTGCCAGTTCATCTCTATTAATCGGCATAATAGACTGCAGGAAGGTTTTTCTCTGACTCTGGCTGTCTAGACAATTATTAAACCTGGTGCCTCACATAGGAGTAGCAATCCACATTTGATGAGTCTTCTATCAAGAGTTGGTACAAGGATCCTGAGGCACTAACAAATAACACAGTGAGATAGAGACAGTGGGGAAAAACAATGATTTAAGGACTGACTTGTAATGTTATCTGTGGTTTTGTTCATTAACTACAATCTAAAACAAACCATAGACCGATTTTCTTTACAAGAAACTCAGCCTCTCACCTTATTTAAAATTACATACAGGAAGCATTTGTTTCTAAAAGCACTTAACATTATTGAAAAGTTTTTTTACCTTTGTTTGTTTAGCCAGTTCAAGGTGTTTGTTCAAAACTCTTTCTGACTCACACAAATACGAGCCAATCTCCATACCAACTGCAAGCATCGGCGCCAGTTTCTTAATTGATTGCGACACCTTTATTTGAAAGTATTATTCACATGGTTAATTTATATAAGTAGACATTATAACACCAGTATGAAATATCACTTTTTATAGAAAAAAATGAGGTAACACTTGTCTGTTGGTGCGTAGATTATGTTTCTGGGCATAATGTCATGGTTTACACCCAACTGGCAACTAATAACGCACAGCTGCTCACACACACCGCCCCACACACATGCACCCCTCAACCCCAAATGATGGCATGGAGAGAAAGAATGAAAATAAGGTAAAACTTGTGCTTTAATATCATATAAAGTCAGACAAAGTCAGGAATTAAAATATAAAGGAAGAAAACTCTACTATTTCTTCAATAGGTGTGATCAAAAGCCCTTCCTGTTTGCTCTCATTTTATTGACAATGTTTTCCGTTACCCTAAATATCCAAAGCTTGTGATTTCAATATGGCACAACCGCATTATAATCTGGCTATTATAGCCCTGGCAGAAATATTTTGATTCTGCTCCAGGTTTTTTTTCAGAAAGTACATTTAAAGCTTCTCTGACAAGGCAAGAGACCTATTTTTGTGCAGATGCATGTACAGAATTCTCTTCCACTGTCACTAAGATATTATATATGCACTATGATAACAAAACAGATTATGAAGAGCACAGGCACAGGATTCCAGACATAACCTACATAGCTATTATTAGACACATGAATTCAAATGTAACTTTTTTCTTAAGAAGTGGCTGCTAATTGAGGTTAAAACTTTATTATATGCAGCTGAGGGGCAGTTGAATTTGGCACCAAAATCTTTGGGATACTTTGCATCAGAAGGCTGGGATGAAAAGTGTATTGCTTGGTAGGAATATAACAATAAGCACTCTTCACTGCAATTGATGCCTTAGATTTTAACTTTTATATTTTTAAATCCTGTACTGCTTAGAGTGTAACTCTGAAGTTCCTTGTAGCCTGTAATTCCTGCTCTCTCGTACCGGGTAGACATAACAAAGCCTCTCCAGGCTTTGCCTTCAAGGACAACCAGGCTGTTCTTAGGCCCAAAATGTGTAAACTAAAGATTCTAAGGGGGGCAAGCTGAGGGGCGTTACATCGCTAAAACTGGGGCTTTAATTGGAGAATTAACCCTGATATGCAAATGGTCCAAACCTATAAAAGTGTGAAGAACTCGTGACCTGTCGTCCATCTTGGGGTCCAATTTTTGGAAGCAGCCTCTGGCTCCCCCAGGGTGTACCTTGAAGGCCCTTCAAATAAATACCTGTCTTTATTCCCTTACTCTTGTCTAGTCTCTGTTTCTAGGTGGCTGGAGGAGGCATCACAATGAATAATCGTGTTACGACACAAGTCTCCAAGGTGTCCTCTAATGCAAGGCTGGGAACAAAGTGATTAGAAAAAACTCCAGATTGAAACCTTATGTTCAAATTGAGGTCTATATTTTAAGTAAAAATTACCTTCATAGTTTAACTTTTGGCTTAAGGTTTTCAACATGATATTGACAGCATTTCTATACACATAAATGGTATAGAAAAGGACCAATTTGCATTAAATTGAATTCTCATTTGATTGAGAATAGTTCATTATAAACATCATGCAAATATAAAGTATCAGATTGCAGACTTAATTATTCAGTCATTAGATTTATTTTTCTGGTCTACACTCTTGGTTCCTTCATATGAACCTTGCTAAAAGACTATATTTTTAAAATTTGAATTTACACATGGAAACTTATTTAGGAGCTATTTGTCTATTCCATCTCTGTCAAGTCATTTAAAATGTCTGTAGTCCTGTATGACATTCAACAGTTTAAAGAAGGCTGTGATGTCCTTGATGCATCAATACCTTAATTAACAAAAAGAATTTTTATAGTGAACAGAATCTAGCCTACTTCAGATTTACAGAAAATTTGCTGTGGTTCAGTCACCATGCTTATTAACCTTCAATTTTGCCACACTTATTTTTATCTTCAGCCACATAAAACAGAGGACAGAAGCAGTATAGGAAACCTTCTTACAGGTCACAGGACTGATTGCTCACTTCTTTTCCAAAAGAAAAAATTATAATAGTTCATCATCCAAGCAAATCCATGCTTAATTGAACATCACTGGTAAAATGTACTCATGGAAACAGCTGAATTTTTCAGAACAGCTTTAGGTTCCTTTGTGTTGATAAGAGCATTCAGCATTCTGACTACAACTGCTCTCTCTCTAACAGACTCGTTATTATTTGATTCAAATTTAATATTCACTACAGCTAAATTATGGAAATACAATGTACTGTTCATGAATGCATTAAGAATGTTATTGAATGCTTCAAGAAGATGTGCTATGATTATTATAATAATCATCACAAAGATCATCAGAATGCTGGAAACCTCTCCTAAGGTGATAGGCTGAGACACCTGGGGGTGTTGAGCCTGGAGAGCAGATGACTTTGGGAAGACTTTATAGGAGACCCTTCCAGTACCTAAAGGGGCCAATAAGAAAGCTAGAGATTGGCTTGGAGTGACAGAACAAGGGATAAAGGCTTCAAACTGAAACAAGGTAGCTCTAGGTTAGATAATCGGAAGAAATTCTTCACTATGAGGGCGGTGTGACACTGGAACAGGTTGCCCAGAGAAGCTGTGGATGCCTCATTTCTGAGAGTGTTCAAGCCAGGCTCAATGGGGCTTTGAGCTTCCTGGTGTGTTGGAAGTTGTCCCTGCCCATGGTGGAGGGGGTGGAACTGGATGATCTCAAAGGTCCCTCTCAACTCAAACCATTCTATGATTCTATGATGTACCTTATTCAGATGATCTTCAAGTGAGGCAGTCCATTGTTGTTTCTTCAAAGCAAGTTCTTTGTAATCTGGACACTGGCTGTTTAATTGATCTACTTTTTCTTGAACATATTCCATCATTTTCTGAATTCCTGCCACCCAAGAGCTAAAATGGAAAAGTAGAACTGCTGTTTATTTCTCATTTTTTGCTTGACATAGAGGATGATTACGATTTTAGAAAAATGCAACATTTTTCCTGTTGATTTGTATGATGAGTAACTTATGAATTTTAAACTGTTACCCTTAAAAGAAAAATAATCGAGAGAAATATTAAAATTAATCCAAATAAAAATGATAATCAGTAAAACACAGGAATGGAGTTTCCAAACAAATCATTTGTCACCAGTGCCTAAGGTAGATTCACAAGACAGATACATTAATTGTCACAAGACACACAGCCTGATTCACTGAGAAATAGCTCATTTCACTTCTCAGTCTAGCTATACTATCTAAAAACTAAAACAACAAATGGAAGAGCTTAAAAGAGAAAATATATGGCATACAAGTTCTACTTTTAAAAGAACGTATTCTTTGGATTCTCAAATATTTCAGTGTTGTTACAGTAGCTGAAAAAAGAATGTCATATAGATTCTAAGTCAACCTTTCCTTAAAGCTGTTGTTTTAATGGGAGAAAAAATCCCACCAATTTACAAAACAATGGCTTGCCTTTGAAGTCCAAACATAATATCAAGGAAGCAATTCAGAATCTGAATACTTGATGCTATCCACTTTAGATTGTAAAGAAGTAACCTCATACAATTAAGAATTGAAGTTTTGATATAACCCCCCTGCCACACATCAACTTATTTACTACTTAAATTTATTCATCATAAGAGTTTTTGTAAAACAGATGCATTCAAAATAATTTTTTCATTCCTTCAGTTTCTTCAGAAACTTATGTTAATACAGGTGCTTATTCCAGGTTTCTTACTTTTTCCTCTAGTATTAAGGGAAATCTTCCTCAGATAAGGCTCAGAGTTAAATTCTGTAACCTCAAAGAAAAATGTTAGTCTACACTACTAATATAAAGTATGGTGTTAGTACATCATTGTGTTTGAATTTGATCCAAGAATTTGACACAACGAGAGACCAAATTTTAAGTTCTTTTCAGGGAGTAGGTGATTTCAAACTTTGCAAGTTACTCTTTCAAAAATTAGCAACCTCTTAGTTTCTTTAATTTTAAATTCTAAAAATGTCATTCCTCTATTTCAGTTCTCCTTAAAAAGAGGTATGTTTAAAAACAGCTACTAGCACTACTCATTTTAAAAAACCAGTAAGAGAACAAGATTTACATGTCTTGAAAAGGATCATTTACATCTCAATAAAGCCTTTGAAAGTATTATTGGTTTGTTACGATTTAATACAATATATTTTTAACAGCAGTAAAATAAAGACAGTTCTTACACTCATAGGCAAGCCAATTGGCTGGCAAAGTAGCAAGGATTTTCTTAGTAGGCAAAAGTTACTGCTTGTATTTTTCATAATTAATACATATAAATTTTTGCTCCTGTTTTTCTAGCTGGTTTTAATTTAAAAATACGAGAACTTAAAAATCAGCCTTACCAATATTTTAATTGTGAAGCACTCCAGATTGACAAGAACTTTCCTCTGTCACTTGTCTACCATCTATTCATCTTTCAGGATGATATTTTCAACATTTTCATTTATTCATTATTTCAAATAATGAATTTCATTATTTTCATATTTCAAAGAAACTGTCTTTTAGTATAACTTTGCAACATGCCTCAAGAACATTTGAAAGTAAGATGTTATATATAAAGATAGGATCAGAGTCTCTTCAGAGGTGCACAGCAACAGGACAAGACAAAACGCTCGCAAGTTGCAGCAACAGAAACTTTGGATAGGTGTAAGACAAACATCTTCCCCAAAAAGAGTGCTTAAACAACAGCACAAATTGCTCAGAGAGATTTTGGCATTTCCATCCTTGGAGACAGTCAAAACTTGGTCCCGAGCAACCTAACCAGACAAGTTTTGAGCAAGGGATTGCACCAAATGACCTCCAGAGCTACCTGCCAATTTAAATTATTCCACTCTTGTAATCCTCAAGTCCATGCCTAGAAATAATAAGTGTTTCACCTGGACAGAAGTAGGAGCATTACTCATTGAGGTATGTGGCAAACTGATTACATTCAGGCAATAAGGCCTGAAGGCAACAGGGAAAAAACTAAAAAGCCATGATATTTTGTGTTTGCTTTCTTATAAAGAGACTTATTTCTTTCTATGGTGCAAGTAGACATTTAAAAGCCTGGATTTATTCACTGTTCTTTAGAAACAGCAAAACACATTTCCAGTTAGATTGTCTATCAAGTTTCAGCTTCCCTCTCTAAATCAGCTGCTTCAGATGTAAAGCTTTGCTTTCCTTAAAATTATAAGGTCTTCTAAGCAGAAATCTAACCTCTATTTATTTGTAGAAAATCCTGAGCAACACTGGCATACAGGAGATATGCCTGTAGCACTACTTGGTTTTACTGAATTTTGTAAGAAATTTCTAATAGGGTTGTTTTGAAAAATTCATCCCATTCTTTTTAATGTCAACCATAGATATCTTAATATCCCACTGATATCTTGGACTGTTTAGACTTTTTTTTTCAATTCTTAACGAGGAAGAAGGAAAAATAATGACTTGTCATTTTAGAGATTCATTCTCTACTAAGGTCTTTAGCGTTCCTAACATTAATTAATGCTGTGCAGACATTTTGAAACCCAACAGCCGCTTCTGTAGAGGCAACGTGTGCAGAACATAAAGTCCCAGAGAAGAGCAGCGTGCATTCTGGAATTATGGCTGGTTTATGAATCAAAGTTTCACTGAGGAAAATCCATTTCCGTTACATTTAATTAAAATGTTAGGAAACAGTAACAACAGCTGTGAAAACATTGTGTTTCCAAAATAACTTTCTATTTGAATTTTCAATTTCATCTCATTGCTACGTTCAAGACAATTACATCTGGAGTGAACAGGTGAAGGACCTTTAGATGAAATTTTTTGCAAGATCATGAGATTAAATTAAAATCTTATCTATGCTTTCAGTCGTGTTGAAATACAATTAATAATTAAGGACATAAGCATATAGCGGAAAGTTAGAGCTAAGCTGACCAGTGGAAAACCATCAGTCATAGTCATCTGCTCTGTCTTTGAAGTAGAACTCATTAGTACAAACAGTCTTTACTCTTACTGCACCAGCCTCCTAAGATCTCCTGAAAAGCAGGAGATATTAAGCCCCTAGGACTGATTCTATCATTTTCCATCACTGTAAAAATCGCACATGTGAAATGCGTGATCATTCTAATTAACAAAAACTTTGGAAGAATAAGAGATATTTATTTATTAATTAAAACTACTAAAATGTGGAGAAATGTCCATATTTTCTGCACAGGGCTTAACATCTGCATTTTTATCTTGCATCAATTCACATTATAATTGTTGTAATTCTGACTTTCAAAAGGGTCTAAAAGGAGAACAGAGGGCAGCAAGGAATGCTCATAACTATCTATATTTTAATTGTCATTTACATACATTTACTTTTCCAAAACGTTAACTAAACCACTGCTTCTGAATTTTGCACTACCATACCAATATCACTGTTTGACAGCCCTCTTACAATTAGCATTTCTAAAAATTTTTGTTTAAGAGATTGGTTCATACAAATACCAGCAGAGAAATATGGCAGAAACACTGAGTCTTTAAATTCCTACCTACTTAGTAAACTATTCTGGCTCTAAATGCAATTTGATTCTAACTAGCTGAGTTATAAAGCAACATATAGATTTGGAGAAATGCAGCAGATATGCAAAAATGGAGGGAATACCTGTGAGAATCTGCTTTATTAACTAAAGCTCGTCCCTTTTGCATGGTAGTTGCTGTGCAACGTTTAATTGCTTCCTGCAATTCCTTGTACTTCAGTGTCAATATAGGTAAATGTAAGCTTTCTGAAATAGAGATTTTACGGTAATGCTCAATACTTTCAAGACCATCAAGTACCTGAAGAAAAAAGAAAAGCATATGTTATCAATATTTCTGGTTTTGGAACTCTCCTTGGAAATGATCTGTTTTTAAAATTTCTATAAATGATCCGAAAAAAATACACCTGAAAAAAAGTACAAAATGAGCATTTGGTCTTTGGACACCTTAAAATATAAACTTTTCTAAATAGTCTTCTAACTGAAAGATTTTGGAAGAAAGGTTGCATTACTAATAATAGTGGTTATAATTAGCCCCTGTGGAGACCACTGTAAGTATTGACATAGCTTCTCATATCCACACTAGCTTGTGAAAATTTGGGTATTTCAGAGCAGTTCCTGTGTCTTCATACAGCTTTAAGCCATCATGGCAAAGCTCAAGATCTCAAAGCCCAATTTTTGGCAAATAAATGTTTCCCAAATACCTTATTTTGAAAAGCAAATGCTCTTCTCAATATACTTAAAGGAAAACAAAAGAGAAAAAAAAATTAATGGATTATCCATTTCGGATAGAAGTTTGAGGCACAAAGCCATATAAAAAGGGTAATTGAATTTGTAACTTTCCACTTCAGGTTGTTTAGCCAACTGTTTGCATAATCCCACATACATCAGCCTTCAAGAGCACACAAATATTTTTATTATCGGGTTATTATTACAGACTTGGCTTCTTACCAACCTTGCCAGCAGCATGAAAAAAGTCATTGGCCTCCTGCAGCAGGGCTTTCCTTTCTTCCATATGGAAGCACACTTCTTCTTGCAATAGACAGATTTTCTGATTTGAAAGCTTTAGATGTTCTTTTTCTGTGTAGTCCTCTGAAAGCAAGATCCTAAATGCTTCACCTTCCAATTGTTCCACGGTGTAATTCCATTCCTGGTGGGAAAAAATCCATTTTAATCAACTACACATAGAAAAGTAACATACTGCATGATAATAAGCTATGCATTGCAAAATGTGTATTGTTGTAGGCATGAAAGCTACCATGATTTAAAACAGTATTTCTGCTAGGAGAGGTTTCCCAGAAAGTCATGGGTTTAGTGCTAAGAGTTTTCAGCAGTGGCATTCTGTAATCTTTGACAGTTTCACAGGAAGAAGCAGCAGTTACTAAGGTGTCTGCTGGGAAAAATGGTCTGGATAACAAAGACAGAAACCTCCTGGTATGACCACACTCTCATGGCAAACAGCCCTTAAGCCCATCCATTTAATCAAGAACAAATTAAAATACTGTCTAGGTAATAGCTGCTTGCAGTGAGAGAATTTCTGCTAAGAGCTGTCTGGTAATCACTTCCATCAAATGACCCTCCCTTACAGCGGCGTGTGCCATCATCCTCGGCATTCTCCATTGTTCAGTTTACCTGATTTCCTACACAAAAACATCAGTCCACTCAAAGAATGCCTCTGCCTTATCTGATCACGAACCTTTCTAGTGGCAGTGACCGAAGGAAAAAAAGGAAGATCACGTTTCAGAATTTCAAGCCACAGAGTCAGAAACACTTCTGACAATTGAGCTAGGTTCTTTAAAACTAAGGTGCTTTAAAATGGATTCTGTTGAATCAGTTGAAGTTCCCACATAAGTACTTGGTCTTAATTACACCACTTGGAAGCACATTTAGTTAATTAGAACTGATTGCCTATTTAACTCCTCTTTTCTTTTTCAACTATTCATACTGAACTGACTTGTGCTTCTACTGTAGTGACCCAAATATACATAAACGTTAGGGATTTCTCCACTGTGGTGAAAACTCCTACCTTTCTGCCATGGAAAGCCTGAGCAACAGTAAAAATCTATAGATCTGCATCAATGTTTTATTTAGTTTTTTTCATATTAAATCTACTTGTGCTTTTAACTTTTGTATAGTATTACCAATTTTTTAAAACATTCAATAACCTTAAACTGTTTCAATCAGATTCTAAAGGCTTCAGTAAGAAGACTAATTCCACATATTTCAACAAACCTAGTTTTGTTTCATTTTGAAAAAGAATGATGCCTTCTGGTTGTGCATCAGTATACCTGCACTTTATGCCTACAAAGACGTAAACTTGTCTCACTCATTCCAACTCTTCTCTCTTTCCATAAGGGAACCTGGAGGAAAAGCTTTCTCCGAGATTTTTCAAGTTTGTCTTTTCCCCAAACAAGCAACTGAAGGCCAAATACTGCCCACTGTATTTCCTTCTATGCTTGTTAAAATACTGCTGGTTTAGAATATCCTGCAATGAAACTGCTCCACTTTCTCAAAAAAGCACTCCAAAAAATCCACCAAATCTCTTGAGGACTTCAATTGGGTACTCTCAGCTTCCTACTAAAATCAAAAAAGATTAATCCTTGGCACAATAAAAGCAATTTTTAAAAAATTTTGTCTATTACTAAAAAATAGCTATACAAAAATCTTTCTGTTTTTTAAATTTTCTTTTTCAAATTAAAATAATGACCATTACCAACATCTGGATGCAATAATCTTCAGCCTGCACTTTTAATTAAGTGAAACTCCGCACTGCCTTATTTAATGCACAATTCCCCTTTCATAAAATCCTATCTTTGTCTCTCTGTCCTAAGCAATATTAAGCAAGAATGAGGATTTTAAGGATAATAAATCACAGTCTGCGGTGCTGTATTTTTTCCTTTTTACCTGAGGAATTTATTTTGGGGGGAAAAATAGTAAGGAGGTGTCCCCATACACACAGCCTAACTGACTAGATTTCCAATTATTTCAGCATCATGACATCGTCATCTCCCAATATTTGCAGCTGGAATGACTGGTATGACTTGTATGGGCAGATTTTAATAGAAATTTTACTTACATTTGAACATATAGATGTTAATGACAATTAGAAAACAACTCTGAAGTTGGGAGCTTTTAACTGGGACTAATAATAATTCACCACAAAAAAGACAAAGATAGTGCAGTTGAATATGTGAATCCTCCTTTTGCTGTTATGTTCTATTTGCATCATAATTAAAAAAATACTATTTTATGCAAGAATGGAAAATGCACATGTTAATGCAAGTGGAAAGAAAACTGCCCATGATTAGCTTAGAAGCAAATATAGAAAGACAAAAGTTCTGAATTGTTGCTGTGTATTACAATGTTTAAATTATAATTACAGCAGGCAAGACTAATTATAAGAAAATTACTCAGATTATAGCGAAATTATTCCCTGTAAGAGTATTTCATTGTAACAGAATTCATAAATTTGTTTGGTACAAGATGCCCGACAGCAGCTTTTAGGTGATCTTAAAGCAGATATTAAACTCTGCCTTGTTTATATTGAAGCAAGGCTCTTCTCTAAATTTTCACACAAGCTCAAAACCCCAATTTGTTATAGTAATTTATATTTTAAAACATTCCACAAACATTACAACCTTATACACTCTCTGAGGGTATTAAATTTGGTTAGACTCATTTGCTATCCTGTTTCAACATTCCTCAAACTCAGTTAAATTTTTCTATAAAATAGGTAGTGGCAACTTCATTTTCAGCTTTCTATTTATAAGGAAACGTTTCTATACATAAAAAGCCTAGGCTTTCCATCAACAGGACATAAAAACTCAGAGGAAAAATCTTAGTTTTTTCTGTTCTTCAGACCTCAACATACTAAATTCATTACAGTCTGCCAGTCAGCACTAACATATCTCTTACTCATTTTCCTTGAAAGGAGAATACAGCCTACTATTACATTGACTTTTCAATTTATCAGGAGATGCTTGTGAATTCCTCTGACATATTAAAGATATGTTGAATTTGTCTCCTTAGCTCTTGTCACTATTCCTTTCCTCACACTAGTAAGTCTTTTAAAAGCTTGCTTTCACTATTCAATTTGGCAAGGAAAATGAGTTCTTTCTAGGTTCTTTGATTAAACAGGTATTTTTCAAGAGTGTTAAAACTGATGAATTAAAAACATTGTAGCTTTAAGTAAAAGTCTCGAAAATTTTCTGCCTTCTAAAATATCCAGCACAAGTCTGGGGGAAAAAAATGCAGAAATACCTACAAATTTATCTTTTTATTAAACAATTATTCTGGGGGAAATGGACACTTTTGTCTATACAGTAAACCTTTTGGACTTTGAATTAAAACCTGAGAAGTTGCGTAAAAGCTTTTTCACTGGAATGTTTTAGGGTTAAGCTTAGAAAACATTGACTTCAGATCATGATCCACGTATTAGATAAAGCAGCATTTAAACCACAAGTCAATTAAACACAAAAGTATGTACTTTTCAGAATGTGTGATAAATTAGCTGATCCTCTCATATGCAAAAATGTTCCCAACTCAACTTTTTCTGAGCCACAGATCTGCCTGTCATCGGTTCATTGCATACATCAGTACACTGGTAATTTAGTCTTTGTGAATACTTGAAATGCTTTCACACTCAGAAACTACATTGCAGTACAACTACCAATATAATCATATTATTCCCTCAAATTACAAATGAAATAGTGGGCACCTATACAAGCGATTGTGAGCTGCTCTCACAATTACCATACGATGTGTCTTTTGGAAAGTTCAGTGAATGGCTGTAGCAGGTATTTAAGAGTGAGTTGATAAAATCAACATGCAGAAAGAGGAAAAAGTAATTCAAAATCTGTCAACCCCCAGAAAATAGCTGAGATATGTTAAAAATTATTTGGCCACAAAGTGGTGCTAGCAGTTCTTCTTTACCACGTCAAGCACCTCCAGCGCACATAGAAATGGAACGGCACACAGGTGATCAGTGCCAGCAGTGCCAGCAGATATCTTTACTGAAACATGAGTGCCTAAATATGCCTCTTCTCTCAAATCTTGGTGGCAACGGGTGGGGGGGAACTGGGAAAGTCCTTGCAGGAGTGGGGGCAGGAGGGTCCTTTTAAACTTTGTGAGGGTTGAGGGCTTTTTTCCCCAATTACGATTTCCTGGGTTTATTTTTGGTCTTGATGATTTTAAAAGCTAGTGATAATGTTTTCAGGGGTTTTACCTCTCAGCAAGGTGAAATGCAACATGAGATACCAGCTTGAGAACATAGTAATAACAATGAATCATTCTCCTTTCTCCTCCCAGCCCAGTCCCACAAATCAGATGCTAAGCCTGTAAACCCTTCTTAGGCTGGCCTCCGAACAAGGCAAGAAACCGTTTCTCATGTTCAACCTAAGGCAACAATACATGTAAATAAACACGTTGTGTGAAACAGTTCAGACTTTGGAATTTCCACTTTCTTACTGCCTGTGAGAACACTTAAACTTGCTCAGCATGGCTGCTACGCAGAAACATTTCACTCTGAGCTACAGTACACATATGAAAAGTTACTTGAAAAGATTTATTTACATTACTTTAGAACGGGTTTTTCCTTTATTCTGTTTGCAACATCTGCAGTTCAGTGCAGCAAACACTAATGCACAAAGCCCCATAACTCAGATTTCTCATAGCCCCATAACTCACAGATTTCTCAATTACATTTGCAGCATGCTGTTTCAACCTGGCCACTCTTCCACACATCATAAGCAAAACCAACACGCTCAGTAACATCCCCTTCAAGAATTTCATTTCCCTCTGCTAGAACATGCTGCTAGCAAGAAATGCAGAAGGCTAAAGATAAGATGTTCTAAATCATAATTCACGTGGATGTGTAACAAAAATGTTTAATGCTAAACACTTTTAAATGACCTCATAAAAAAAAGGCAATTAAGTAAAATGGTATGAATGATCTATTACATAATGTATGGGAGAAGAATTGTTAGGTGGAATTGTGATATTAAGTGTTATTATTATAAGTTAGTTTCTAGATACTCAACCATGAAAAGTATTATTATACAAAATGAAAATGCATATTGTTCTCCTTTCTGCACTTACACTCTAATTTCTAATTCTGGCAGCAAATTACAAGAACAGCCTGTGAAAATGAAATTCAGGGAAGATTAATGATTATTTGGCTAAAATTCAGCAATGCTTTAGGACACCTATTTTTGTGGATGTCTCTCTCTCTGAAAACACCCCACAGCTTACTCATTTACCGATTTGTTTTCCTTGGGCCAAAGGTCTGTTCAGAAGAATTTATCTTTACATACTCATCTTCCCTTAACAAAAAAAAAAAAAGTGTTTTCTGACATGCTGCTTGGAGAAGCATTAGAAATATTATTGTTTTGTGTTTACATGACAGCCTTGAAGCAGTTAACTGTTAATTATGCAAATGGGCAAACATGTGACATTTAACTACAGAACTTACAAGGAAACAGATCTGTGAACAATCAGATGCCTCTTACGACCAACAAAATAACCTTTTAAAAGGCATTTACGTCTATCGGAATAGTTCTTGAATGAAAAAGGCCTCTTTGGTCACCTGGATTATCCAAATTCAGTGGCATGAAAACGGTATCACGGGGAATGGTCCTGACCCAGAAATAGCACTTACCTGACGACAGCACAATTGAGTTATCTAAAAAAAGGTTCTAAATACAGGCAGTAACGTCATACAAAGATCCCTTCTCATACCAACATTTTCTTTAATCTCATCTTGCTTTTACGAGTGGTGGTAACAGATTTATTCTCTGGGAAACTGATATTAACAATGAAAATAGCTTTTTCAATTACTTTTAGTCACAAGAAATAAATGGGCAAATACCTTTTCCAATCATGTACTCAGTTCACTGAAAATTAATTATGGTAGAAATGGGTGGGGTTTTGTCCTTTATAAACATTAAAATTTGCTAATATTCTAATAAAATCCCTTTTTTTTTATTATTTGCCACAGGGTTTAACATGTCAATTACCAGTGTGAAACTTGATCACTAAATTGAAAAACTAACTAAACCTCAAGGGTTATTCTTCTGTTAACTTAACAGTAGCTTTTAAAATTTTAAATGAAAAAAAATCTGAGAAACAAGGAGGTCTTGCATTAAAAGAAATAAAATTACTAAAATAATTCAGACATATAGAGATATAAATCTCATGTACATATAGAAAATGTCTACTCCTATATGTGCTTGTTCAATGCCCAAGTTCATATTTTGCTACTCATTTTTAAAGTTGCTTCACCAACCAATTACGGTATTTCTTACTTTCACTTTGACTTCCATTTCTTCAAGCTCCTGAAGTAACTCTTCATTTTCCAATAGTGATGAGCCTACATTTTGCTTCTGAAAGTAATCTCTGATGTTTTTCTTATACCAAGATGTTACCTAATTAAATAATAAAAAGAACTCAGTGAAAAGTTTGAGAAGTTATTGTCCATTTTTAAAAATATATATAAGGCAGTTTCATTTAAAAAAAGCTCTCATTTTCATTCTTTTCATTTTTCATTCCTAATGTTCATTAATTTATTTAAATGCTTGCATTTGTGTTATAACAACTGCAGAAGGAAAGCACTAACGCCAAAACAAACACACAGTGGGATATATATGACAAAACAGACAAAAATGTATTCATCAAGTATGACCAGACTGTAAATTAACACAGTAAAAGAAGAATCAAGTTACAGCCACGTGTAGAATAAATGCATGCTTTTTTGAGACAATCAAGATATTGTACATTCTCCTTTGAATACAGTAACTTAAAAATATCCCTTTGCATACAGTAAAAGACTACAAATCTGAGTACTTCTGACCTAATAGAACATCTCCATCCCTGGCTTGAAAAACCCAGTTAAGCTAATAGGATACTATTGTGTGGAATAATTTTATGTAGACTTACAAATTTATTACATCTTACTGACTTCTTCAGCAAGTATATGCAGCAAACTTATGCAGTATACAAATATATCTTCTAAATTCCACAGAATTGCTTGCATTTATATCTGCTTGATTCATAGTAGATACCTCTCACATACTTTGTAAACAACACATGGCAAAAATTCCTGAGTGAAGCTTTGCACTTTAAAATAGTATCCAGAATTAGTTATTGGTATCAAGAGGATTTCCTCCAATCTTTCCAGTCTGGAAAATCACCCCCATACTTAGACCATAAGCAGCATACTAAGAATTTCTGTACTCTAGGTACTACAGATTTTAATAGCCCACTAGAGATTTTTTTTATCTGCTCATGTAGAATCATGCTATTTTTAATAAATTTAAACAATTCTAAAAATTGAAAGAACCTTTAAAATGTGTTGGAAATATTTTCAGTTACAAAATTTAAAAAATGTTCACATTATCTCATGGGTCCAACAGAGCTAGGGAAGTAAGGAAATTATTTTAATACTGAGCCTTCATTTCTTGAGCATATCCTCCAGATGTGTACTTACTGACTGAAACATTTTTCCTGGAAGCACATTTTCACGGAACATTTACTATGATTTCATCAGAATACAAATAAATGGAGTGGACAATAAAAACTGTGCTAAAAGAAAAATAAAAATTTCTTTGTCAATTAGGGCTGGGGGGTTTTTAGCATGTATCTGTTTGGCAAAACAAACCAGTATTTCTGTCATATTAACCAGAGAAAAAAGCCATTCTTTAACCCTGCTATAGCCAAGTGTTCACTCCTTTACTGCTTGGCAATATTCCTTTCCATTACAGTGAGTTTAATCAGTTGGCTTCCACTGCAGCTAATACCTCTGAGTGATTTCATTGTGCTACCTTAGCTCTGAAGGAATGGCTGAGAATACTTAACTGCTTTATAAGCAAGAAACCCACAGAATTTCACTTTCAGTGATTTTGCTGAAGGGATGGGAAAGGAGACAAGGTTAATACAGCTGTTTGAAAAACAGTGGTTTTCCTTCATTGGTTGAAATCTAAAAGCACTCTTGTTTTTCAAGAATCAGATTTTATCTTTCATTTGCAATTATTAGTGACTGCATTTATTACTTTCTTCTTCCAAAGATAACTAATTATGCATAAAATACACCAATCTGCCTTTGATTTTCATTAAGGAAAGAGATAACAGAAAATATGATGCTGACAGTTCCATAAAGGAAGTTATGTAAAATACATACGCTTTCAAACATTGAAAAATAAAGCATGCTGCAATCATGACTATCAAATCATCACATTCCAGTTAGAGATCAAAGGGAGATGCTGCATTTTTAGTGTTTCATAACCTGGTAATAAGGGATAAACAACCCAGAGATTGTGCATCCTTCTCGACTATACAGTTGTGCCTAGAAAAGCAGAAACAATACAAAGAGCAAAAACCTACTCTTAGATTTTATACAGCAAAGCTTGTCTCCAGTACTCTGCTTTCTCTGCATCCCCTGAACTCCCATTAACATCAGTCAAACATTCAAGAGTTAGGATTCCCTCAAACAGAAGTGGCCCAGAAATACTGGCCCAATGAATATATTTAAGCTACTTTTTTGTTTGTACTGTAAAAGAGTTGCTAGGCTTTTACTGTGATTTCTCTTGATATCATATGTCTTACCTGGTTCTCTTGTTGGTGCCACAAACAAATTTGCAGAACCTGCTCCAGTCCTTGGCGCTGATGTCTAAGGAATTTGTCCAGTTGCCGTCTCCTGTCCTGTAGCATTTCAAGGAGATTATCAATCTTCAAGCAGCTGCTCTGGGCTCCTTGAATCAGCTCTGGATTTGCATTTGGCCCCTCACATTTGAATTCTTCTATGAATTGAGTTAGGTCTTGGCTTTTGTTTAAAAGGGCAAGTGACTTCTTCAAAAGTTCTGTAAGAATAGAATTTCATCAGGAAAAAAACCCAGAGTGCTTTGTGATTCTGATGGCATATTTCAAATATTACCCAAGTATTTTTCAAACTATCTATACGCATACACGAGCACAAGGTATTTTCATGCATGGCATGGACATAAATGCTTACTTTAGAAGGCGCATATCTACTAAGATATTTCAATTTGGACAGCTCTTACATAAGCCTACAAAGGCACAGTCGTGTATACACAAACATATATATACACACACATACTGAGTGTACTGAGTGGCACCGAGACAAAACCCAGAAGTATTACTGTTTTCTCAAAACTGAGGTCTAAGGTTTCCCAATCCTTGGGTAAGCTGAAGTGGAATTTTCTGCCCTACTTCCTGTGTGGATCAGTAACCTCTGTAGTTTTTCACTAGTGATGCAAGCTAAGTTTAGGTCTTTATATCCCTCACAGGCGTTGGGGAAAAAAGTATTCTGCTGCCTGGGGGCTGTTATAAATAAGTCAGAGGCATCAGAAACACTTACCTTCTTTCTATAGTCTTTACTGGACACATTCAGGGTTAAAATTCAGTGGACTAGTCCACTTTAATGAACTATTAGTCACTTGTCTGCCTCTGTTCCAGCTCCTTACAGTCACACGGTTCAAAATCTATTGAATAGACAATGATCAGTATTCCTAAATCTTTCAAACACAAAGGGAAATTTTTTAGGTGTGGAATGAGGAAGAAGGGGAGACAAGCCAATCTAAGTGGCAAGGTAGACATGAAGAAAAGTATAAAGGAATATTTCCAGAAGCTTTCTGTAAAAAAACAAGAAGCAGCCTCCCTGAAGCTTTTATCTTCCCAGCTGAGTACATGTGCTGGTAATTCAAGGCAAAGCACCCTATATCCCCACCTTTCATGTGGAACGCCTAGGGAAAAAGCAGAGTGGGAGGCCTCTAGTTCTTCAGTCACCCAGGGCTAATGAGAGATTATTTTCCATGAGCCCACTGCAACAAGTCAGCGACAAGCCCATCAGTTTTACTTCTTGCCTTCCAGAAAAGTGGTATTAATCATAAATGTTTAATTTCACTCCATCCAAAATTGAATACACATAGAAATGGATAAAAAAGGATATTTTATATCCTTGTATATATCCTAATATATATACACCTATATTTCACCTTTTTTATCCCATTTTGAAATGTGTTTGTGTCAAAATCTTGTTATGCTTTATTTTATTCCAGAGTGATAAGCATTTGTGATAAACTACTTATCACATACTGGTAGAGTCAATACTTAGTCAGGGTTGTATTTCCAGCCACCTTCCTTTGGAGCAGGCAGATAGTATCCTTCTTGCAGAAAGCACTGTTTTTTATCAAATAGCTCAATATCAGCTTTCAAAATTGCAAGTGGTTAAGGTAGAATAAGAAGTCAATAAATTGCAGCCACTTTCCTCCATGTGAGGGAAGGCTTATTGCCATCGAAGCAGTCTTTCTCTGGCAAAGCATTTTATCTGATCCTTACAGTTATACACCCTCTTTTCAGCAGTAAATTGCTGCCAGATCCTTCAAGTTTAAATTGGTATGCAGTGAGCACTTTGCTCCCATGAAGATCAATTTGGAAGGCCCAAAACCCATATTGGAGTTATCTGAATTAGACTTTCTATTCAGCCTCCTAGGAAGAATACCTGGTGTTCAAGGTAGATAAAGATATTTTAGCTAGTGCTCCACTAGTAAATAATAAAGTATAATTGATATTCTGACAAGTGTTAATAATCATAAAGCAAAATTTGATTAAAATCACAAAGATGTAGTCTTAAGACTTATAAAAAGTGCAGAACCATATGGAATTGCAAAGGTATCTGAAGTAGCCACACAATAAGATTAGTTCCAAAAATTCTTTTCTCTTTTCGATTTCAATGTGCCACAGTACAGTAGAAGGTGCTTCACATGGAAGCTTGAATAAGGAGAAAGCATTCACGTGGAAGAAACTTTATGGGCAAATGTGTGTGCAGGAAAGTTGTGGAAGGGGAGAGAGCAGCTTTTTTCCAAGAGTGTTACACTCCTAGCCACAGAACCTCTTTGAACAGATCAGACAATTCGATGGGGAAGTGAAACACAGCTGCATTCCTCAAAGACAGAAGCAAAATGCAAGGAACCATTGTAGGCAAAAAGATTCTGAAGCTGGAGAGCTGTCACCTCTGTCTTGTAGTTCCCATCCTCACTTAACCACTTCTGCTTCAAACCCCAGGGCAAAGAAAATCCAGGGACAAACTTCTCCCTTGGCCACTCCCAAGACACCGCAGGGCTTTGCAGGGGCTTGTTACTAAAGCAAATTGGAAATCTCCTGATGGAAGTTTTTCTGATGGAAAATTTTCCATAGAAAAATGCTAATTCATTGGTAGCTCTGATAACTTGAACGAACTGTCCCAAAAAAAAAGAAGAATGGTTTTAGAACTTGCTTGCAAATCATCACTAAAAGTCAGTTTGGTTTCTTAGCAGCTCACTGGACTTGAACTGCCTTGAAATCAGAGTACAGGCTCGCCACTGCCTGCTCTGCAGCAACAGACATGGAAGGCCTAGCTTGAAACCAGGAGTTTCATATCTTTCAGCAAGTCTGCTAAAAAGCTATCTCACCATTATATTTTTCCAAATAGAAAATTTGTGTATTTGTTATGATTTTTTTTTTAAATATACACAGAAAGAATAAAATGATTCCTTCAAGAAGTCAGTACACAATCACGTGCTGTCAGGAGGGGAATAACATTTGTACCTTTTGTATGATGCTCTTGTTGCAGAAGCAGTTCTCTCAAAGAGTCAATATTGTCAAACTCTTGAGCATTTTTCAGGAAATCTTCAACTTGGTCAATTTTAACAGCAAACTGCATCAAGAAGAAAAAGGATAGGGAGAAGCACAGTATAGGATAGGGAGAAGCACAGTATAATTTTGTTTTTCATAACTGCATCAATCTCTGTGGTTTTGGGAAAGCTCATGAGAATTTGTAAATTCTTGGAGAAAGGCATTTTTAGTGACTGCCAGATACAGATGCTTTGTGGCATCTATGCACCTTCTGAGTTGTTTTTTTCTTTGAGGTACCGATTGGTAAAAGGATTTTAGCTGAAATAATCTGCAATTGCAGTTTGTCATTTTGTGAATCATCTTTCCTACAAAGCCTTATGCCAAATCTAATTTCTTTGTATAATACACATTTTCAGGACACAATAATTAGCAGATTGTTTATCTTGGACTTCTTAGGACAGTTAGTAGACCTATGGTTGCTTCTGCAACTTATAGGTGGCACTGGCATAACTATAGAAACAAAATTATCAGGGAAAATTATTAAACTCTCTAAGTTCCAGGATGTGGGGACAGTTGATCATGAGGCTACACAGAGTGGGCACACACTTGCAGGGTATGGAATCCCTCTCTCTTTTAGCTCCCTGTGTGTATCAGTGACTTAGGATAGGAGATAGAGAAATGGGTAAACGGGGATCAAACAGCTGTTCTTTTGTGTCCATCCCTACATCAAAGTCTCGGGGAAAGGACTGTCAATTTCGACTAATGTTTGCTTTCTTTAATACCATAGGTTTATGGATATTTTAGTGTAAAATCTGCAGTGGCCAATCACCAGTGTGCACTGGTGGAGGCACCTGAGAATAAGTTCTTTCAATGCCAAATAATTTTAATCATAAGGAATGAAAGATATTCTGCAGAATATCTATAGCCACTGAAACACATGTTTTAGGTTTTGGTCCAGTTCCACTTTTCACTGGCATTTTCTGTCAAGTATGAATTTTGGAGACATCGTGACTAAAATATTTCTTAATGTCTACATGGTTTTTGGTTCAGCTTCATCCTGTACTATCCAAAAGGTGGAAAAGGAAGGATGCATCCCAAGATTTTAATTTTCTTGTTTGCCTCACCTTTAAGAATACAATGAACAATATATAACACATTAAAATTAGAGTGGTCAGAGTACCTGTGAGATGAGGGTGACTTCAAATTAAGAGTTATTTGATTTAAATACAAACCTCCAGAGCATTTTCAAAGAACACTGAAGTAAGTTCCAGCAGTGCCTGTCGCTTCTCTAACATAATGATGAGGGCACCCCACGCATCCCCAAGGGTCTCTGCCATGGCATCATAAACCTGACTCTTTTCTTTGTTCTCCTCTGCAACCTTGTCTGCTTCATGTAGCAGGTCCCATACCTTGTCTTCCAAAGCCTGAGAAGGAAAAATACCAAAACAAACACAAGAAATCTGTAAACAAAATAGAAAACATTGTGCTGATACTGGTGTCAGGATACTTTTACAGCGGGTCTAATAAACTAGCCACAAGCCTCCCACTCCTGCTTTATTTCCAGTTCCTAGTGATAGGAGAGTGGCTATTTCTGCATGTTTTATTGCAAGCTTCTGAATTCCATCTGCAGTTAAGAGGCAATATTTTTATAAAATTCATGTACAAACAAGAGTTAAGAGAATTTATCATTTTAGCTCTAATATTTAGACTCCAATGTTTTTACATCTCCATAAACACAGATCTTCCTGTCTTCCTGAAAGTGGTAGCAGTGCAGATATTTTGAATCCTCTTTCATATGTCATCATATTACATTACTGAGCATTAGAAGTTCTAGAAGTTTGTAAGGTAATTTACTCATTAGTTTCTGATAAATACAATGCAATCCAGACAAGAGTGGCTTGAATATAAGCATGCATTCTCCAAACAACCCCACCTAAGTTATGTAATGCTTCAAGTTTAACTTGCTGCATTGCTCAAGCTGGCCACCAAATAATAATGCTCTATTGTCAAAATAATTCTTCTGTGTTTCATTCCCTTTATTAATCTCACCTCAAGAAAGATAACTGCTGGCCCATTTCCAGCTTCTGTTACAAATCTTTAGTGCATCAGAAAAATTGATTAGCATTTGTTCTGTATTCTTCCCAACTCCCATCTTGAGTTTTATCATAAGCATGAATTAATAAAGTGTCACTTTTTCTGTTATTAGAGCTGCTACCACATGAATATATAATGTGAAAAGAAATTTTGATTAGGCAAATTTAACAGCCATTTTTACACTACCGGATAAAAAGTTGATGAAGTAAAGCACTAAGAGAAGCCTTTATGATGTTTCTTTTTTGATGAGGCATAAAATTGTTACATGCACAACAACTCTGCAGAAGTAGTGGCATTCATTAATTATGCAACATGGGATTTTATTAACATTCTAGACTGGCTCTGTGACTAATATAACAGGAATGAAATTAATATATGAGATATTGATAGTCTCTCTGCTAACTCAACATCTTAATACCAATTAATGAGAAGCATTATAGTCATGACAATGTTGACATTTAAAAAAAGGAGTAAAATATTTTCAGACCTTTACACACAAACTGCTTGTCACTAGAAGGTTAATTTTACCAAAATGAGCAGACCACTTTCACAGTGGTGAAAAGTGGCTATTCTGAACACACTGTAGAAAACCAGGTGGCATCTGAGGTAGTTCCACTTGGAATTTCTTGGCAAAGACTAGCTTTTTAAAGAGCTGACTATTTTATATTTTAAATAAAACTAGGTATGCTTTTATCCTAATATTACATCAGATTCAACATATTTAAAAGACATTTCAAATGCTAAATGTTTCCTAACTATGCAAGATGAATGCTACACAAATGGTATAGGACCCAGAAGTAGATTTTCTTCTTTTAGAAGCCTTTTTTCTGAGCAAGTTGTTAATTAACATTTGTCCCTGACAAGCAGGCTATGTTTTCTAGTAATTGATTAGCTGTGAGGCACATAATCCCTAAGACACAGAGAAAACTGGAACAGTTTTCAAAAGCTATCAGCCATGCTTCATGCATTTTTTAAAATTCAGTTACTATGAGATGAATTCAAATCCAACCAAAGAAAATTGGAAAGTTAAAGCAAACTAAACTGCTGCATTTAATGAAATGCAAAACTAGTGTGCATAAAGTTACAAAAGAAAGAGAATTATGGAACTGTTATGTGTAATAGCCTTTTAGTGTTTAGAACTGATTAATGGAAGTTTTGAAATACAGACTTAATTTTTTCTTTAGCATGGATTGAGTATGGTTCACTCATTTAAAACAGGTGTGTATTTATTGCCTTCAAATAATAGCCTCCTGTAATGCAAAAAAAACCCCTAATCACAGGACTTTTATGTTGTCTGTTTCCTCAGCAACAGAAAAAGTTGCCTCTTGAAAAGACAGACTAATAAAAAAAAGAGGAGAAATATTTTACAGGAAACTACTCTTTTTGTGAGAAACAGTTCAAATACTTAAGATGGTCAGAGTGCTATTAAGGTTTTATTGCCATGAGTTTAAAATTATGCTTCCCACAACTGTCAAAGGTACTAGTTACTGTGAACTTTTCAAATAATTATCCTCAACTATGTTAGTTTCTATAAACTACATACAGGAAAAGATATTACTGGCTTTCTACTTTTTATCTTTGAAATATAAACCATTTATCAACACAGAATCAAGTAATAATTTAGACAGGACTCCGCAGGTCATCTAACCCCTTGCTCTAGTTACTCAAGGACTCAGCCCATGAAGTCTTAAATACCCCTAACAATGGAAATTCCAGAACTTTTCCGCACAACCTGTTCCAGAATGTAATCATTTTCATGGTCAAACTTTTTTTTTTCTAATATCCAGTTGGTATTTCCTTTTTTCTAACTTGTGTCTCTTGATCTAGAAGAAAACTTAGTAAGAGGAAAAATGTATATTTCCATCAAAAAATGATGACTTATGGAAAACAAAATATTTCACAGAAACTGAAATTTTAATAAGGTTTTTACTAATTGAGTTAACTTAATACAGCTTTCCAGTAAAGAATTAAAATTACTTCAAACATTTTTGGAATCTCATGTTTCAGTTTTCTATTGATTTCTCAAATAATACCTTTAAAAATATATTTCTTGTTTCAACAGAGTGGAAAAAAAATCGGAAGGATATTCTTTCCTGAAAATGTCTGGGTTTGTGTTAGTTCTATTTTTTCAGTTTGAATGGGGAAAAGAAAAAAAATGTGTCTAGCTCATCTAGTTCTGAGTACACGGTGCTGTTATTTCTCCAATTAACAATGATGTGATATGAATGTTTCACTTCACATGCTGTTTGTTTCTCTCTATGAACTTTAATTCCCTGTGAACACACACACAAAAATAGAAAAGTACAAGTCTCTTTGGGCTCCGAGAAGCTGGAATGAAGCTCGGCAACACAAGGAATGCCTAGCATGCAGTCAAAAAGGAGCTTGTACAAGGAGCTGTCAGCAAAACTACGCCATAAAAGCACTGTTTTAAAAACAGCAGATCAATTTCAACTTCTAGTAAGTGCATGTAATATGTGTGATTGCAGCAGAACAGAAGAGGAGCTCCGAGGGAGCAGCGCTCCGACGGAAGGGGCGCTCAGCGGCTGCAGCCGCAGCCCGCAGCGGGAGCGCTCGGGGCCGCAGCGCGGATGCGGGGCAGCCACGCCTCTGCCCCCGCTCCTTCCCGGGCACCCCGCCTCTGGAAGTGCAGCAGAGGCACAATGCACACAACTGACGGTCTAAAAAAGTCTTTTATGTAAGCTGTGCTGGGTAGTACAGCTTTTGTATTAATTTTTTTGGTATTAATTTGTGATAATTTCACAGTCCATTATTTGGGTACTTCTCCTTCTGTTAATAGAGCAAGGAATGAGAGGAGGAAATTATCTTTTGCCTTTCCTGAGTGTTGTACATTGACTCCATAACCTGGAATTTTCAGAGGTGTAAACTACCCTCCCATTCTCTTAGCACTGAGATGCTGCTAAAATTAACCTTTAGTTAGTGCTAAAAGGTAGTGCTGAAATTATACAACACAGCTGTTAACTTGAAGCCCAAAAAATATTTCAAGACAAATACTATTTTGGTGGGAATTTTATTCACAAATATTTAAATTGATGAGTGAGCTGAACTAACACTGGAAAAAGATATTTATTACATTTTACCTTTTTTTTTTTTTTTTTTTTTGTTCAAATCACTTGCAAAAATCAGCTCTGGTTTGATAAAAATGAAGCTGAACTTTGCTGCTAATTGCACTGTTGGGTACCTCAACAACTAACTGCCAATAATTCAGAAAATATTAATAATTTCTTCCATGACAAAATTACTGAAAAATAAGCATTTTGAAAATATTCTTACTTGAAATAACTGAAAGACTTGTTTAAAATACATCAAATGCAAAAGAAAGAGTGTATTATAACAGTGCTTTTTGAAGAATGTAATTTTCTAATTTGGTTTTTTTTTTTGCTATTAGCATATAAATTACTATTTTGCAATTTATGCTGTGTGATTTAAAGTAAATAAAATAATTAGGAGCAATCCTCAGATTCATGAGCCAAATTAACAACAATGATGGTTTAAAACTTAAGTTTATGAGCTAGATTCACTTCAGTCTTCTGGATGTTCTGCCACAGTCTCTGTCATGATAAAAACCAGAACTTTGGAAGCAAACCAAGAATGCCTTATTGGGAATTTTAACATTGTTATGGACACACACATATTCTTTTTCTCTTTTTTTTTTTTTCTCTCCAGACCATCCCGTGAGTTTTAATATTGAGAGACTCAAACACTAAGGAATCATATTATCTCCAGGTAACACTTCTGTAGGAAACAGGAGAAAGGCAAAGAAATCTATGGAAAGTGCAATATAAAACATTTTACCTCCTGGAAGATTTGTCTCAGGTTTTACGGGTTTGAGTCTTCTCTTTTTTTTTAATTGTGAAGAATGAGACATCAAAATGTACATATACATATATTTATATTTCTGGAACATATAAACCTGCTGAAAGTCACCTAAAGAAGGATGAGGCCGATACTGGGAAAGAGATTTGCATGAAATCACAGAAGCTGATGGTTTCAACAAAACTAGTACTGCTGATACGGTCTGATTTAGCAAAACAGAAACAGAATATATTAGCTTAGAATCAGAACATATTAGATGAGACTACTGAGGGGAATTTTAACTGGGTGTAAACATTGTATACATGTTCTCTGTTTAGTCTCAGTTTTAATCTTTCCTGCTCAGCATTTATTCTTTCAACTCTCTTAATAATAACACATCTGTTTCCTAATCCACAAATATTTGAAGTGAGCCCTTTTCAAAAGTTGTATTCTGATTTTTATTTAAGTAGTAGGATGTTCCCAATTCCTAAATTTAATGGAACGAATGTAAAGCAGTAATGACTATGATAGAGTATATTCTATCAAAGCAAAGTATTCTGGATATGTTTCTCCCTAAGGCCCTAAATAACACACACCAGTTTTTGTCACAATAGTTTTGAACATTAAAAGAACTTCCAAAATGTTGTGGAAATTACTGTTTTCTCTTTCAACAAGTCTGCTCCAATTACTTTTTAAAGTACCATCTGCCCTACTGAGTGTCAAAATGATTGTTTGGGCTTTTTTAACTCTGTTAACATTGCTAAGTTGAAACCAATTCCCTGAAATACTGAGCTGGATTACATTCCTTTTCCTCCAGCATCAGAAGTTCTGTAAACTGATCACTGTGCCAGATTTTGTCCTTACTTACACCTGTGAATGTTCAACATATTAAGCTGACAAAAGAATTTGGCCTGAATATTTTGATTATAACTTGCAATAAATACACTGGGATGAGAATAATGAAGCTAAAAAGCAAAGAGTTGATCAAAACCTATAATAAGTTTACAGAAGAACGTGGGATAACGCCAGAATGGACAGCTATTTCATAAATTATCTTCTAAAAGTCGATAGGTTCATCTCTACTGATTCCGAAGATCTATTCAGTATTAATCATCTAACTCTTCCCTTAAGCAGGACTAGTTCCATGATCAAATCATTACTCATTGAAGAATTTTTGCCTGCACAAAGGTTTAATTTTGAATTGGGTTAGACTAATCAGCAAAGTTTAGCATAAGCATATCAAGTATGGGTATCTGTCAGGATTTATTTTCCCTTTATTTTTTACAACGATAAAAAAGAAATGGGAAAACAATCCAAACTGCCTCTTACCCATCTTCACACAGCTAATACATAATTCATTATCAAATGCCAAGGGGAAAAAAAATTACTGCAAACAATATTTCAAAAACTGAGAATCAATCTTGAAAAAACTTTTCATGAATGGATTTAGTGACTTAAGACTAAGTAATTACTGACAAGTGTTAACAGCTTACTATAAGTCACAAATGGTCATGGCTGTAAAATGCACAGCCAGGAAGAAGCATAACAACATTGCAGTCCCCTATTATCACAGCTCATGTTATTGAGGAAAAAAGTAGTCATTTTGAACGTAATTCTTTTAAGGAATATTCATTACCCAGTGCCAAATTTTGCAATGACCACAGGTACAAAATATGAAAGAATGAGTATTTGGTCCCAATATATTTGGATGACAAGCATTCTTTAACAGTTTATGCATAATAAATTTTCTGATCTGATTTGGCTTGATAGTAAAATGTTATTTGAAACTTTGATTTTCTTACGAAGATGAGAGCTTCCTTCAAAGATGGGAATTACTCTGTTTTCTTTTTCCACTCTTTAATATTTATTTTTGAAAACTAGGAGAAGAATAATCAGCTTCTTCCTGTCATCAGTGTGTAAGAACTCAGCTAATTCTGAATTGCTCAAACAGCACACAGCAGCTTGTTCCAAAAATACCCAAATGCTGCATTAGTGACAAAAGAGAGGAGGCACTTGCATAAAAAAAGAAAGCAAAACCACCTCTCTCTAGGATTTGGGAATTTTGGCTGGTTTTGGGTGTTGGGTCATCATACTCTTCATACTCTTCAAAATCCATGCAGTGCACTGTATTAGCTACATTCTCTATATGCTGTATTGAATTACCTCACACACATCAGAGATTTTTAATGATTGGGGAAGCACATAGTCATTGATATTAAATCCAATACTTGATCCTATCCAAATCATGTTTGCTCTTTCAGATCTAAAGTTTATGTAAACCCCCCAAAATTAGAGAGATAAGTTACTGTGCATAGCTTCAAAGATGTTAGAGGAATTTATCTGTCTACAAATATAAAGTCAACCTGCCCTATCAAAACATTAAAACGAAATTTCTTTTTAGGTGCCTTCAGACTTCTCTCAGTGTCAAACACCCACATTTAAAATAATCCAGTTCGTTCATGCAAGCCTGTCACTCAGTGTCCAAATGCCACCATTCTTACAATCTGCTCTCAAGAATGCCAAAATCTGATCTCAGGGCTGTCACTTAGCTAAAATCTTTGTAGATCAAGACAAGCTGTTTTAATCGTACAATATCATTCCTAATGCAACTTACATCAATTAACATTCAATGAAAATGTTTGTGGAATATCTACTTCAGACTTACAAGGAGCTTGCTTGTGTTCACAGCTGTTATAAAATAATCAAATTTTTCGCAACACTGGAGAATTAAAAAAATGTACTGATACTCCATTATATTTAGCAGTTACTAAGGGCTATAGGAGGGCTATAGGATTTTTTCACCTGACTTGACACTGATGTATAAAGTGGAAAAAACTGTGTCTTTACTGCTGCTGTCAGAAGCATATTTCTCCAGTGAAGAAGCCTAATTTCCAGAGAATTATAGAATATCCTGAATTTGAAGGAACCCACCAAGGCCATTGAAGATCTGCTACACTGACAAAGGCTGAACACACTTTTTTCTATGTGGAATTTAACTTAGCAACCACACTGCAATAGGAGGCACAGGCAGCTACATCAGCTGTTGTACCTGAACTATAACAGCTCAAGGAATTTTTTGTGGTCTTTTCACATCTTACCTTCAGTTTAGATAGGAGGAATTCATGATCTTGAAGTAGTTTCTTAGTCTCATCTTGATTGCTGCCAATTTCCAATATATTCGGTGTTGATTCAGCCAGCTGAAGCTTCACCCATTTTCCACACTGTAATAAGTAAACAATTACCGCCTTCAGAAAACACAAGGTTTCCCTCACATATTTACTCACACCCTCAGCTCACACATGCTTTCCATGGTCACAGGAGCACAGGGACCATACACACAATGCAGACACTGAGAATACAGTGGAAACTTCATTCAGTTACTTCACAGGTAACAAAATCCCAGACTAGTGTTATCCAGAAGGTGCTACAATATTGGTTTTGACCATGAAGACTAAAAATATCACAAGGAACCAAAAAGTTTTCTCTGATTCATCACCCCTTACAGCTGAAGATGACACAGACAGTTAAGTGAACTTGGTGGGTGAGTGGGGCAGGCAGAAGTTACAAATATATTACAGCAGATGCAAAAACCATAGCCCCAAATCTTATTTCTAAGATTTAGAAATCTTAGAAATAGGTCCAGTGTACCTCTATACTGAATTTTTGAAGCAAGAGATTGCACAAGTAGCAGCAGGGACACTCAGCAGCCTTTGGAAGAGGAACCAAAAGATGCTGATAAGGATCGAAGCTGTGATGTCACTGGAAGCTAGCATGGTTCCACAGCACAGAGGGGAAAAATAAATGACTTCACCCCAAACTTGAGTCTTCTTGCAATGAAATTACTTCCCTCCAACAGCAGACCACCTCACAGGAAGGGTGAAAACTGATATGGAAAAAAACCTTCCCAGAACGGAGGTAAGCCATCCTGAATAATCACCCGAATTAGGTGACAAATCAACTCATTATCACCTTATTCTGCATTACAAACAAACTCTAGTGGCTGAGGTTAGCACGTTTTCCAAGTTGCATGGAGAATGAAAAATCAAACCGCCAATAAATTCCAGCTGGGATTCATTACCAGCATCCAGATTTACTCCTAATGCCGAGTTTTATGCAAACTGTAGGTGTGGATTCCAGCTCACAAAATAGGCCTTTAGGTGCTTCTGTACGCACACATGGGCTTTACTGAAACACGTGGGACTATAAATTCACAGCTTTCAGAAATAATTACTCATTATCAGGTTTAGACTTTTTTTTCCCCTAGAAAATATCTCATCTGTGGGGTTTGTAGAACCATTTATTGTGTAAAGTTATTGCTGAGTGTAGGTTAAAATAACTCAAGGAGTCTTAACTACAATCATCATGCTTTAAACACATTTTATGCCACTCTTCATTTATCTCTTTTTAAACAGAGTAAGAGGAATTCCTTCCTTCCAAGAGCCTACAAATTTTGACCAAATTATTTATCCTATTTGAAAAAAACCCCAACAACCCAAAAGCCCCAAAAAGTAATTGTGAACAGAAACAAAAGCTAACTTCCAAGAAAATTCTATTAGATATTGACTAATCAAATGGCCTTGCCGTATCATTTCATGCTAACTGCTCATTTGGCCAGGATATTTAAAAGAAGCGTTAATCACGGAGTAGCAGACAGACGAGAGCAGACATGCCAGCAGTGGCTGCCTTACCTTAAGCACAGCTATAACAATGCTGGCATCCCCGGCTTGCACAGCAACTGAGCTGACTGTTGTTGTAGAAGGCTTCTGCTCCGAACTGGCTTCCTCTGACATCGTGTTTCACAGCGCGACTTCATACATCAAAGCAGACTTAAAATGCACTTTCAGGGTCCACTGCTCATTTCAGAAAGCACCGGAGTCGCCCGGATTCATTCAGTGAAACGGCTCAGTTAACACTGATTAGTCTGCCAAAAGGAAAGAACAGCAGGTTAAAAATAGACAACTCCATTGAGTTTATCATTCTTGAGAGAGATTTGACACACCCCTAGTTTGGTAGCATTAAGCTGCCTGTTCTTTTTTGTCACCATCTGAAGTGTGAAGGGCTTCTTCCATGGACATCACCTGACACCAGCTAACCAAATCAAAAAACGTTCTCAAATTAAAACAGCTAGAAAAAAAATTACCATTGATTCTATACAGACAAACCCAGTGTTACGAGGTTTCAAACAGGCAATCATCAAACCTACATTTTCATACTATACAAGTAAAATACTTTCTGGCTTACTAGTTACTGAATATATATGTTCAATGTGATTCTCCTGCTTAATCAGTCTTTAAACAGGATAAGCATGTGTATATGAGTCAAATGCTAAATCAAACCAGGGGATTTTTAAATCAAAAATACTTAAAGGTATAATAGTCACCATAACAATCAGAGAAGGAAACCAAGCACCTTGAATTATTAAGGAATATTTTATTCCTGTCTAAGATTAAGATCATTGTCCTGCTTTTCAATTTAATCTTAAATTGTTTCTATAGTCTTCATTTTGATAGAAATGAGCATAAGGGAGATCTCTCTAATAGTTGCTTAAACTCCACTTAAATTTTTTATTCACTGTGGGGAATTATTAAGCATGTTTAAATTACAGCATTGGTTTGGCATAATAATTTTATTGCCATTAGTCCAGAGCATGCCACAAGTAGCCCACACTATGGGACAGCAGCTGCTGGGTTTCCTTCCACAGAACAGCTGAGAAAGTGACACTGCTGTTTCGGCTTGCAGGTCACTCTGGAAAAACTATTCCACCCGAGAAACTGCATGCATAAGTCTCCCCTAAGCATCTGCTTGTTTGGTTTGTTTAAAAATATGTAACATTTAAATACATTTTTGTTTAAACTAGATTTGCTAATTGCAAACAAGAACATGCATACCTGCAATGGAACCAAGACCTGGAAGCAAATTCTATAATAGTTTGGACTAGGAGAAACTTAGGGTAGTTACAGGGAATTTCAATTGGTGGGTCAAGGTGGGATTTTTCTTTCTGTTTGTTCATTCCCCCCACCTCCAATTATTGGCAGATGACAATCTTAATCTGACCACCACCTTCAAACCATGAGTTTCAAACAGGATATGAAGAAGCCCTTTATATTGGTTTGTGCTGAACAAAATGGGCTTGGCAAAGCAAATCCATCCCTTGTGCTGAAACACAACCATGAACCCTCAGGCTGTCAACCAAGGAACAAATATCACATGGGTTTCTGAAACTCTTTGTAACACCTGTAAGAGACCCAGGGACCCCGCCACTGAAATATTAGACAGATCTCCTTGGGACTCATATGTATTCCTGTAACAGGTATGGCAGAACAAAAATTTGATGCTTAATCCCAACACAAAACCTGAGAGACAGAAGTCCTAAAGAAAACTTCAAAATTGGAACCCAAGAGAACCCTATTTCGGTTTGAATGGAAGATAGATCCATTCTACAAAACCTGCTAAATACTTCAACTTTCAAAAAAACATTCCAGAAGACAAGCAATTTTGGATTTTTCACCCTGCAGGCAGGACTGCACTTGGAAGACAAATAGCACTTGGCTGTTGGAAAAACTAATTAAGAAAAACCAGCCAGACCTCTTTTTACTCTTACAAAAGGAGTTACAAACCAATTTTGGTATTATGTCCTTGAGTCTTTGTTCTCTCAGAAGAACACTCTAAGTGTATTTTTTCATGGCACAAGTTGGGCCAATCCATCATCTCCCTGGGGTAGCCAGACATAAGACCTGTTTCTCACTCAAGTTAAATGAGGTATCATTTTTCATAGTGCTGACAGCTGGAAATAAGGGAAAAATGCCACACTCAAGAAGTTGACTATAAGCAAATTTGGCAACAACTGAGACAAGCGATTCAGAACGTCTGATAACAAATGCACGGATATTGTATTTATTCATCTTATGCTAAGCATACAAGAAAGAGACAGGCAAACATCGAAGTAGCAGGCAGGGAAAAGGTATCAAGGAATCAAAACATATCTTAGAACACAACCCTGGGAGAAAAAAATGAGGATTTTGGCATTGCATGATGACCCATTTCAGCTGTGTCCAAGAGAACAAAATTTAACAAGCATGCCTTTCTCTGTCTTGTTTACATACCTGTCTGTTCCTCTGTCTGAAACAAACAAAAATCCTGGTACCAGCCAGAAAAAGGCAGGCTATTTGTGGCAGGAGAGAGAAATATTTTCTCTTTGCCACTGTTGTGTGAAAGAAGAGAGTAAGAATGACAAGAAGAAAGGAACATTCACCAGCTGTCCACAGGAAGCAACAAAACTGAACAAAGGAACAAAGGAAACAATCTCCGGAAAGCAGAAAAAAAAAATCAAGTCTCTCTAGTGCAAATAATGCCATATATTATCTGAAACAGCTGTACATAAAAAGGATTTGAGAGGTAAATGTGATAAAATTCACTTCACTTTCAGCATGTAGGGTGTCCTATCCACGTTTTTCTCATGTGTAGCAGGCAAAGTATGCTAATCACAGTTTTGATAGTGAGACACAGAAAAAGGGTCTGTCTTTCTTGGAGGTAAGTTTCTTTCTGTTGAGAGTTTTGGAGCTATGGGTGCACCATGAAAATGCCTCTGGGAGAGACAAAATTCACTCCCTGCAGTCTCAAAGATGCAAGGTCCTTCACTGTGACCGGTTTGTAAATGTAGTGGGTCTCCTCTTTCTTCCTTGTCTCACACCTGGGAGAACAGGAGTACACAGCAAAGAAGGATCCCTCAAATTGATGGGCTTCATGGGGCTTGCAAAAAAGTGCATAAACACTGCTTGCACAGCCCCACCTGAAAGAGGGACAAAGATATCAGTCTTCTCCAAGGCTGTGCTTGTTGCTTTTTACTGGTTCGCATGATCTTACCTTTTGAGTAGGGACCATTTCCAGGTATCATCAGGAATGAGGGCATGAAAGCAAGCATAAAACATAAAACAGCACATAAAACAGCCATGGAGGTCACATCAAGGGTAAGGGTTGAGCAGAAGGTAGGTATTTCTCCTGGAAGAGGCTCCTCTTTACCCTACACTGGTTGAATAAGTTTCTAGGGTGACAAACTGAAATTCTAACCAAGTATTCCTAAAACCCCAAACCAAGAATGACAAAAACCATCCTGGCAGCAGTCAGGGGAGAAAGGCAGGAAACAGAGGCGCCTCCTCCCAGAGGTCAGAGAGTACATGGATGGCCTGTGGGGAACAGTAACTTGGAATGTCATCTCTTTCTTAACACTGAGATGGAAAGAAGTTTTCTTGCAGAGAGCTGCCCTGGAGAGAAGGCTGATAGAAAACAGAAGCAAACTGTGGCCCTCGCAGACATTCCTCTTTTACTGAGGGCCAGAGGGACAGGACAAACAGAGGCTGGGCACAGACCAACTTCCTGCATCCAGAGGCAGGGCAAGGACCAGCACAAGCTACTCCACAGCCCCAGCAGGGCCCCGAGACTGGGCTGCAGACCAAACTGAGGGAAGTCTGTGCTCCCACAAACCCAGGGGCAACAGGCACCCACATGAGCCTGGCTCCCCCATGGCAGTGAGGGGTCACTGCTGCCAAGTTCTGGAGGCAGGACAGGTGCTGCGAGCAGGGCAAGAGGGAGGGAAAGGGTCAGCCAGGGTAAATGACATTAACTTCAGGTAGGTAAGAGCAGCAGCACAGGCAGGAGGTATTTCCCTGTCAGTGGAGAGCCTGGGAACTTAGGAAAAGGTGGCTCTAAAGCAGCCCAGGACCCTGCTGGCCCCAAAAAGAGGTTGTCGTGTCCTCGCCACCATGGAAAGAGAAAGCATAAAAGTCCCAGTAAAGGGCTGGGAAACAGCTGTGAAAAAGCACCCAAGGGGTAAAAGACAACCTGCTTCCCTCCAGCAAAAAGTTTCAAGAACAAACTATAATCCGTGTTGCATGGAGTATTGTTTCAGTTCCAGAAACAATAGTTACAGATTAATTTTAAAATATCAAAATACATGAAGAATTACAGCTTGTATATTCCCATTCTTCCTGTGCATCACCCTAACAAAAACCTTTCTACCTTTTCTCCTTCATCACCTGTCCTGAAGACACTTCATACCCCACTAGGAAATCAGCATGAAAAGAAAAAGGTGCCCAAAAAACATCATCACACAAAGCAGAGAAAGTACCAAAAGGAAAGCTATCCCTGTCACACTGAACATGTCTCTGTGAACGAAAATGTAGCAACGCTGCCAGCTGTAAAGCCAGCAGTGTATCAGAGATCAAGAAACCAGCAAACACCTTAACACTGCTAATTCAGTGCAATGGTAAGAGCAAAAATCACTATTTGTTGCTTCCAAGGACAACAACATTTAAAAAAACCTATACAGTAAACAGACATGGGGAGCAATGACAGGTGAAACACTTCAGTCCACTGGTCATCAGTTTATCATGTCCCACTCTTTCACCCTGAAGCTCTTTCTTCCCTGTATCTCTCTTTATGGATCTTAGAGGATTTCCACAAAGTATACATGCTATTTGTACCTAGCGTCTGTAAAAATACTACCTAAATGTCTACTATTTATTAAATGATAGAAAAGATCTACCAAATTTAACTAAGGTTACCAACCAAATGTCAGTTCAGCCTCCACATTAATTTTAAGAAAGCTCATATAACCTTTAAATTTAGAACTCCAGATTCTAAGTGTTATATAAACAAACACCATTCTTTCTAGCATCTGTTATTTAAAAAATTGTCTTCCTGTGCTTTACTAGTCTTATATATAAGATAAAGAGGTATGCAGAACAAAGGGACTGCTTACATTTTTATATTTTAGGAGAGTGTACAATCGCCCTGTTTTCAGAAATGCAGAATTAATAAACTAAGTTTGGCAGTAATGTGCTCATCTACTCTGCTTTCTTCATATCTCGATATCTTAGCACATGATTCAAGATGGGCAGCATAAAATACTGAGGTGTTGGATTCTCAGCTTAAGAACCCCTGCAGCAAAACAAATTTCTTCTTCTGAGAATGGATTAACACATTAGTGCTTTCAGAAAGAAGTTCCTTTCCTTGTTAAACATAACCACATGCAAAAACAAAAATTATTTAGATTCTTTACTTGCAGATAACCTTGAGGTGGTTTCATACAACAATAAACTGGAGGAAGAGGATAAAAAGCACTTTGAAGAAAGGAAGAGAAAGAGAGGGTAACATGGGCCCCTGCAATAATTCCAAAGCCATTGACAGCTCTGAGTGATTAACAGCTGTACCTCAGAGTCAAGATATCTGAACAGAGTTCTCCAAATTGAAACACGTTAGTTATGCTATCATATTTTTTAACAAGTCTAATTTGATTTTGCTGTCAGAGACAATAAAAAATACAAAGTGGATTTACACCTTTCCTTAAAGTGAAAGCTAGAGAAAAGACGTAAGAAAGAAGCTACTTGATGACTATTCGAGTGTAAATACAATGGCAAAATATAAACAGTGAAAATTTTAACTTTTGAATGGGATAAAATAAAAATAAAAAAAACCAGAAAACAATTCACAAGTGTGAATTGCAAAGGGATCATGTCTTATTCTCTCTAACATTCCAGGTGAAGACATCAGCACATCCTCTTAAGTTTACTGCAGAAATGGCAGGAAGGCTCTCCAGTTTCCACAGAATCAGGCAGAGAACAGACTTACCCCATCAGCACCCCTGGTGAAGCTCAACATTTCTGTCCCACTGGGTGTTGTCCAAAACAAATGCTGCACAGCCTATGGACCTCTACTCTGGTGAATGCAAAAGTGAAGGCGTTTTAGCAGCTCACAGGCGGCACATGCCCAAGTCAGCCCAGTTGAAAGGTTGTCAACAAAGACGGTGGCCCAGGGTATCCAACTCTGTCAGGAGGGTGAAGAGACATTAGAGGGTTCATTAGTCCGTTGCTGAGGCTCCAGCAGCAGCAGCAGAAAGAGAACAGTTTATTACACAGGATTACTATGTTCCCTTGCCCATGCATGTAAGGAAAGCCAACAGGACTTTTGTTACTAAATTCCTTGGGAGCATTTGAAATTCCTTCCTGATGTGCTGTGTTAGCACAGTGGAGTATGCACTCTGCACCAAATATAGACGAGAGACAGGCTACTCTTTCTCTCTGTAAAGAAGGAAGATTAAGATGCAGATTGTAATCGACATCTAACTCTCAGAGCAGCTACGAACTACCACTAATAATGTAACTTATTACAGTAGCACTTTGGCCCCGTGTCTCTAATTTCTGTGTTAAACTTACATTTACAATTCAGCTGTATAAAAAGACTATTTCAGTTTAATTTTTTTCAATGTTTATACATAAATACAGATGTATGTATTAAACTTGTCAAATAAGAGCATCAGTTAAAAATCACACAGACTGTTCAAAGAGTTCAAGCAGTGTAACCGGGTTCTCAGGACCATCTTGTAAGAGAGAAAAGCCTCTGTTCAGATCTATGAAATGCAATCAGCCAGCAGTAATGCTAAAAGTTCAATATGAGCCATTCAGTTAACAGGGCACTAATTAAATAGATACAATCGTGCAAACCACACCAAAATGCAAAAGCCATATTGTTGCTATTGTTTGGAAAAGTTGAGTTACATGAACACAACTTTCAGAAGGCTGAATTTAGAACAAGTATATAAATGCATTTCACAGCCACACTTCTAATAGAACATTACTTTACACCTCTGATATTTATCCAGAAAAGAAATATTCAGCAGGGCAGTTGAATTTTAGATGTTAGAGAACCATGAGGCTTTAGAATCCTTTTTAAAAAGTCATTTATCAGTGGGGTTATAAATAGCATGCTTTGTTTTGTTTTAAAGAGATAAGTCCATCCTGTGTAACTGCTACTTGAAGGCTGAGCTGACACTGTTGAGGATTCCTCTGTATGCTCTGGTCACACATTTCCCTCTTCCATACCTTGATACCTCAAACACAGAGCACATACCAGGTCCTGCCTGTCCCTTTCAGGTAAGTACTGCATTATGTCACATACTTAGGAGCAGAAATCTTGGAATTCCAGCCCCACCCACCCCAGTTTATTTGCCTGGAGCTCTGTTAAACAAATGGGTGTTTACCCAGTGTATCAGGAGTGTGACTAAAGGGTATGAGGATACCCCCTCTGTGCTCTGAGTTTAAGTGACCCTTCACTCTACTTCAGAATTCAAGTCCCACATAAATCTAGGAAGCATTGCCTACAATTTAAAAAAACAAAACAAAATTCCCCCCTCCCTCCCTCCTCATTACTATTTAAACACTGACGAGCAGTGAAGATGGATTTGGATTTTTCAGAACCGTTGTTTGCCATCCGTAGCAAAAAACACAATCACCAAGAGTAGGCGATTTGTTCCTTGTTCTGGGTGCTCAAACTGCTTTGGATCTGAGTGCTGCTGCCTGCAGTAGCAGGTGGGTACCTGCAATAGGAGAGGTTCACAGGACAGAAACTCAGTCCCGAGACTTCATATAGATCAGTTTTCATGCTGCTTGCAAGTGACACCACGATGAGGAAGCTGCCTGCATGGCAACGAGCACTACAAGACATCACGGTGTAATCCTGTGGGGAGATCATCTGGAATGAATGCATGTTTAGCCCAGTAGAAAACTTTAAGAAAATAAAGTCCCAAAGTGGGTTTTTTAATACACCTGGAGTGGCTTTTCTTGTGGTCTAACTATGCAAAAAAGCTCTGGTCGTGGGAAATTGAATGCAGGCTGATGTCATGTCACATCACTAGGACAGCATCACTTTTGCTGTCTCACAGCTGGTGCTTTTGATTTCTTCTTCCAGAACCTGAAGAGTGAGGTGTTTTCCTCCCTTCTTCTTAGGGTTTGAACCCACTCCAGAGGTCCTGGTTACTGAAAAGTTGTCTTCTCTGACTGCTCTGTGCCTGCTTGGGTGGATGGGGTAGGGATGAGCACCTTCAGCTGTTTTATTGGGGAAGAAGCAAAAAGGAGAGATGAAAAGCTCTCATTTTTATCGTGCAAGTTTCAGCTTTTGTTTGAAACACTACTCAGGGAGTGGCAACATCCTTCAACCTCATGATGGGCCATCAGTCATCTTTGCCCATGCTTGCTACTCCAGAGTGTCCTCACAGTTGGACCTCTACTGTTCCAGGAATTATTCCTCCCACATACACAAATATACAAGAATCCAAGGTGTTCTCCTATCTTTTCCCATGAGAGGACCCAGTAGTTTATGAACTAGGACCATAAGTAATAGAGAGCTGTGTTAACTTGGTGTTCTGCACATTTGGCTCACTTGGGCACCAGGACTGGGTATATCCTACACAGAGTAGGACCTGGGCAAGTGCACTTGAACAGGGAGCTGCTTCAGGAAGATTTCTGTCACAGCTCGAGGCCCTGAAGGGATTGATTTCAAAAGCATAGCAGCCCATGCTGTCAAGCCAGACATAGGTGCCATTCTTCCACACCACTGCACCCAGTGCTGTAATATCACCAGAAGCCTCTCTTCCCCAGAGATATGCACAGAATATCACTACTTTTACCTGGCTGTAGTAGTGGTCTGTCAGCATGTCCTTGTTGGATTTGTCTGCAGATTCCAGGGACAAGGTCCCTGGATCAGCTCTGGAAGGTTGCACACTCCTTTGGAATCTCCCCTGCTGTGATCCCAGGATCTGAAAGCCCACCTTGGCAGTGCATTCCCATCTGACAGTCTCTTCAGGCTCCCTATACAGGTTATGTGGCTGGAATGCTGCACTTCCTTGCCTTGCCACATGTCCAGAATGCTTCTGTCAGGACAAAAGTATTTTCCTGTGAGTCGCAGAATAATTTACTTCTGACCACTTTTTCTGATTTCTCAAACTAGCTGCTTCTGAAGTATCAGTCCTCTAGTTGACTCTGCAGTCAGCTCCTTGATTAAGGATCCCCATTGCTTAATTATCCTAAATTTCACACTTGAAAATAGACTTGCCAGGGACAATAATCAACATTTTTGTTTGAAAAAAGGACAAAAATTGAGGTTTAATGATAAGGTGGATACAAGATGCGATGATTTCACATTGTGGAGACAAAGGGCAGACAAGCATTATAGTTGAAATTTGCAGTCAAAAACAAAACTGCACTTGGGGCCCTCATTTATAATGGGATCAGGAAGAGAGGAGAGGAAATACCACATCAAGTACAACTGTAAACTTCTTGAATTTTTCAAATTTCACAGAGGTTCTTGCTTTGTTTTTAACCTTAACACAATTTCAGTGTTAGAATTCGGGAGGCAGACCCTGTGGCATAAATTCTCAGGCACCACTTACCTGATGTTATGGCCTGAGAGCTGTTCTGAGTACTCACTGACAGCAATAACACTGCTAGGGTGCTCAGGCAAAACCCTAATAATGCAAAATAACTTCCAGATTGAGGTATTGACTGTATTTGGCTGTTTTGAAAATGCACAGACATTTTTACAGGTGGTTTACAGGAGAATCGTGGTGTCACTGCTGTGCAGTAGGGTTTTGCTCCAGTCTGTTCCTGTCCTCTAACCTGCAACTGACCGTAACCAGAGTGTTACTTTGAGGCCCTGAGGTAAAAGAGGTGTATATCAAGTTAATTTAAAATAATAACAATGCTAATGTAATTGCAAATCTTTACTGTTTCATATTTGTCTATTTTTGCACTAGTTGTTTAAAATCATGCAATATGCTTTACAGTACTCTTCAGATTAAAAAAAAACCTCGTGTCTCAAGTTTCAAGATAGAATATTAGATTTAGATTTTTTTTACAGTTATACAATAACTGTGGGCTATTTCTTTAGCTAAATCAAGAGAAAATTTATTTTTTAATTATTTCACTGCCTGCATTTTTTAACTCACAGAGTCAATCCAACCTAAGGAGTTCCAGGAGAGAGATGAAAGACTGAAATCCACATTTTAGTGAGGAATCCCAAAATTTGGCCTAAATTAACAGAAACTTTTGATGAGTCCCGTCTTCCTTTCATTACATGTAAGTCTTTTCAGAAGCAGAGACAGATGATGTACCTCAAGTCATCCCTTGTCAATGCAGCAGGATCTGCAGTAACCATGTTACAGAACCTTGCTTTCAGTGCTCCCGGGATAAAAATACCATCCAAGAGTACTTTATGGACTGAGCATCTTTTTTTTGTCCACTTGATCTGCTATTTGATAAGTATCCTGTAATTGAACTCCTTTCTCTACCTTAAGTCTTTCTCACTCTGTGAATATTCCTTCTTTTTGCAGGGTGTTTGAGTAACTGACTTCAAAGGACAAGCTTCATCTTCCAAAACATTAAAGGCCACCTATTGAAACCAAAAGATTTTTATAAACACTGTCACTTTATAAAAGATTTTTATAAATATTGTCATTGAATGGTGTAGGTGAAACACACCACTCACCAAATGGTTTTCCCACCATTCTTTTTTGCCTGCTACTGCTCTTCAGGTCTCACTACTATACATGGGAAAAAATCCCATCATCTCGGTGTTCTAAGATGAAAATTATTTCAGCTGTGCTTTTTATATTCTCTGTGTGCATGCATGATTTTCATGACTATAACATCTTGCCACTCCTGAATACTGATGAGGTTTCCTTTCTAGCAACCCTATGAAGCAGGGAATGCAGCTGTCACCCCCTCCCAACACACACTTGCAGTACCAACCATTTCATCCCAGGCATAAATTCTTCTTTGGAAACAATGAAGAAACTCTTTAAATGTCTGTTGGATAACTTGCAAAGTCTTTGATGAAATTGGTGCTGCAGAATAGAATTTAGTGGCATGGACATGTGGGCATACCTCTGATAAAATCCAGAAAACATGTAATACCTAGAGAAGAGGTAACAGCTAACAGTGAATACAAAATCATTCAAATAGTTCACATTTCTGCCACCTGCAGGAACTAATGCCCTGGCTTCTTCATGTATGGCTGGTTCTGCAGAGGCAATGCAGCATGAAATGATGCCTGCAAACAGCAGCTACCTAACAAATTGGCCACATGCAATGAGTGGAAATAAAAAGCCAACAAGGCTCATTGAGCATGTGGCTCACCGCAGCCTTTTGATGCTGTTTCAAGCAAAGCACTAATATTAACCCTGGCTTACATCTAACCATATTACTCTGTTCCTTTGGATACATTAGTGTTGGAGAGCAGGAGAGGAGGAAGGCCACACTCTGCGAGGCACTGAGTGATATAAAGCAGACAGTGGGCATCATGTTCACATCACCACCACAGATATGTGGAGTAGCACTCAAACGTGTTGAATACATTGCACAATCCTCACCCTGCTAAGCCCAGCATGCAGTTATCTACCATCCAATAGAGGCACCCAGAGCTGTATACAAGGTTTGAGAAAAAGAACAGGGTGCTGCTCTTAGTACCAGTTTAGAATACGGCTTGTTCCCAAATCTCCAAAAGTCAGACTCGTATCACACAATCATATTAAATACCAAGTAACCATGATGTAAGGCTTGCCTGTGAAAATGGCTGAGACTCCATGAAAGCTACTCTCTTTCCTAGTAGTCTAAAAACCTTAAGGGGAGAATGGGACGTTAAAAAACACCTCACATACATAAATCCTGGCAGAGTATTTGAGAGAAACGTCCTACCGGAGCTCAACAGCCCACTGGAACTCTGCAGCCTCTCATCCTGTGAGGCACAGGAATCATAAGCAATCCTGACATGCCTGGAAATTCAGCAATGACAGTGGGAATGTGCTGTCACCCAGCATCTGCAACTCATGCTGGGAAAATGAACAAGGGAGGCAGAAAACCCAAAATCGAGATGGCAACTCATTCACTGCAAACCAAGCATAACATAGTGAACCATGTCTGAAAATTACACCTCTGAAATTAACACATTGACTGCTCCTGCCAAAACAGAGAACATTAACAAATTAAAATCAGGGTTTTGATAGGGATTTGTTCATGCTTCATTCTGATATAGAATGTCTCAAGTTACAGGTCTTCTATGAGTTCCTCCAAAAGTCTGTTCTTACGGCTAAGATAAGCTTTCCTCTCCACTTTATTTTCGTAATTTATAGATGATTAACACTGAATGTAAGGTCTCGGAAAAGGCTCAAAAATTTTTAAGGCCCAACCTATAAACATTTATACCCATTCAAATGGAGCCAGTGATTCTCAGGACTCCAATGAAGTCTCAGGGCTGTTCTACCATGAGCTATCACAGCCTTATTCCAAGCATAATACAAATCTACACAGAGCTACCCAAGCGTCTTGCTGTGGGTGTTCTAGCACCTACAGCTACCATGAAACCTCATTTTCACTATTTTCTAATCCAATTAACGTATGTTGCCTTCTGACAGTGACAGTATTGTAGCAGAGCAGACAGAGGACGACTGGGATTTGTAAGATCGGGATCCTCAGAAGAGCCAAGTGTATTTCTGTGTCATAAGTGGACACCACGTTTTAGCAGGATGTGCAAAGCAGAGTCATCTGGCCCACAGTCAGTGGCATCGCTTGCTACAGAAGTTTGACACAATCTGTGGCTAAATCTTCTCAAAGGCAGAGTTTTCCATGATGAGTATTAGAAAGTAGGGGTGGTTACATTAAGTCCACTCAAACATTTTAAGCACAGATGCATGAGCTTAGTAAATCAATAGGGTATTTTACATAGCTTATAGTATTCCCCCCCTTTACATACAAACCCAATGTGCATTAAGAGGTTTCCCAACAGGAGCTTGCATCAGTGGTGTTTGATAGCAATTATCGGCTAGCTCTCGGTGGAAAAGCTAAAAGGCTTCCTAGTATGTAAAAAATATCTATTTAACATCGTGGAATTATAAAAAAATGCACAAAAAATTTAAATTAAGCTTTCAAGTACACTTACTTTGAAGCACATTTTGTCTGTTAGTCACCTGTGCACAAAAAGGTAGTTTCTCCTTGGCATTCAGTAGTTACAACACATTTGATGTTCCAATGCTGTCATTAAACTGCCAATGAAACTGTATTGTTATTTAAAAACCCGTGGTTTATCTACAATAAAAAGAATGTAAATTATCTGCACAAATTTTGCTAAACACAACCCACTGTTTCCACTTAACAACCTTCTCTCAATGTATTCCAAAATAAAAATTTCCTTTGCTTTTCTTCATGCTTCAAAGGTCAGAAATGTTAGTCCTGCTCTTTGCTCTTTGGCCTATAAACTGTAAATATCACTAGTATCTGGAAAATTAGCTGAACTTTTCCCACTGAACTTAAATTAAAAATGGGGATTTTCGCTTTTATTTTTAATGTTTTCCAATATATTTCCTCAGCACATATGAAATTTTAAGAAAGCATTTTTTCAAAAGAGGCATTTATCTCCTGACAGCCTTCCTCTTGCCTCTGTGTCATATTCCCATAATTTTTACTGTAATTGAGACTTACGTAAACTAAAGTCAACCGACAGGAAAAGAGAAAGCTGTTACATTAACTTTCAGTGCTATTTTGAGCTTAAGTGTTTCATTAGTGCTCTACATATACTAAAAGCTTCTTAATGTATCCTGTTTCTATTCATTCTTGTATCAACATAACTAATATTTTATAGTCACACAACCACCTATTTGATGAAATATTTTTTGGTATTTGATATGTCTTCCAGTTTCACAGAATCAGATGTAATCTCACAAGTTTCTTCAGTGATTCACTTTCATGTTCCAAATTAATCTTGGAATCACAGAAAAATGGTCCTAAAATACCATATGTTTGGGAGATGTGTATAAAGGGTTCTATTAGATATGGGAAATCAATCTTCTTTTTGTGTGGTTGTTTAGTCTTACCTGTATTTTCACACAGTGAACCTTCACAACAAAACCATCTTCACTGAGCATCAGATGAAAAATATCTCGAAGTACTCCTTGACTCCATATCCTTGCAGAAGGCAGGCAATTAGACTTTTTAACAGAATTTTCAATTAAGATGCAGTCTTGACAGGCATCAGTACTATAATGATTCCCTCCACTATTTAACTGGGGAAAACAAAAGTGGGATGACTGTGGAAATCAATAATTTTAAAATTACATCCCATAATATTTTCCTAACATCTGATTTTGATTTCACAGAAAGAACTCTGCAATTGCCTGCACTGTTACATATTAGGAAATTGTAGAAATGGCACACTACAGAAGACTCAATTCACCAAACTCAAAATGACTGTGCAAGCTGGAACCACAGGTAGTGTAACTGCTTGACTACTTGCCTTTTTATCTTATTTCAGAGTGTATCGCTTCTCCACAAACCTGGAAAAGACAATACCTCTCCAAAGAGATCATGAATTAATTAATTACTTGGAACAATGTTGTGCAAATTCCAGAAACTCAAACAGTTTTTGGCTCTGCAGTTCACATTCAGGTACTTTTGCAGCTATTACATATGTATGGATTGTTATTCTATATGTTTTAATAATTTTTTTTTCTTAACTAGATTTTTTTTAAAGTACAACAGAAAACTAAAAACCTAGCATTTTTACAATCCTAACTCCCCTTTTACCAATACAAGAATTTGTAGAGATATGAAGTCAATCCTTCAGAAGACAAGAATCACCAACTCTTTGCTTTCATCCACTTCCCTGCATTTTAGCTTCAGAGCTCACATAATGTGCTATTAGAGAATTTCATCTGTAGCTCCAAAAGTTTTCCTTCTTCCTCCTTCTTAATAATCTCCTTAAACAGATTAAAATTATCCTGTAGAAAGAATTCAGGAAACTAGGGGTTACTATAACACCATTACATGTCATTACTGTTGCGGAAAGCCCACGACAACCTCGCCTTGTGATTGTGACCTACTGACACTTTTTATTTTTTTTACTGTGATGGAAAAAATCTTCCCCTTTTTGTCAGCTGGCACTGATATCCTTGGCTAGCACAACGGAATAAGAAGTGCTATATGATCCTGCTCTGCACACAGCCCTCCTCCACCCACTTCTGCACCTCCAGAATAGCTTTATTTGAACACTAAATCAGGCACTCACACAAAACTACGCAAGTCCGTGGTCCAAATCCGGTTTTTTCCAAGAAAAATGTAACCCCATTAATCCTACTAAACACAATATAAAGTTAAGCGGTGAACAGCACCAAACATTTTTATGGAAACTAATACCACAGTCCAGACACCTTTTGCAAGAAAAAAGCTTGTAGGTATAAGCATTTTCTATGGCTGTCGGTCTGTGCAACTGATGCCCTAGGAAAAAGGGATGGCACTTACCGAGTTGATCACCTTTCCATTCCCTGTCACAAAAAGTACACTCAGGATTATATTACCAGCAAGAGTAACAAAACACTTATCCTATTTTGAAACACTTAAAATACATCCAAACTTGGCTAACAGGAATGCAGAAAATCTTGGTATTCATTTCATTACTATGAACAGGATTGACTCCACCACTTCCTAGTCATTAGTTGTAATGTACTGAGGGGTGTAACAATTACAGTCTTGACATCAATCCTTCCCTTTTGGTGGGTATCTCCCCATCTCATACCTAGCAGCACTGTATCCTCCACTGCAAGTGATTTCGCTTTAAATAAACCCAAACTACTTGCATCTTTTGGAACTCCATTGTTTGAATTGGTTTTGCAACCAAAAAATGCAGAGCAAGAGCCACAAGTAAAGCCTACTGTTTGTAAAGCCCACTACTGTTTGTGGTAGTAAATGCACAGACAAGTAACAGTGGATTACTTGTGCACGGGGACTTTTTGCCTTTTAGCATATCTCTGTATTTCATTGACTTTGTGCGCTATTCAAGGTTGGTAATTTCTAGAGGTTCAGTAGCAAGTACAACCACAGACGATAGAGTAAGAGTAAAGATCAGCACAAAAATCCTTTTCTCAAGCAGTTACATTCAATAGCAGTATTAACAGATGATGTTTAGTCCATTGTTTCAGTAAGATAGGAAGTCTCAGAGTTCATAGGATTATGAAATATCTCACAAACTCTTGTGCAACACGACTTCAAAAACTACTTGCTCTCATTCCTGATACTTAGAAAAGGGGTGAATGGTAAAGTGATGGTAAACAGCACTTTCCAGACACTTGATTTCCCTAAAGGCAAGGAATTCCAGAGGAAGAGAGCAGAGAGACAGAGCAAAAGCTGGCACAGCCCAAGATGCTGTATTAGAGGCTCAATTAGTGTCAATAGGTGAAAGTCAGGATCCACTGGCCCCTAGGAATGTCAAACGACAGATAAGAGCAGCGTCAAGATTGGACTACACACACTGAGCCAAAATTAACATCAGGGTTACTGGGGTGAGCAGTCATCAGTTCCAAGTTGTGCATGCAGCTGTCACAGGAATGACTGAAGAGCTTGTGATATTGCCCTGAGTTTGCATACAGTATTGAGCCCTTAAAATAAAAAAAAAATAAAATTAAATAAAGTTAAAAAAACAAAATAAAATTGAATTTTAAACCCCCCAAAATAAAATAAAATAAAAACCTGGAAAAAATATAAAGTGTTTGTAATACTTGCTTACTCTAATATTTTAATGAGATTTTATATTGCTGATCATTATTCACTGTAAGTAGATTCAATTTACAAATGCTGCAGAACTGGAGACATGGTGCTTATTAGTGACTACATTAATTTATTTTGTGTTTGCACTTTATATTTAATATATGCATACTTTTCATGTTTTGGTTCTTTCTAAATGAATTAATATCCTCCAAATATTAGCCATAATAACATCAGCTTTCTCAAATGCAACCGAGCAACTAAATTAAATTTGAAAAGACTGTATCAAAAAAGTCTCTTTATAAATAAGGTCTGTAAAACTTCAGTTAGTTTTAAACTAATATTAATGTAATATTGTACCACTGCATTGAGTACATTAAAAAAAAAATTGTATTTCCTCTGCCAAAATACCTCAAGAGGAAAAATACCTTTATCACTGAATTTACAGGTAAGTCATTAATTTGGAATTACTATTTTTTTTATACAGAAATGGCTTTATTTTGAACATCACTTTCCTCTGGAAAAAATGTGGAAAATAAAGACAAATAAGTAAATATAATATTTGAATAACAGATCCATCAGGAAAATCTGCAGAGTAATAACAATGCCTGTAGGAAGAGAACATTATCTTTACTGAGAGCAAAGTATAGTGAGATAACAAAGTTCTTAGACCTACAGTTGTTTGTTCCACACGCAGTATCCTAAAATCGTCAGATCCCACACAACCTTCTGAAAATATAATAATTAATGTATCCAAATTGCATCCTGAAGATTAAGAAGTTACCCAAGCCATGCACACAGCTGATTTGGTTTCAATCCAATTCCCTTCTCTGAATAAATTTCATTTTATTACTAATCCCATGGTTTTAAGTTGTTTATGAACCTCATGTTAATTTCTCTTTCATTACATGAAAATCTTTAACTGCAAAGGTACCAAGAGGGATATTCACATTATTCAGGATTCTCCATTCAAAGGGAAACAAAGGACTTGGAAATAAAGCACAGGAGACATGTGCCAGTCTTACAAGGAAACAAAACTACGATTAAGGTAACACGCATTTATGCAAATACCATCCTACATTTGTGCAAGTACTGCTATCAGAAAGAAAGAAAAAAACAGCATGGACTTTTGCACCTATCAGTAATAGTTCAAGAGCAGTTCCCTTATAGCTACAATGTATTCCATAAGAAAAATTATACAGATTTTCCAAATAAATTAGGAGAATTATTTTTACTACCATTTATCATAAAAATGTAACGTAAACAATATTTGGAAATACAGACCAGAACAAATTTATCTTAGATTTTAAAAAGATGATTTTTATTAAGCACAAACAGCTTTTAATACATTATCAATACAAATAGGAAAACATCTGTTTAATGAATTTGATATATCAAAGATCTGATGGGCAGGTTGCATACTGGCACAATAAAAATGATTTTTTTTTTTTAAGTATTTCAAATTAAAATTACAGGGTTACCACAGTCTACACTGCAGGACCTTTCCCTACAGTCTAAAATTACTACATCACCTGGGCATGGGGGAAGCAAAGAACTAGAGTTTCATAATATGGAACTTCTAACACTTTAATTAGCACCACTCAAAGCTTGCATCAGCTGTCTAACTAAGAAGCAGCTGACAGGTCAGGTAAAGCTTTACAGCAAATTTCAGTGCAAAGTTTACAGTTCCTTTTCATAAGATACTTGGAGTCTATGGTTTCATAGCATGTTAAATAATTATGGCTTGATAGATGTACAGTATTAAGATGCTGAGAACATTTACTTTGAAAAAAAGATGAGACTCGTAACGGCTGTGAAATGCATTTTAATATATTATACCAAATTCTGTAATATGCAAACAACATGCTGGATTACAAACTGAAGTCCTGTTACGAATTCATAGGTCAGTATTAGCTCTCTGGGGTAGTGGCTTCTGGTTGTCTCAGCTGCTGCTTTTTCAGGCTAACTAACTTCATCTTCTCTCTAATATGTTCTGCTGCAGAAGCCATATCACTTGGGCTCCCAAAGTACTGCTCAGACCTAGAAAAAACCCAGACCACAAGAAATCATCAGTAAAAAGTAAGTCAGTACATGAATATACCTGTTAATTGCAGTAGAAAACACAAAGCAGGTAAGAAAAATAGCCACTTTTCCCTCTTGTCATTTAAAAGCCACCTTCAAAAGGCTTTGGAGACTTAGTGACAAGACAGCAAATTTTGATGAAATTGTTACAAGTACTCAATGAGCCTTTCATAGCCAAAAGACACTTCCAACAGAAGTTCGAGGGTGGTGAGACACTGGCACAGGTTGCCCAGAGAAGCTGTGGCTGCCCCATCCGCGGAAGTGTTCAAGGCCAGGCAGGATGGGGCTCTGAGCAACCTGGTCAGTGGAAGGTGCCCCTGGCCACGGCAGAGGGATTGGAACTGGATAACCTTTAATGTCCCTTCCAACCCAAAACATTCTGTGATTTGAACAGCAGGGCACTATTCTAGAAGTGCAACTGGATACTCCCTTCTCTCCCTCAAGTCAGTCTGACATTTTTGCATACTGTGACAATCTGTGATACCTGTCTATATATGAATTCTGAGTTTATAAAATTGCTGCATTATTAAAGGACTCTTCACATGTTAAGTCAACGACATGCTGTCAAATTATGCCATCTACCTCTCAAACTGAAAAGAACACCTGGCTGTGTAATTCAAATACAACAAAGAACAGCTGAAATGTTAGGGAAACCACTCACCAAGCTCTCAGCAAAGGGAGGGTATGAACAGAATACGTGTTTCAGAAGAACAGGTGTTAAATCTAGTTGCAAAGCAGAGAAGCTGTACACTTTGGAAACAGCAGTAGGAGAAAGGACTTTCAGACAGGCAAAAGCGGACAGACACAGAAATAGACTCATTTGAGAAGGTAACTGGTCAGACTGCTTAACTGCACTCGGATCACAGCATTTCCTGATACAGAGCAGAAGCCACGAGCAGGACAGGGAACAGTGACCTGAACTTCCAAAAAGATACTGGCGGAAGTCTGAAGAGGTGAACAGGCTGATGAAAATGCCTCCAAGCATTTATGACATTTTGCATGTTCTTAAATTTCTACAACTCTTTCTAATAATGAGCAAACCTCTTGCAAATTGTTTGGTCAACACTTCAAAACCAGAATGCCTAGGGTGATGAGCAGGGGGTCCTGAGATACAGCACAACTACAATATCATTTTTGTGACAGGGGATATGCAAAACTCTACTGAAACGCCAGAGGGGTCAGAAACAATGTTGAGGATTGAACAGTTGCTACTTTTGCCAGGTCCCTAAAACCCGCTCTACAGAAGTTACACAAAAATACTTCAACAAACACTTATTGATCTGGTTTTGGGTCTTTTTTTGTTTGTTTTGGTTTCTTCTTCCACAGCTATAAAATCCCCCACTACTTTCAAACATACTATTGAAATAACAGTAAAAATCACTACTAATTCATGCCTGGGTCCATATTCATGATTAGCACTCATTACTGAAGGATCTACACTGGAGAAGGAATAAGGTATTTTGGAAATAAGATGACAATAAATTTTCATAACCAGCTTCCTGTAATGTATTTTACAGATAGACTTCAGGTAACCATTAATGTAGCTGCCTGATGCTATCTCATACAGTTTCAGCCTCTAATTCAAAATACTGATTTCAGATCTTTTTCATTATGGTGTGGCGTCCTACACACCAGAGACTTGCTCCACAGCTTGGCTGTAACTCATGTAGAAGTTAACTACTAGCTCAGCATAACAATAGACGTTATTAAACACAGAGAACTGAGTTTTATTATGGCTGAGATTCCACATTCAATTTGCTTTTGTAGCTCAAGAGAACTACCAATTTAAAATTAGTATGAATACTTCTCAAGGGAAGTACTGTTTTGTTTACTGAATAAATCAAATGTAAATTTATCTTCAATATACTGGCTTAAGACTTCCGACAGCTGGAATTGCAAATATATAAATCAAAAACCCATAATTCTCATCTGGTATCTTTTTTCAGGGGAGAAGAGATTGGGACTGGTCAGCCTTCTGTTACTTCTGCATACTGTGCATGCATATAATAATCATTCAGTGTGAAAAAGTCACTACTTTTAAAAAGCAGTGCACTAATACTCATTAAAAATTCTTTCCCATCTTTTCACAGAAAGCAGGCAGGTCCAATTTCGAACTTTATAAAACAACGTGCTCATTTTTCTATTTCAGCAATATGCCTTCAGGATTCTTCTGCACTATTATAAAACTTTACCAAAAGCATTATTCCAAAGGCATTAGAAAAAATGTTCTACATACCCATCAGGATAAACTACAGGCACTGTTAGTCTGTCCAACAGTGATTTCCCAACCGCTTCAATTTCATCAAATTGATCCATTTCATTAAAAGCTTCAGGCTGCTCTGGACATTCCTGCAAAATCTGTTTAAAAAAAGGAAGAAAATACAGAGTAAGTGCCTTTAAATGGCAGAGTGAATGCTCTTTTGGCATTTTCACTGCCACATTCATATGAGATCAACTGACATATACATATAATTAAAGAAAAGAAAATATTGATTAAGGTCCATTAAGAAGATCGCTCAGGGCTACCATCATAGTCTTCCTACACAATATTCCTGCAACAAATATAAAAATAGTAACCTACATCATTAAACATACAAGACAGTCACATAAAGTGTAAAAACCATGGTTATTGAAGAGCCCCTTACAAGACGTTTCAAAACTAAAATCCACATCTGGCACAGAACAGGTAGGACTCAAAAAGTCTGAACACAAGTGTTACCAGATGGGATTGTGACCCAGTGCTAGTACTCAGTAATGTATTATCTTCCACTTCTCACTCTGACACTTATTTTTTTCCAAAGCAGCACAGATATTAACAGTCTATTTTCCACACAGACTCATTAATATATGCCCAATACTGAAAGGAAAATTATGTTTTCAAACAGGAGTATTGTTTTTTCAGCCATTAATTTACTTTTCTTTAAACTTAAGACTGCCTAAAACCAGCAGTTAACTACTCAATAATGAAAGAATGCTCATAATATGGATTGAGAGATTCCACTCTTTTAGGAGTTAATGAACCACTGAAATTTAATTTGCTATCAGGTAAATCTCTGGAAGCATATTTCTGCTTTTGTGAACCTCCATCAACTCCCAGTGCCTGCAAATTCAAAGTTATATTCCACTAATACAAATAAGAAATGAATAAAACCAAGGAGCATATGAATCAACTTTGAATCTATGCTCTCTTTCAATGGCAGAAAGAATTTATTTTACCATGTGCAAGATTTGGGATTTTTTGCAGTTACATGCAATTTTATTATCAATATTTGAGAGACATACTCTAAACTGCTTTTTAAAAACATATTACTTCACAATAAAACCAGCTGTAGACAAAAAGGCCTCACTCCTCAAGATCTACATTAAAGGACATTGTCTCAAATTCAAGCATTTGAAAACTCTCAACATTTTCCCCATTCAGCAATTTGTTACTGAATAGCAACTATTCCTCATCACATTGCTGTTGACTGCTCATCCTCCTCTGTGGCTTCTTGCATCACCTGACTGGGTGCAGCAGTGAGACATTTGGTTACAGGAGTCTGAAAACCACACCAAGGTAGAGGTGTGTTCAAGAAGACAGCATGTTCCAACCCCCCCCAGGTGCAAAACAGAAGATGGAACAAGACAGCATGTGTGGAAACTAAAGTGGTGAGAGCTGCCCTCATTTACAGTTTATGAGAAGGTTACCCCATCCCAAATCCACACAGCTTAAAGGGCAATACACCTTCAACTCTCCCAAGAACTTAAATGACCTGATAGCTTTGTGTCATACCTTGCACAAAGAACTGTTCCTGGCTTTTAAGAGTTACAGTCTAAAAGACACAAAGAAATGCTTTATCATCAATATCAGAGTTCCCACTTGAGGGCTGTTCTCCTTTCTATTAAGCAGGCCCTATACCAATACAGGTATATGAACAATCATTACATTATGTACTGATGTTAATGGTTGGAAAAACATACTTGAATTCCTCTTTCTGCCTTTTTTTTTTCAGTATTTAGAAAGCAAATATACACAGTGGCAAACTTCATTTTTCTTACATTTTATTTGCTTAAACTCTGGTAAGAAATTTTTCTTCTTAAAAAACAAACCACTCACCTTTTCAGCGGTTGAATGAAATGCAACAGCTGTTTCCAGCCGGTGTACTCGTTCTTCAGAAGTCACTGTGAACTGTTTCCACACTCTGTTCAGCCTGGGAAGCGTGTCCCCTGAGGACCTTGAAGTGCATCTCAAGGACTGGCACAGGACCACGGTTGCCTGCAGTAACTGTCTCCCATAATCGTAAGTACTCTAAAATTTGGAAGGGATGGGGGAGTAAGTGCATGTAAAAACTCTGCACTTAACTTGGGAGCGAAATAGCATCTTAAAAGCAACAGCAGGCAAGTTTATGGAAGATCCACAATTGAGGTTCACAAAGTACACTGAACTAATCTGGGCTATTAGAAAATGCTGACAAAGTATGAATGAAATTGTAATGACCAAACAGTGCTTTCACTCTTGAAAAAATCCAATATCCCCTGCTGCCTAGAGTTCACACTGGCAAAAGAAGAGAGTTTCCCAAAAATTCTGAATTGCTCTTCGGATCTTACAAGGGATACTTGATACCCTTTGCCCAGAAGACTGTCTCACTGACTTCACTGTCACCATGTCTATGTTCACCCAGCATCCAAGTGCACTGAGGCACATCTCTGTAACAGCAAATGACCCTCCTATCATCCTCAACTCTTATTCATCAGAAGAGAAAATCAGTTCCAGTGTAACAGGTGGAATTAGAAAACATCACACCTGTTAATTAACAAGTCCGAATTAGACACTCCTAAAAGCAGTAAATGACTGTCAAAGGACCTGACAAAGGCCCAGCTTGTCAAAAGTAATTTTAAAGACTGTTTGAAATATGTCTTTCACAAAAGCCAGTGAACTTTGTTTGGTTGTTTGCACTGCCTGTGTGAAGGTTAACTAAGGTAGTAAGCTGCAGCATTGCTGCTCTTGATGGAACTGCAACATCTCATTAGGCCCATCACCAACGTCAGCAATTGATTTCTTCACTCAAACATTGAGGCAAACCAGGAAGACCAGTGACAGCTGTTCAATGACTGTCCATACACATATTGATTCTATTTATGAGAGGATGTGAAACTGCACAAACCCCATATTGCTAAAAAAAAATAACACATTTCACCTGTGCAACATCAACAAATTTTCTATGTTTCTCCAGTAAAACTTTTGTTTCTTGAGCATCATCTCCCAGTCGGATGTGTGTCTTCAGCAGAGCATCCAACAGTTCACTTAACCATTCTACTGCCTTAAAAACAAGTCAAAAGAATAAAAACTAATACATTAAAAAGAAATTAATCCAGAAGGGTAACATTACTTCAGTACTAGCATATACTTCTGATAGAGAAAAGAAGTTCAATGAGCTGTCACAAGCTGGTAGATCATGCATGCAAATCACCAAATATACCATTTTCAGACATTGCTATATCCTTTATTTTCACTATTCATATTCCCTGAACGAAACTACATTTAAAAGTTACAAAAAAATATACTGTAAAACTATCAGCCCCCATAAATTAACCCAGGGGACTACAAAGATCAGACAGATGACATTTTAGAGGTGTTTCCATACCTGAGCAGCATCCTCTTCACATTTAAATAACTGCACCATCTGAAGCATCTTCAGTCGCCGCACATCCACCATATCCTCACACCTTAAACAGCAGCACAGAAAGACTCATCAACACATGTACAGCAGACACAAAACACTCTGAATTCGACAACAGTGTTTTCAAGTGAGAAACATTACGACACAAGTGTTCATGAAAACATGATCGAAGCTACTTAGTTTGGCCAAAATACCTAATGCCTCAGAGAACAATAAGAAACTTGCAATAAATAGAACTGAACACTACAAGTCATGAAAATCGTGATCCTCAAGATTCCTGATATGGCTAAGCTGGAGGCAGTAACACCAGAGATAGCTAAAAGGCCTTGCAGCAGCATCGCAGGTTCCTTACCTTGCTGCACTGGTAAGCTCTGCCATACAGAGGCTTATATGGCTAGGACAGACTTTATCCTACTAAAATTCAGATTAAAATTGGCTTCAACCTGGCATAATTCTGAATTGTATTGTGTTGGGGGCAATGTTTTCTTGATTAATACAGTAAGGACTGTAAATGGACATTTTTCCATTTTTCTTTTTAGCTAACCGAGGGTGTAATATCTGAACCCTTACGTGATTATGTCCTTCGCTATACTTGTCAGGAAGCATTTCAAAATCTAATTGATATAAAAACTAACCCTAATTATCTTGTTCTGAATTGAGCACAGTTTGCAGTTCTTTCTCCAGAATTCCAAAACAAGTACTGAAAGTTCTTCTCTTTCCACAGAAAGAGCTAAGCTAATACATCTAGCAGAATGCTTTCCACTCCAATTTCAGAGCCTACTAAGTAGACAGCAAGACTCATGCTCCTGTTCAGTGCAAATGGAATTACTAATGTCAACAACAGTCACCTTTATAAGCAAATGCAAACGACTGTGTGCATGATTTTTTCCAAATTGGCTACAAACATAAGCACTTCCAAAGAACAGTTTGTTAGCATGCTGCGTTTTGTTACATGTCCTGTAATGCTTACAGAAAGGAAATTGGCCGCTCTAATAATACAGGAAAACAGTTTATGGGTTCCAAAAGCATAAATAAAACAGCAAAATGCCCCTAAAAATAAACATTACAATACATGTAAATAAGAACATTCAACAGCACTTGGAAAAAGAATAAAATTAAGCGTTGCAAAAAATACTACTACATGCTACTGAGAGATACTTAGTCCTTTTACTTTTTTGTCTCTCATCCAGGCTAAAGAACTTTGTTTAATCATTCACCATCTGAAAGCTGCTTGATACCTTTGTCTGGAAATTATATTGATGTTTTAGCCCTCTCATTGACTTGCCACAATTCTATAACTCATCTGAGAGTAGGGACCAGAATTGTGTAACACAAAACAGAAACGAACTACCAATCTATACAGTGACACAATGACATTCTTCTTTCAGTTTTTCACTCCTATCCTAACAATTCTTAGCATTCTACTTGCTTTTCCGTGTATGATTGAACACTAAAGCAATTTTTGCAAGTTTTCCAATGTTTATCTTTGAGTTCACAGCGATTCAGAGTCCATTACTGTGTATATAAAGTCTTTCCTTCTCCCATGTACATCTCTTTTCTCAGTATGGAATTCCAGCTGCCACTTTACTGCACAGTGACATGTCCTCTGCAGCTTTTTGCAGCTGGCCCTCTAAACACAAGTATTGCTTAAATTAATAGGATTCAGAGGGCATACTTAAAACAATATTTTCTCTAAGCACTATCAAAACACATGGTTTCTTACACTAAGTTCCCTAAGAAAACAATTTATGAATAGTAGAATTAATTTGTAAAATGGGCAATTTGACGCTCACTAGACCTCACTGTTGCCTAGAGGCACCCTTTTGTTCCGCCAATGCCCTTGAACCTCAGGCCCTTTCTATGGACAGTATTCCATTGTCTCAGGGGTTCCAGCAGTAATACTGGCAATAGCATCTAATTCTTTCACACTGTCGAGTAGAAAAAAAAGGCAGTACTACAGAATATCCAGTACTACTACATCTTTAATTTAAAAAATCAAATTTTGGAGGAAGAGGATGATGGCAAAATCCATCCTTCTTATAAATTCAACTCTCTCCAACATTTTTCTCAACTGCAACTTCATCCCCCCCACTGTATAATTTTTCAAAACTCACAAACCGCCACACTTAGAAAAATGAAATCCGTGCCTCCATTTTGTACCCTGTCCCCTCCAACACCATCTCATTTGTCTTCCTATCTTCAGGAATGAAAATACCATACTCAAAGCATAGAGCTTGTGATAAAGAGGATAAACAAATCTGTTTAATACGTGATTTTGCACCCATCAACACTACTGTAGTCATATTATACTTCCATCTCAAACTGCTAACATATAAAAGATTCCTCTTGTGTATTTTCATAACTCCATATAAAAGACATGTATCATTTTTGAGCATTAACGAGCACAGGAAAGCATTCAAAAACTCCATCCAGTGCCTTAATACAAAAGGTGCTTGTTTTTAGGAACACGCTAAAACAGATTAGTCAGGGAAGCTTCTGCCTCATTCAAACATACTACAAATATAAATTACAGTTGAACTACATCTCTTAACTGAACATAAACCAAAATGGGCTCTTTAAAACAAACGAAATTGTATATAAAGTGACTTGTTAAGACACAAAAATCTTAATGACTAGAATTGTTTTTCTTACCTTTGTTTTCTAAGCTGCATATCTTCCATTACTCCTTGAATATGGTCCACATTCTCTTTGTTTTCAATGGTCACATCTTTCCCATAGGCCCACGATGCCTGGTTAGATATCTGATCAAGAAGACTTTGACCTTTCTCACGCAAGCCTTGCAAACCTAAGTCTAATAAGAGAAAAGAAAAAAAAAAAGGTCAATGGTTACTCAAAAATTTGGTTGTTTTCCTCAATGGAGGGAGATAAAAAGCAACAGAATCATACATGGATGAAGACTGGAACGTGGAAAATGAAAAGGACATTACTAGGTCTTTCACTGCCCTTTCCAACTCAAGTTTGAGTGAGCATTTGTCTACATTAACAAAGAACTAAGGCTTTGCTATTTTATGACCTAGCAGATCACAAGAAAAGGAATAAAAGTTGACAGCAAGTCAGCTTCTCAGCATATACATAGCTAATTAATGTCTTTCATCCACACAGTTACACAATTCCTAAAATATTTATCACTGCTCAGCAGTTGTAGCCTAAGTGTTGTTCTACTGCTGGCAGAAGTTACTACTTTGTAATACATCTGATATGGCTGATACAATTTTCTACACTGAAATTTGCCAACCCTTGGGATCTGCTGATACATCTCTTATCTGTTAGCTCTACTATCTGTTTTCCTGAAGGAATATCTCATTTATGCATCAAGCCATTATATTCCAATCATAACTACGTCTACCATACATGATTTTGCTTCGGAGCTCTCTCTCCCACAACTTAATGAACAAGCTGATCACTATGTATTAGTTCCATAAGCATGACAGGGTAACAACCTTCAATGTGCCATTTATTAACACGTACATTCAAAGCTACTGCAAAACACTCAATACAAGTATTCTAAAACTGAGTGGATAAAACCTTAATCATCAAGGGGACAGTTCTGGAGACAAAAAGATCATGTAAGCACTATAATCCCAAGACATTAAAGAAGATTAATGGGGGAAAGAAGTTTGTTTACAGATGAAATGCCTGATAATGTCATGTAACAAATATATATATATTAGATGTAAAACATTTAAAGGAAAACAGTTCCAAATCATTTCCCCAGATGGAACTACTATACAGTAGATGGCATAACCCAGTCCAAAGTAGTTCGGTGGAGCATTACATAGTGAGGAATCAGAAGTGACAATATTTTTTCTCCTGCTTTTTTGGTGATTTTTTTTAAAAGCGATTACTGTTGATTCCCCCTGTAACACATTCATCATTAGAATGCGTGTGTCTGAAATACAGAAACAGCTTGCTTACCAACACTTTTTAATTTCTCTTCCAGTAGTTTTAATGTTTGTTGAATTGATGCTCCATCTGCTGGTGCTACATCCACACACAACATTCCTAGTAAACCATCCAGTTGCTGAGACAACTAAAACATAAGAACATAAATGCTGATATTTAAAAAGAAGTTTGAGCTTCAGATGGTTGGGTCTACAATATTCTAAATGTTTGGAAATTTGTCATTTTCTAATTTTTCCTTGCAGCTACAGGAAATGAATGTCAAGATGAAAGATAAACAACCCATCTGCCTTGAATTCCAAGGGCATACATCCCTAGATGGTGGGAGAATATCAAGCCAAGATTCTACTTGTTTTTTGAGTATAGGAAAGGAATACGCCATTTTAAAAAAAGAAACTATGAAAAGTACAGCACATTCCAGTCCAGTTAATGCATATGCCTCTAAATAAAAAGAAAAAAGAGGGGTGAAAGAGTAACTATTCAACTAGCAACATTTTTATTTCAAACACTACTGAAATCTAAGACATATTACAAAGTACTTACTTCCTAAAAAAGGGTGAACCAATTTTCTCAGTGTTTCAATTACAGTAAATGATGGCTTACAGAATTTCCCAAGTGACATTGTATTTCCCCTCACCTCCCTGAATATTTTTTCCAATTTATTCAACATTTACGATACTAAGGCACTAAATTATTGACAGGTGAGCCTGTGAAAAATTAAAAAGAAATACTTACATCCTGGGCAACACTGTGGAATTCAAGTGCTGCTTGTAATAGGTTCTGCCTGAATTCCAGCTGACTGGCCTGCCTGTAACACACATCACTCAGCTGTTGCTGCAATGCTTTCAATTCCACAAGGTCCTCCTCATCCCCTGCATTTAGAAGTGCTGCTATCTGCTGATTAAGCTCAACGTAAACAGCAAACCACTCCTAGAAACACAAGAAGATGAAGAATTAAAAATGACAAATACAATTTTGATTCTCTTAAATGGCATACATGCAACTGCAGGCTAATAAATAATCAGATTAAAAAAGGAGGTGACTACAGATTGCACTATAATTATGACATCTCATAGTGAAAGGAAAAAATATTCCTGATTTCAAATCAACTCTCAATAAAGTGTTTAGTACATGTTAATATATGTGTTGTAGTATAAAAAAATCAGTGCAGAAAGATGGGAAGAGTACAAGGCATGGCTCCCAGACCCAGCACAAACTTCCACCAAAAGAGGAATTCCAGCATTTTTAAACAAATTTCTAGCACTTAAACGTCTGTAGTGGTCTACTGAAACAAAAGACCTTTTGCCAAGTGATCAGCTATTATAAAAAGCTGTTCACAGGACTATCCAGGTGTTACTTTCAGTGACATGACTGAAACTAGCCATAATTTCCTTAAAATATTTAGAAAAAATACTGCTGTCGATAAAGTGGAAGTAATCTCTATCTTCTGAATAAAAGAGTGTCCATGCTCAGAAACTCCAAAATGATCCTTGTTTCTTATTTAAGGAAAACTTTATACTATTCAATTCAGAATGTGCAGATTTGGTTTTCACATGGCTTGATTACTGAATACATACATAAGAGTTAGTTATGTTGTCCTGATGGTGTATTTGCAGAGGAAAATAGTTCAAATATTTAACAGTTTGGGGAGATTTAAAAACAGCTTGATACATCCAGACCACATTCACATCTTACATGACTGAGATGCCTGTAAAGCAAAATGTGTTTGCTCAACAGCTCTAATTTTGACCTTGAAGTGTCCTATGCATTTCTATGGAAGAGCACCATCTATTGGCCTACAATATTTGTTTTAATTTGTATTCTTGTCTCACTCCTACTGGGATGTTTAGAATTTTGTAAATTATGTCTTCAGCTTTTGCATCATTTATTTACAAATCATGAAAAATGGAGTATAAATATCCACATTCTGATTTTTTTTTCTTTTTACCCAAAGCTGCCTCTACCATCTGCTCACAGAAAAAAAGAGTATGAAAAGAGCAAGGAGGGAAAAGAAGAGAAAGTAATTAAAAAGTTAAATTAGCAATCAGTCAAAAATTGAAGAACAGAATAAATCTCTTATCTGTCCCAAAAGAGGGAACTATGATGACACGTGTACTATAGATACATAGATTCAGTTTACAGAACATAGCTCTCTGACACAGAACATACAAATCCAGCTGAGTGTGACAATTCAACTATAATATGAGAAGTCGAAAAAATTTTAGATTAATAACGTTTAGGGGTTTTGGGCTTTTGCTTTTTTTTTTTAGTTTTTATTTTTAGCATTTAAGTAAGTAAGAGCTGCAGTAACTGATTTTGATCAAGTTATCAGTAAAATTAAGATACCAGCAAACCAGGCATAAAAAGTGTGTTTCTGATCTTTTCCACGGGAGAACTTAGGCACAGCTGTATGTGACAGCTCAAACCCATGGTGAAAAGACCTGCTCAAAAACAACAGTTCTAGTGTATTGCTCACGAATAAAACTATCAGGAAATGAAAACCCCCCAAAAACCTAACCACCCTCTCCCCACAGAAACCCAAACAAGAATGCACCCTATGGAAATTATTTTTTTCACTTCAGGGTAAACTGAAGCAAAAAAATATCTTCAAAACAAATCAAACATTTTTGCGAGTCTCTTCAAAACTCTATAATCATCATTAAACAGAAAGTGATGAAAGAAAGCAAGCATACAAACTGTCAATTCAATTATTAGGAGAGAAAAAACAGGAAAACAATGAAAGAGGAAGTGTAAAAATCAAAGGAAAAGGTAAAACACATTTTTCTAGTGCTGTTGACAAAAAATGGTTTTAATCTTCAAACAGGCATCTAAATTTTAAGTAGGGCAGTGGTCTTCCAACTACTTCTTTTGGTATAAAATAAAATATATTTTTTCTGACTGTTATTTCTGCAAACTCCTGCCAGCACCTGAGAACCAAGCCATGTTCCATGCTGCCAGTACTCTAGCACACTGTAGGGCACCCTGCAAACTTCAGTGGGATTTCAATGATTTCAAGGACTGCATTTAGCCCCAGCTAAATCATAGTTCTCTGTTATAGATATCCAAGTGAAAACTGAGAATATTCAGTCTTTTTTTCTTTTTTCAGTTTGAAATACCAGTATAACTAAAAGACACTTAAATGAATTTTTGTCAATGAAGTAGGTAGTCTAGGGTGTGTGGCTTTTTGTTTTTTTGGTTTTTTTTTTTTTCTTTCCAATTAGGATTTCAACAGGAAGATGTTTTACACTTCAGAAGGTACTGGTTTCCACACTGCTTAAAGAGCTTGAAGCAACACCAAGAGAAAGGAGATGGGATTTACTTAACCAAACACAGACACCTGTACTGCTGCATCTAGCAAGGAAACCATTGCTGTCTAGGGTGCTGTATTTCTCAGACTAGAGGTTTGGGGGTTATTTTTCCCCCACATTATATCTGAAAAACTACAACCCAGTGACTATTTTTGTTGCCATGACTGTAAAGGGAACTTGGGAAAAGTGGACAGAACTGCCAGTGTCTACATCAAGGAAAGTCAGAAAAGGTGAACAACACCGTGAGCAAAACTCCCTTTGGGAGCACTGAATATCCATAACCTAATTACACTTAATCATCTGATAGAAAGACAAAATTCTACTGAAGCTTAGGAAGTATCCAAAATTAGAAGCCAAGACATCAAGTCAGTGTAGTTACAAAACAGTATCTTCATGATTTCATTATGAACATAAACTATATCTAAAGTCTTAATCAATGAAAGTCTTAAGCCAGTTTCAGCTACTGGTAAGTGTAGCCTAATAAAGACAAAAATATTAAGTTAGTCACCTGAGAAGTGCAGGACTTCTCAGACATTTTGGCAGGAAGGAAAAAGTAAATTTATTCCTTCTACTCAACATGACAATTTAAGAGCTGCTGTAACATACTAAACCCAAGAAAAATCACAGATAGATATCAGTATTTTTCTACAGTGGAAAAAAAATAACAGGCAAATATAATGACCCTATTAGTTCTATAACTGCTTGGGTAATTTTCTCTGTAACCCATAACATCATTCAGTATGCAAAATTTCTAGATTCTCATAACCAAGATACATTGCTCATAACTACACGTATTTAGAATTATTTTGATACTTGAAAAGGGAATGGGAAATCTCACACTGTGTTGACTCTCGATCTCTTCATGTTTCTGTTGCAAAGCTTGTGAAGCTCTAATGGAATCTCCTATTCCCCACTGGGTTCTTAGCTGCTCTGATCCAGGTCCTTCAAGCCAATTGACTACCTGTCAGTAAGATAAAGATGATAAAAACAAAGTAGCAGATCAATTATACAAAAACTGGTATACATAGAATTTTGTAACACACATGGAAATAAAAATAAGCATATGTTTATGAAAAAAACAGATCTTTTTCAGCTCTGTAGAAATCTTGTTGTTGAACCCATTCACATCCTTCAAGGTTTTAAGTAGAAACTACTTTTCATTAACCTTAGCCTGTCAGATCCATGAAAAAAGGTGGCAGCTACAACAAAATTTTTCATATAGACACTTGTCATTTTGTATTTCTTGTCAATAAAAGAGCTCAAAACACAATGATAATGGACCTCTTGTGCTCAAACCAGAACTTTTTTTTGCCCAGGTGACTATGATGCATAGCTGCATTCAGTCTCACACCTGAGAGCTTTCTCCTATTTTGCTGAATATACTAACACTCAAGTACAGGATACATACTTATTTCAAAATTAAACTTACCAACTTTGTCTATTCATATAACAGAAACCTACTTCAGAGTTTTTGTGGCCACATCTCATGGAATTTGTCTTTGCACGGTCACAGCAATACAACTTTGGACTATAATATTAGATTTCTTTTATCATTACTTTGGAACTATTTTTTGATGTAAATATTACTCAAAGCAAAGCAGAATGTCTCAAATTTTGGTTTCCTTACACAAATTTGAATTATCAGATGACAGCTATAGAAAAATTTCCTGATAAATTTTTAAATCTCTGGAAAACAGAGATAGCCTCAATGAAACCAAGTGCAGAAGTCACTTACTACTGACTTCACTTACTGAAGTAAGGAAATGCAGGAATACCTCCAGATTCTGAACCTTAATAAAAAGGCATAGGAAGCCAGCTTCCTCTCTTTAATGTGACTTTTGTTTAAACATCGATCACAAAACAGCTTCACACAGATTTTCAGGAAACATAATACAATACACAATGTAACCCCATAACCATGAAGACAAATGAAACAGGGACTAATTGGACCATTTTCCTAGTGCTGCTAGACTGCACTGTAACAGTAATCAAGAATAATCATCGTTACAGAAGGCTACTCAATTCACTCCATCTTTCATGACATCATGTATCTGCCTTCCCACTGCCCTTTTTTGCCCCATATGAAGCACTGTTTCAGAGCATATCTTCGTTGCTCCAGAACCATCCTGAGTCTTCATTGCTTTTATCATTTCCAGGAAAAATTAAGACTCTACAGTTGCAGGTTCTTTTTGTTTAAAGAGAAACTTCCTGTTGTGCTCAGCACCTCTGCACAGCTGTTACGGGTCAAATATGGAACTGACCTAGAAGTGAAGGGGCCCGGATGTCCCCCTCTAAGGTCAGAGTGGCCTGGAAAACTTACACATGGAAATGACAGTTGCCATGCAAGTCTGAAACAGAGTACAAGGCTACTGCTTAGCAGTTGCCCTCTCCGGGGCAACTTTATAAAACTGATTAGTTTGGTAAAAGAGTAAAACACATTCTTCCTGTGTACTGAAACTCAGTTCACTTGCCAGGTAACATCTGTAGTGTACACAGAGCAAAGGAGTAACTATTTCTACTACAAATATTGCAAAATGAGGCTGAGTAATGGTAAACAATTCTATTTAAATGCATCAACAACGTCAGTTTGCTGAAGTGCAATATAAATCACATCTTGTTCAACCACTAAAATTTTAACACAGGAAAAAAAATCTCACCTGATTATACCCACAGCTGTGCTGGTATGTTCTATATAGGATTATATTAATCTCTCATATATTTTTAATATTTCCAGCTCAATATACCAATAGACGACATTTGCTTCTTAGATTTTTTTTACAGTAAATGAATTACTATAAAAATTAAAATTATCTCCTCAGTAGATTTCTATTTTCACTGCTAGATATCACAAAATTGATTAGTTTTTATTTCTACCCATATCTACAATGCTGTAAAGTACAAGTACTTGACTTGCACTCTAACATGCATTAGAAATGCCAATGTTGCAAGGTTAAAAGTAATTATCTATTCCATTTTCTGCATATTCAAACTACAGAGAATCTTAAAAATATACAAATCTAATTTCAAGTGATAAACACAAGAAGAATAAATTAATTCCACTTCCTTGATTTTCTCTACTGAGACTCGGCTGAGAAAATGTTGAAAGTGCTAATTACATGCCTGTTTCCAAAGGACCAAACCAGTTCATCATGACCTTTAACATGCAATTGATTAGGAAGTTTATATTCATTCTTGTCAGGGTATCCTTGAAATACAGAGAGTTTAAGCACTTTAGCTTAGGTTAAACCCTCAAGCATTAGACAAATACAGGAATAAATAACGGCTTATCTTCAGTAACAGGAACTTTAAACACGACATGGGCAAGGGAAGGTTTTCAACTCTCAAGCAAAGCTGACTCTCAGTGAAAGGTGTCTCACTTGTGCTTGTTCCTCTCTGTGCCAGAGGGCAGACATTTGCGCCTCCAACAATGCAGCCATGCACTGCCACAGTGTGCAGCAAAGGGACAGCCCCAAGGCAAGAGAGCACATTTAGAACAACCTCCACATAGCAGAACAGCCTTTGGAAAGACACTGTGGCAGCCACAATGTGAAGCACTGAGTAAAACCAGCATGCTGACATTTATGGAGTGATGGGAGGCACGAAGGTCTCCCCTCCGACTTTCAGCTTGCAGAAAGCACAGTCTGGGGCGCGAGCTCAAAGCTCCGCCTCGGAGCATTCAAGAACAACTCCGAGCTTACCTGCATTACCTTCTGCTGAATCTCCTCTAGCTGTGTGCGTTTGCTTCGCTGCCTACAAACTTCCTGGTAGCGGGTGTACTGCTCTCTGAGGGAGTCTAACAGCTTCATGACCTGTGGCTGAGCCAGCAGCTCATCATCCATCGGAGACCAGGAGACCCCTCCATCAGATCCATTGAATCGACGCTGCTGTAACTCTGAGAGTAACTCGTGACCTTGAAGAATACATATAATGATGTGGTTATTCTAGATTCAAGGAATAAAACCCCAAGAATTAGTAGTAAGATTGTCTGCTTTTAAACCATCAATGGTGCATTTTTGCAGCTAATGATCTTTCACGCATTAGACACATTTAGTGATACAATTTCATGCAGGGCTCTGGTCACAGTTTGTGGGGCTGGATCAGTAATAAAACAGAAGAAAAGACATGTGGTATATTTCAGATATATAGAAGAGATACTGTGACTAACATTTAAATTGACAATAGCATTGATTAAGGTAAAGAAAATTGAAAAGCACAATCCCGAGTCTTAAACGACTCTGAAGTATTCTGATTTACTTCAAAATGGTAAGTAGCATCCTAAGTATTTCTCTCAAACAATTCATGTTCTTATGTTGAATGAATGCTCTGGAGGCGCTAAAAACCTGACTATATAATTCCTCTGTTGTCTTTCACGATTTTTATAGCAAGTACAACACTTTCATAGAGAGTGTGAAGCTGAATACTAACTAATTTTTTCAGTATTTTTTTCTCACTTGTCTTGCGCCTTTGTGCTCTTACGCATCGTATCAGGGTACAGACTCTCTAGAGTGCAGTGACTTTCATATACACAAAACTAGTATGTTTTGACTATTTAAGATTCTGCTTCAACTGTTTGAAAAATGTTACTGTTGTGTTAAAGTTCTCAGGATGTAAACACCATACTACAAGTAAACCCAGATCATCAATTTGTTCCTCAAAAGCTCATCGAAAAAGTTAAAATAAAACAGTGTTTGGTCACTAAAGAGATGTTGGTGTGAAAGTGAAAATGTGCCAGTTGGAGATCATCAGTTCTGCAGGTCTTAAAACAGTAACATGACAGCTCACTAAAAGAATAAAAAAAACCTTCTACTTGAGTAATTGTAACACCTCAAGAAAAATGCAGAAACAAAAGACTAAGTTCAACTGGTATTATTGAGACATTCAAAATGTCAAGGGCTTTGGAGATTACAGCAAACAAGTTTAAATTACTCAGCATATATTACTACGAAATGAAAATGTCTTAAGAATTCAAACACATTTTGCCATACAACAGAAGAAACATCTTGGATTTCATCTTTTTTAACCCTACACAGATAAGCATAGATAGCTGCAGAGCAAACAGATTTAAGGACTTTTACAAGTTTGTTCTACCGGAGTAATTTTGAATTTTTACTGTATTGTTTCAGCAGCAAAGGATTACCATTTTTCCATGTAAAAACAATTTTTTGAACTAAGTTCTTATCAAATTCTAAGAACTATATAAATGGATTTGGAGCTTGTGAAAAGAACAGTACTTGTAGTTATGGTAGACAGAAGCCTTTTATCTAAACCCTCAGTTCCTTCATATCTATCCTTAGGAGATGAAAATTTAATTGGGGAGAGTTTAATTTTTCTTTTTCTCAGCCTTTCAATGCAGTGACTCCAACAGAGAAAGGCTGCCTCTTAAAACTCCCATGACTTAATCACAGAATATACTGAGTTGGAAAGGAGCCACAAGGATCATCCAGTCCCATGGAAACGATGAAACTTCATAGCATCAAAAAAAATTACTTACACCATAATTAAGAAAACAGAGAATGCATATAAACTAATGGGCTAAGGAGCCATCTGCTTACACAAAACTGAAGTGTTGTTTTGTCCAAAAATCATATTACTAGACAAGGACACACAATCAGGCTGAAATCTAGTGATGTTGTCTAGAGACACTTCCGATTTTAAAAACTTCAAAAGACCAGAGCAAGAAACTACTGTTTCACATTTTAACTCAAACCAGTACTATCCCACATCTAGATAAGCTGAAATGTTACAGAGAGGGCACATAAAGCCAGTTGTTCTCTGTGACAAGTATTACATGTGATCCACACATTAGTTTATAGGAGGCTGTAAGGTAAAAATTCTAAGCACTCAGACTCTGATCACCACCTAACACCGTGCATTACTTCTTATTCCACAAAGGCACTAATTAAAAAAAAAATTCCAGTCCAAATCAATACACTATTATAATTTATTGTCAATGGGAAAGTCGCCCTAAACCCAACATTTTAAACAACCCCAAATCATTTAATGCTGAATGGAGAGTCCAAGAAGAGAAGTACGCTTCACTTTTCTAACAGATGACCAGCTCCGAACCAGACTGATGCAAACTGTCAGAACTGTGCAGGAAAATGCTTTCTGTATTGTAACCATTTTGTGGCTACTGAGATAAATTCATTCTATAAGGCAAATATATTGACATCAGCCAGCGACAAAGCATTCCCAAAATTAAAAACAATAGTTATGGTAATACTGTAAAGACGTTAGGATTCTAAAAATACATATTTTAAAAGACATGTTTGGAGCTCTTCCATTTCTTAGCTTCACTTTTTTTAACCCAAAGATTACAGGATTTGATAAGCTTGTTACACTGTGAAGATGGCTAAGATAACAACTGTGCCCTCTGTGCTTTCACCTGGGGCCTAAAATGAATGATGTCACTTTACTGACCAACATTCTAATTGTTTGACTTACTATACCTGTCTGCAACACCGTCTCAGGATCAACTGATGGAAGGAAGTTCAAATCTATTGATCTTGAAAAAAATAACACATTATTAAAATTTGTATTACAGTAGCACTAAAAACTTCAGCTAAGGCTAGAAATACCTAATGGTGTTAAAAGACTAAGCTTTTTTTCTCGCTTAATGAAGTCCTTACTTTTTCAACTCATGGAATCAAAACACATGTGGAGGTGCATGTAATCAGTTAAATGAGCATCCATCTACACACACACTCATGTATTTTGTAGTCTACATTATAAATGTTTAGAATTTCTTTAGACTTTTCAAAGTATTTAATGTGTATCATTTTTTCAGTATTTTTTTGGAATTCAAATGAAATTTTATAACCCAAAAGCGCTGATTTCAAAAAGTGAATCACACACCTCTCTCGCTCTTGTTGAGTTCCTTTATCACTTCCATTGTTAATTAGAGCAAGCTCATCCAGTAAAGATGTTGATTCTTTCGTGAACTTTTCAAATACCTAAATAAGAGGAAGGTTTTAATTTAAGAAATGAAAATTTTAGGTAGCTGTATTGAAGGCATCAGTGCAAATTTATCCAGTAGTTCCATTACTACACTTGAGTCTCTACACAGAGTAATTATTTCCCAGTGTTCAGACGGTAGGGAGGAAACAACAGAAAAGACGAAGTTTTGTTCAGGAAACACTTAAGAGCACTAAGATTCCTCAGGGAGATAGTAAATACTACACTGAATAAAATGAATACTGAAAAAGAACTGAGATTTCTGCAAAACCTGTAAGTTCTTATGGACATATTTATTCTACATCTTCATTTAAGCCTTTAAAAATGCTAGGGAATCAAGGCATGTTACACAACTACCAGACTGCCTACTTGAAATGATTAAAATAATCAATTTTGTGAAGATTCCCGCTTCTAGTCACTATTAAAATGGACTATATTGTAATCAATAACTAAAATAAAAACGTATTATACTATAGAGAAAGATTATATAGAAAGAAATATCCTCATCAGTTTCTTTGAACTCAGGGGCTTCTGATCTCAGATAACAAAGCCTGTACAGTCAAGACACTGAGCACTGTTCAGACAATTCTCCTGTACCTGACTTCTGAGGGCTGGTTTTGCTTTTTAACAGAAGTGAGCACAATTGGGCGCCTTACGTGACATGCACAGGAACTTTCAGGTCTTTCTGCTGTTATTAAATTATTAATCAACAGCTTGCCAATGAACTGTCCTTAACTTATCTAGGACTACTTAAAACTTCAGGGGAAGGCAGGTGCAGTTGCAACACACCTGGAGATCCCACATGGAGCTCCTAGATGGATCTAGATGGAGACACACATTTTAAGAACAGATTACACAGGAAGGGAACACGCCTTGTCAATGAAGATTAAATATTGTTTCAAAAATTCTATTTAAATAACTGAAAAGCAAGTATCAGTGAAAAAAAGATTAAGAATATCCTGGAGAGCTACGCACACCACCAGTTGCTTAAACAATTTGTGCTGATTAATAATTAAAGGATGTAGTAGCTCCTAGACATTTACTGCTTCTCGCTCTACTGGGGAAACTGCACTGACAGAGGTTTTGGTGTAGGACAGCTTAAAGCCTAACTCTTACTCCACAGGAACCAAGACCTAAGAGATAACTGACACTGCTAGTGCCATAAATCAGCCTCTCTTGCTGGGAGAGGCCCTTTAAAGTTCTTAAAGTCCTTGCAAGGAGCTTGATAGACGGACGAGGCAAACTCGCAGTAACTGCTTCTTCAGATAGTTGTTTATTCTAGTGTTATCAGCTTAGAAAGACACAGTAGAACAGAACATGACAAGAGAAGGCGAGAAAAAGGCCCCTTATCAAGATTCCAAAGCCCTTTTATAGGTAAATTATCCAATTAAAAATTGAAACGACAGATATTTTTACTTTTCATCCAATGCTCAGTAAATCACTCCGACACGCAGGCCGGAACTGCGGCATTTTTTATCCAATCATCCTAAACTACCTTTGCTGCAGAATATGGAGGACTAGAAGAAAATAGAAGGAGATAAAAACTACAAGGGTCCCTCCATCTTGGAACTTTTACTATTTATCTATTTACTACATTAACAAACCTAAAACTTCTAAATTCTTCACCCTGTGACATCCTTACATCATATTCTATCACCTAGTTCACATCTGTGTAGATTTTAGTTCCACCCAGATAGTAGGGAGTTTTCTCCATGGATAAAGGTCAAAAACCATGCTGTCCAGGGGAGTTTTTCTCTCCAAAACAGGCAGAGAAATATTCCCTGTACTCTGGATTCTCACAATAACCCAGGAGGATCTGTAGAGTCCAAGCATTTTTTCCTTGTTTTGGTCTTCTCCTGCAGCAGCCAATTTCCCTTTATAGAGACTATACCACACACTCAGGATCTTCTAGACTTAGTGGTACTAAAAGAGCTTCATTTAGGAACTGGTTGGTTTGACAAATCGATTACAATAGCTTTATCATCCCTTGAGTAAATGCAGTATTACTTATCACAAGACTATTCATATAAACAAACAGCACTTCTACACGTGTGACCATTTCCTACACGCTTTGTAGTTCCTACATAAATAAAAATTTCAGGGCTCAAGAAGGAGACATTAAAAAACCCCCAAACCCCAAAACACAGATAACTAACCAGCCTCTTATTCAACCAATCCATGTGATCATAGGTGAGAGTTCCTCCAAAATCTTCTGTTAGTTGGCATGGTTCTATATATCGCGTCAGCTTGTTAGCAGATACTAAAATAACCTGCAACAATAAAATAGGTAACTTGTAGGTAATGCTTAAATTTTCCTTAATTATCTGAGAAGCGTGTTTAAAGATACTGAGCAGATCTTTCAGCGATTCAGATTTTACTGCTACATTTTGAAATGAAATATGGCTGTTTGCAATTAATGTGGGCCTAAACCAGACAGGTAATTCTGAGATGCAGTGCATATCTCATGCATAATCCTGTAAGAGCATCATCTCTACCACCTTGTGCATTTACAATGGGAATAAGATATGTGTTTCCTGGATATCTGTTTTCCTGCTTTGTGATTAAGTCATATACCACACAATCTATTTCTAGTGAATATAGTAGCAGGCTATCATACTGCAAAGTACTTACTATTTTTTCCACTCTCCGGCAATACTTTCAGTCCCAGAGATGAGTTTGTGCCATAAAATTAAAGTGCCTGCATTTACTGTGCAAATATGCTCAGCAAAATTTGGATCAACCACACTCTAGTAGTCAAAAAGTCAAATCTTAGTATGCTTAAAAGCCTGAGTCATTCATCCAGGAGACAAATCTAGCTCATCAGCTACATCAGGGAATACAGGAAAACACAGGTTCACTCAAGGTGGAAAGCTAAATTCTTGCTTTCATTTCTGCATTCTAGAGGCTTCTGAATGAGTCTTATTCATATAAGCCTAAACCAAAAGCTGGCAGTACAGCTTGCTTCAATGCCTGATATGCTAAGCCTGGAATGACCCCCGTGGAAAAAAAACCCAAAAGCAACCTCTCTATGGAAGCAGACATATTGGCAATATATAGCCAGAAACAAAAAAAAAAAAAAAA